>CM076400.1:2726548-2934278 GCA_038363315.1 Mugilogobius chulae | reverse complement strand
TTTGATGTTGTGTTTTCCAGTGACTGTGTTTTTGCAGTGATTGTGTTTTTGATGTTGTGTTTTTCCAGTGAGTGTGTTTTTGATGTTGTTTGCAGTGAGTGTGTTTTCCAGTGAGTGTGTTTTTGCAGTGCTTATGTTTTTTCCAGTGAGTGTGTTTTTGATATTGTGTTTTTCCAGTGATTGTGTTTTCCAGTGATTGTGTTTTTGCAGTGATTGTGTTTTTGATGTATGTTTTTCCAGTGATTGTGTTATTCCAGTGATTGTGTTTTTCCAGTGATTGTGTTATTCCAGTGACTGTGTTTTTGATGTTGTGTTTTTCCACTGATTGTTTTTTTCCAGTGATTGTGTTTTTCTAGTGATTATTTTTGCATGTGTTTTCCAGTGAGTGTGTTTTTGCAGTGCTTATGTTTTTTCCAGTGAGTGTGTTTTTGATATTGTGTTTTTCCAGTGACTGTTTTTCCAGTGATTGTGCTTTTGATGTTTTGTTTTTCCCAGTGATTGTGTTTTTGCAGTGATCGTGTTTTTCCAGTGATTGTGTTTTTCTAGTGATTGTTTTTCCAGTGATTGTGTTTTTGATGTTGTGTTTTTTGCAGTGATCGTGTTTTTCCAGTGATTGTGTTTTTCTAGTGATTGTTTTTCCAGTGATTGTGTTTTTGATGTTGTGTTTTTGCAGTGATTGGGTTTTTGATGTTGTGTTTTTGCAGTGATTGTGCTTTTCCAGTGATTGTGTTTTTCCAGTGATTGTGTTTTTGCAGTGACTGTGTTTTTGATGTTGTGTTTTTTTCCAGTGATTGTGTTTTGCAGGGATTGTGTTTTTTGATTTTGTGTTTTTCCACTGATTGTTTTTTTCCAGTGATTGTGTTTTTCTAGTGATTATTTTTGCAGTGCTTATGTTTTTCCAGTGAGTGTGTTTTTTGATATTGTGTTTTTACAGTGACTGTTTTTCCAGTGATTGTGCTTTTGATGTTTTGTTTTTCCAGTGAGTGTGTTTTTGATGTTGTGTTTTTCCAGTGAGTGTGTTATTCCAGTGAGTGTGTTTTTGATGTTGTGTTTTTCCAGTGAGTGTTTTTCCAGTGATTGTGTTTTTGATGTTGTGATTTTCCAGTGATTGTGTTTTCCAGTGATTGTGTTTTTGATGTTGTGTTTTTCCAGAGATTGTGTTTTTGCAGTGATTGTGTTTTTTGATGTTGTGTTTTTCCAGTGATTGTGTTTTTGCAGTGATTGTGTTTTTGATGTTGTGTTTTTCCAGAGATTGTGTTTTGCAGTGATTGTGTTTTTGATGTTGGTTTTTTTCCAGTGATTGTGTTTTCCAGTGATTGTGTTTTTGCAGTGATTGTGTTTTTGATGTTGTGTTTTTCCAGTGAGTGTGTTTTTGATGTGTTTTTCCAGTGACTTTTTTTTCCAGTGATTGTGTTTTTGATGTGTTTTTGCAGGGATTGTGTTTTTGATGTTGTGTTTTTCCAGTGATTGTGTTTTTCTACTGATTGTGTTTTTCTACTGATTGTGTTTTTCTACTTATTGTGTTTTTCCAGTGATTGTTTTGCAATAATTGTGTTTTTTCAGTGATTGTGTTGTTCCAGTGATTATGTTTTTGATGTTGTGTTTTTGCAGTGATTGTGTTTTCTTTTTGATAAAGACTAAACCAGGACCAAACCATGACCAGTCCAGGTCTAAAATGGACTAAACCAGGACTAGATCAAGATTAAACCATGACTAGTCCTAGTTAAAAAAAATGGACTAAACCAGCACTAGACCAGGATTAAAACTTGACTAAGTCAAGACTAAAATTGGACTAAAACCAAGACTAATCCAGGACTAAACAAGATTAGACGCTGACTAAAACTGGACTAAACCAGAACTAGATCATGACTAAAACTGGACTAAACCAGCACTAGACCAGAGCAAAACCAGGACTAAAACGGACAGAACAGAACTAAAACTGGTATAAAAACAGACTAAAACTGTATCAAACCAGGACTAGATCAAGACTAAAGCTGGACTAAACCAGGACTAGACCAGGACTAAACTGAACATAAACACTCAAGCTTCACGACTCAGCTTGAATAATCTCTCTCTTTTTCTCGACACGTTTACTCTTCTTTACTCTCTCTCCTTTCATTTACTTTTTGCGACGCATTATGCTAAATTATGTAAATCCAATTCAGCAGAAGTAAGCAGCGGATCCCTGTGGTCAGTTTTCTATTCTGATCCGCAGAATGGCTTCACGTCTGAGAGGTCTGCATCAGTCTCATGGATTCCAGCCACGCAAACTATAGGAGTCGCTCACCTGGCGATAATGAACTTCCACTTTATTGTGCTGGCCGTTGGAGCTTTCATGAACCAGACCCATGCTTTAGAGGAGAACGTTTTTACTGTTCAAAATGCTCTGAATTTGTGCTGTTTTATGATTGCTGCTGTGACAGTGAACAGGTTTAAACCAGTGGAAATAACAACAGGAGCAGCGCAGCTTAACTGGTGTTAGCATCACCAAGGTCAGCAGCTTTCTGACACAATGGGGTCTGGTTGGTCGTCCCTTGCGGCTCCTCTGACGTGTCCCTGGTGGCTTTCGTTTTGGGTTCTGTTGCGGCCTTTTGAGTTCTCTTGCTCATGGGCGGGCGGTTGGATGAATTCGAGGACGGCGTGGTCTTAGCTGAGGTAGTGAGTGATAAACAAAAACGAAACAGGACTCTGGAAAAATGACATATTAAAAAGGCTGTACAACACAAACATACAGTTTATCCATAATCTGTTCTTTGCTATTCACATGTTGTCCCTTGTCCCACTCCCCTCTGTGGAGTGTATCTGTTCCAGATGCTTCTGCTCTAGTGTCGATGCCTGGACCTCGGATCCCACCTAATCTTGAGATCCTGACCTCGCTCACCGTTCCATTCCAGCCTCTCTTTAACTGGCTGTCTTCGTTTGTTAGAAAATTCGTCTACCTAAAAGTGATTTTTGGCTCCACAGACTTAAAGTTCTATTTACATCTGGACATGTGTCAGTCCTGGTCATATCTACAGCCTGTCCGTCCATGGGAGTGGATTCCTTCTTCACTGTGGTTCTCCTCGAGGTTTCTCTTTTTCCCTTAGGTTTTTTTTTGTTTTTCCTTGCCGAGAAGGAGGTCTAAGGACAGGGGATACTCTGGGCCAATTTTTATTTGCCTAAAATGATTGTTTCTAATTTTACGTTGTTTCTGTTGCTATTGACCAAATGTTGCCATGTTTGTAGGGGTGTAACGATACGTTTTTAGAACGATACGATACATATCGATATGAGGCCAGGAGATACGATTACAAAACGATTTGGGGGTTTTGGGGAACGATACGATTCGGAACGATACAGCAATTTTAAAACGATATTTCGATTCAGTTTGATAACTTACAACATAAATAAAGTCATTACCAAGATTTTGCATTAAATCAAAAACTCAAAAACAATTAATAAAATTATAGGGTAAGTATAAGGGTAATAAAGATATTCAGCTTAATCACACAATTATTTTTCATTGCACATAAAAAAATGCAAATTTTCCCCTTAATACACAAGTTTAGTATCATAATAAAATAAGTGACTCACATTTCACCATCTTATTGAATCATTTTCACACAGATGCAGAAGTTTGTTGAGACGGGAGTCTGTGAACTAATCTTCATGACTTATCATTAGATTCAAAATTAAATCCACAAACATCTGCAGACTCGTGGTTTTGACCCAAAGCATGGTGATGTTGCGTCTTAAGTACGTCATATATCCCAAATGTGACAGACTGGCAGCGGAGTCATAAGCCTGCACAAATGCGCGAGTCTGTGTTATGATTGTGGCGTTGCAGCTCGTCTGGTTCTTTTCGGAGCTCGCTCGAGTCGTTTCGCAGCGTTACCTCCGTAGGCCAGTTTGGTTTCGCCTTTACGGCTTTGTCCGTCATGGTCTCCGCTCTGTGCGTTCTCGCGGGCCCCCGGGATGGTTTGGATCCAGCGCTGTCCGTCTCCTCCGCTGGGCTGTGTAGCAGCGGTTCCGTCCGGGAGCACATTCCGTGTGAAACAAGCTGCAGGCGTTTGATGATGACGCAGCGCGGAAAACCAGCGTAATAAACGCGCATTTAATGAAACATTTATGTGAAAAATAAACGACTAAGAATGCCGTTTGTCTGTATGGTTTATGTTTCGCCATATATCTAAATAAATCGATTCTTTGGGCTTAGATTCGAAGCGATTCAAAGTTACATCGATGTGTGGCCTGGATTGAGGCCAACTAGTAGAACGCCGATCGATGCAGTGGATCGTAAGGGCTGTGTATCGATACTTCGAATATTTAGGTGAATCGTTACACCCCTACATGTTTGATTTTCTTTTGCTAAATCAACACCTTGTAAAGTCCGCTGATAATAACTGCTGTTGTGATTTTGGGCTATACAAACAAATTGAATTGAATTGAATTGAATTGAATTGAATTGAATTGACAATGGAACAAACGGATCACACACCTCTGTCCTCTGCAGCCACACATCTGAAGTTGGTTTAAAGGATTTTAGAGTGCGTTGAACTAAAGCTGCTTTTCCGATGAGTCGCGTATGAAGCGGTTTGAGCGATCGGAAAAAGTTTGAGAAGGTAGCACAGCATCGGACTCGCGTGTAACTCCTTTTCTTAAAACCAAAAATGTGAATGAAAGATTTAGATAAATCATGGAGAGATATTCCTGTGGCTCACTGATAAAAAACATGTACAATAGACTCCACCTCTCTCCCCTTTCACAGGACAAAACAATGGAAAGTAGCTGTGAACCTGTAGCTAGCTCCTTGTACACTGTCCTAGTAAAAAAGAAATCAAATCAAAACCATTGCTTATGCACATATGTTGCAATGTTGTGTGTTTTAATTGTTGTTGTAAGGTTCCTTTTATCTAAATGTGCACTTTGTAGAACATTTTTCTCTTTTGACAGCATCATTGTCAACATTAAATAAAAAAATTATTGATGACTGCGATTGTCTCAGCAACACATTGTCACCTCCACAAATGAATTGATCGGTTCGAGTTACTCTTTCAGTTTTGGAGACTATGACATCATTCTCCCCGGTGCATTAGGAAACTGAACTCTCACCGTCTGGACTCGACACATCTTATTTTCAGTCCGAGTCTGACTTCTCCTGGTGTGTGCTCGGGCTGACAGGGCTGAGGTGTGCAGGCCCTGGTGAGACTAATAGCTTGTGTCTGGGACATTTCCTCCTGTCCGCGGGGCCGTGCTTACCCCCCGCCGCGGCTCACTCTGTACCTCTGTGCTCAGCGTGTCGGCGTCTGACAGGAGAGAGGGACCCCACACACCCAGACACACACAGGCTCCCAGGACTGTATTTTCCCAAAGGATGTCTGAACAGGAGGCCGTCGGAGAACTGTTTGAGAACAGAAAGATTCCAATGGTATTCACTAGAGCCCACGCTTCTGCCAGGCTTTATAAAGAGTGGGTCTGGTCACCTCTGTCAGATCTCAAAGTCAACTCAAGGAGCTCATGTGTTGCTATGACTGTACGCAGCATTATGAACACCTCTGTATTTCTAATAACTTCTATCACAATGCAAAGTGCTCCACATACGTTCCACCTACTCCTTTTGAGCATTACATTCTGTTGCAACAGAATGTTCTTTATTTTATGCTTTTCTATGAACTGACTGTTGCTCAAATAAATAAATCAATAAAATAAAATAAAAAAGTGTGTTATTTTGAGACACTAATATTGAAACAACCTATAAATATAATATTGTATCTACTATAAGTAATGTGTAATGTGATTTTAAATCATGGTCAGTGAGATTTTCAAAGTTAACTGATGTGCATTATTTTCATGAATACGCATAGTTCGGCAGGTTAAATCACCTACATATCAGTGTGCTGAATACATCTCCATGGCAACGCACAACATCTGAGCAAAACCATTGAACTGCAAACAGCCCAAGATTGAAGAGTAAGAATCTGTCTGACATTTCATAATAAAACTCTGCTTTCAGCGGGGTTATGTTGAGGCTTTTATTGTGCAGGAAACACAGGAAGTAAGACTTTTAACTGGTGGAGTCTTGGCATCACAACTAGTGCAGAACTATTTCTAGTTTTGAAAGACTCGTGTTTTGGAGAGTTTAAACAACTTGAGAGGACTGTGATTTCAACAGACACAAAATGGTGGGAATACCTCGCCTGTGATGATGATTTAAAAAATAGTTTCAAAAAAATAAATCTTTTCAGTTGCTCACATACATTTGCATATAAATAATGAAGGTTTACAGTTGTGATATTATTTGATTACATAATCACTGAAGCCATTGGTTTGTTATATTAAATACTCTTTTGTATTCTTTAACGGAACTTAAGTTGACCTGGGAAGTTTCATGTAGTTTCAGAGTTACTTTGAGATAATCATTCACTTTTATAGCTGCAGCTAGGATTAGGGAGAAACGCAGGATATCTGTTTTGTCTACAGGTTAACCTTTCTGACCTCTGGAGAGGACCGGAGTTTATCTCTGACCAAGGGGAGTCAGACCTGGCTCCACGGCTCCAGGATGAAACATGAGAAGACAAAGGAACCACATGACCATCATACATTTGCATATTCATTTTGAATCTGTATTGGGCCGAGGGACAGGCAAGCGGTCAGATTTTCTCACACTACGCCTGGCGTAAGACTTGCATAATGGAAGCTACCAGGGAAAGATTGGCCCGACCTTTAGAAATATTGTTAGGTGGAATAAACTTTTATTAATTTAAACCTTTTGAATTTTGGTCATCTTTAGAATAAGAACATGCATCGCATCCAACAGTTTTGGTGACCCCGACGTGATCTAAAGATGGTTTTAGAAAAGAAGACGTGATCTGAAGGATGATCTTAGAAAAGAAAATGTGACGACCTCCTGGACTTCAGTTGGAAAGCTCTTCTCTCTCTCTCTGGGGCCCCAATCAGAAGGTAAGCAGATACCTGTTTATTCAAAATCTGCATATTGACCTGACCAAATCAAAGAGAGAAGGGTTGACCAACTGAGTGTCTGTGTAGTGAATATTGTGTAGTTACGAAATGTATATTTAAAAGTATGGTGCCGTGTCAGGGACACAGATATTGTATGTTGTATGTTGTATGTTGTATGTTAGTGCACGCAGTAGTGTCTGGGACACTTGACTCGCCGTAACGGGCGTTCACTGGACGCAGTTGAACAATAGTGGGTTAGTAGGCTTTCCCAGGGGAAGAATGGGTCCCCCTAAAAAGCTTAAGAGGCAGTTAGAGTCCGTCTGGTGTTGGTTAAAGTCCAACACAGCGGAGTGGAGTGACTGGGTCACTTATGTGTTTGTTTTGTTTTTGTTTGTATGTTGTTTGTGTGTGTTATTTGTGTCTTTAAAAAAAATGATATTGATTGAAAGAATGGATGATAATTTTGTCTTGTGTGTGAATATTGTGGTGTAGCTAAAAGACTGGTTAGAATAAGTTGGATGGTGAAGCTGATAAAGGATGTGAGGAGAAAGGAGGTTGTCAGATGATGGATTGCATGAGACGGAAGAAGAGAAGGTTTTGTGGAATTTGGAAATACAGTACATAACAGAAGAAAATATAGAAAGTGTGGAAACAATTGAAAAAGGGCATAGTAATTAGGGCTGAAAGACAGTAATAACATGAACCAATTAGTAGGTTGCAAGAATTTGAGAAGAAGGTGTTAAAGGGGTAAATGGAAGAAAATTAAAATAAATAAAATGCATTAGCGCTGGCTGTGACAGCCCAAGGTTAAGAGGGAAAGAATCCCTTACCCTGAAAAACTAAAAAAAGACAATTATAATGAAGTTGACTAAAGTGATGCCAGTGGCGCACGGAAAGAGAAAAGTGGATTAAAGGAGAAAGAGCTTTCCCCTTGTCTGCTCTCTGCTCCTTCAGCACACGAGGAAATAAACTTTGACCAGGAAACACAGATGCCACCATTACCTGTTAACTTTAGGGATATTTTAAACTTCCAGCATGGATTTGAAGAGGTAAGATCAAATCACAAATCACTGACAACATGGGATTTAACACACTATACACTAGTGAGAAAGAGACAGCAGAGACAGAGAGAGAGTGAAAAAACAGAAAGAGAATCTGAATGAAGAATTAAAATATGAAGGAGATTAATTAAATTAAAAAATATATAATATTAATAATAATAAATAAAAATAGAGACTAAAGGAAATGCTAAAAGCCCTTGAGGCAAACATGCATGGAAAATTACTAATAAATAAGATGCTAAAAGAGACTACAACATGAATAACTCTGAATATATATAAATATGTATATGTAAATTATCAAAAAATAAATACAAAAGCTAAACCAGCAAATATTAGATAAACAACTGATTTCTGCTAGGAGCCAGGAAAGGAATATTCCAAATAGGATGAAAAAGAATCATTTAGAAAAAATATATATAAAACAAACTAAAGAAAGCGCATTTGAAGATAATGAGGCAGAAAAAAGTGACCTATACACATATGTGGTTAAAAATTTTGCAGTAATAGAAGCAGAAAAGATGATGAACATTTAATGCAGCAGAGGCCCTTAAAATGAAAAGTAGAATTGGGAGGCTTGAAGTTCAATTTGATTTGAATAAACGAGTGGATAAAAAAGAAAACCACATAAAATATAAAAAAGACAAGAAAAGACAGGGCAAAATGCTACAACTTCATAGGTCCCTATAGTGGTAGCCCAAGGAGGGGTCCTAAGCGCCTCACACTCTCTGGTGTGAAAGATTTGCAGACCCCCCTCCCATCTCACAAGGGGGATGGGTTCAGGAATTTATCAGACTCTGGCTTTGGTGACGACAGAGAGCAAAGGAAGATGCAACTGTCAGTGTTGGGTAATAAGTATTGGTAAAGTAATTAGTTACACATTCTTATATTTTTAAAATTGTACTTAGTTACTACCCTCAAAAAAGTAACTTAGTTACAATGACTGACAGCCTGTTCCAGCGGCTGATCTGTGGCCCAGGTAAATTTTGAATGATTGTGTGTGTGGCTGTGGGTGGCACAGACAGGACAGCACCCAGACTTTTGTTCAGCGCAGATGTGCTCACAGTTCCCATCAGAGGTTAAAATAACAGACATGTTTTCTACTGATTTAATTAAATAGAAAGGGCATTTAATTAATAAAAACAGAGATAGTAATAGCAAAACAAAATGGGAAATATAGGATACAACGTAAAGAAGGCAATGCAATTTAATTTGAAAAAAAAAAAAAAAAAAAAGACTGAAAACTAATGGCTAAGACTGTAGATGACTGACAGTATTGTGAGAGCCCCAGGACGGGAAAAGGACATGGAGCACCCAGAGGACGTGGCCAAGGAGGGAGCAATCCCTATTATTTTATTTTACAACAGTCAAAGGAATGCTGTATCTGTGGTCGTGTGGGCCACTGTGCCGGAGAGTGCCCATTTGCTATGAGACCGTCAGCAGTATGTCAGTTTGAACAGAGCTGGGAGCCCCTATCAGCAACAACTTCAACAGCAGTCTGCTCTGAGAGGCAGAGATGGACATTTTGTGCAAAAAGTTGGAACAGTTTCCAGGGAAGGAGGACAAGCAGCTGACCCTGGGCCAAGCGAGAGGTGCCTAAACCCGGAGGTGGTGCCATGCACAGCAGAGCCTCTGCTGCTACTGAGACCTTGGTAGACCCTGCACACCCTCGTCTATCATTGAGCCTGCTTCGCTTTGAACTGAATTTGGAAAACAGACTTTGTGGCATTCATGCATTCACTCTCCTGAGACCCCAGTAAACTTACTGGGCAGAGACTATAAAGACTGTGGCGACAATGTTGTGTGAACATGATCGTGTAAAAGTGACTTTTTGAGTGAAAATGCAATGGACTGGATTCTTTTGGTCACTGGGCATTGTCACTTTGTTCTCCCTGGTCTTACGCTTAAATTAATGAAATGTTTGTCTTCCAGATTTGGAAGAATTGGATTGACTGATTGGCTCCTTACCCTCCCCCCTCCTGACGCTCTACATTGTAGCCTGTACTATGACAATAGAATGACGTATAGGCTGAAACATTTGATAACATAGAAGGACAAGACTGGACACTGACATCAAACTGCATTTATGGACTTTAAGGTGTATCAGCACAGAAAGTTTTGACTACAGAGTAGTGACAATGGTATAAAATAAATGACTGAGAGTTTTACTGGTACTTTCATATGAACATGAAGACTCATAGGAGACTAATGGACACCACTGACTGACTGAACAGTGACACAAATACTTGGACTTAGTTATTTTGACAGTGAGAACTCCTATAGAATTGACTTTGACATGATTGACACTGGACTGAGTCAACATGACTCTCTGACTAGGATGACTATGAGGACACCGAGGACATGATGAGATCAGTGGACTCCTCTGAGTGGTCATAGCTGACCTAAAGATGTGGACTTTACCTCCACAGTACAGCCAATCAAATCTGATGTGGCTTAACTTCAAATGTGTGAACCTCAGGACAAATTGAACCTGAGACTTTGAATGGGATCTTTGAGACTATTGATGGACTTTTAGAAAAAAAAAGTGTTTTGAATTAATCACAATCTCAGTGGAACACTTGAATTGAACCTGTGTAAAAGGCCAATACTGAAATTTTCAGAATGGTTCATGGCTTGGAAAAAATTAAACAACTATAGACTGTATGTCAGTGCCCAACTCCCACACAGCTCTGGTTTTATTATTGATTCTTATGAATGGTTTACAGAGATTAATTTAAATGATTTTCTGTTAGTTTTTAGAATGGTTGTTATATCTAGGTCAAAATAGCTTTAAAATTAGCATAAGATAAGCTCAATTGTTTCAGGCCACAGAAAACATTTTAGAATACATTTTTTCAGTTGGACAGTTAGGTCCACATAATACTGCTCTGCATTCTGTCGTTCTCTAAGCCAGACATGGGGAAAAACAAAAAAGAGACATGTTGTCATTCTTAATTTAACAGGATATAGCAGGACATTTGTATATGCTTTTTAGAGAGACTAGCTCCTGGGAGAGTAGTGATGAACGCATGTGGCATGAGAGATGCAAATGCTCAAACTAAGACTTTGGTTTTATTAAATAGCAGCTGACTTAAAATTGCAGAAAAAAATACTATTGTCTGTTAGTGTTCTAATGGACAAACAGAAAGTTTCCCATTTAACCTGTTACCATCATACAGCAGGTATATTCAATTCAATTCATTCTTTATTAAGAACACAGACAGAAATCTGGTATAGTTAAACTACTGACTGAAACAGCTCAGGTAGTAATGAGATATCTTGGTGATAATGGAACATACACGTTATAGTTAATTTATTATGACTCCACTCAGACAGATGAGAATAAAGAAAATATTAACTTAACCTAACATATAGTTTTGTTATGAAGTTGTGAATGTAGCAGACACAATGACTGTACTCTACACATTTACGTTGACCTACCTGAATACTACTCTTTTGAAAATCAAGAAAAACGGAAACTCTTTTCACTGATGGATGCTATTGGAAATGCAAATTTGGAAATCTAATAACTGGATATGTTGTGATCGAGGTCAAGGCAGGTAAGTTTGGAACTTTGCAAATAGGACCACTGATTGGAAAACCCTGAGCTCGGACTGCTGAGGTCTATGCTCTGGTAAGAACTGGTTTGGGTCCATTAAGAGAAGGAATGTTGGACCAGCAACAGAAATATCCTCGGGTAGATTTATTTTTCAACTTGTTAGTCAGAAATCACAATTGACTACACAAACATGATTGAATGGTGCAAAGGTAAAAGGTGTCTTATGATTGTTGAATCCTAAACTGACTCGAAAACATTAAAGCTGTCATTAATAATTATATTTCATGATTTGGTTTTCCACAGATTATAGTGCTTGAGACCTGGAAGCTCTGGAGAAGGAATCTTGCTTAAAAACTAATTATCTTAAATTTCTGTGTCAACAGGAAGTGGATCATTGTGAGCTGTCATGTGAACTTCTTTGGAATGAGCTAAAAGTGTGTTTTCTAGTGTTTTCTCACAGGTGATACAGGTGATGAACTATGTGTTTGTGACGGAGAAGTCTATTTAAAAGAGCTGAAGTAAAAGTGAGTGGAGCCTCACTGGATGAGTCCACAAAAAGCCATCACACAGGACAGAAGTGGTATCTCTCTCAGACACACTGAGATGACACACACGTCACTGACTCTTTATTAAGCATAAAGTAAAACAAAAAAATTTTCTTTAATCATATTGGGTTTGTCCACTACCAAAAGGGGGAACGTAGCTGCAGTTACTATAGAATTGGTAGTGGTCGTAGATATACTTTAACATGGGGGATGTGGATCAAATAAAGTCTATATCATATATATACACAGAATAAAGAAATACAATTTTATGGACTATACATAAGGTGTAAAGTCCTCATCACACAGCCAAATTGTTTTGTTCTATGGAAGTGTTTGTGTTTTTGTTGTTGTTTTTACAGAGATGGATGGACATGACCTGAGTGACCTGGAACTAATGTTTACAGAGGAGATGGTTGTACCCCAGGAGAGAGAACAGGGGACACAACTAAATGATAACAGCATTGCATAAAGGAGTCCCAAATGAGAACAAACTTGCTGATCCAACAGCAGTTGGGCTTGAAAACATAATAATAATTTCTGCAGTTTTTCTGTTACACTTAACATGAATGTAATTTATAATAATTTGCTAAGATTTGTCTGAACAACTTTTCCTAAATAGGCTGATAGCAGAAAGAGTCTGCTTTCGGAAGTTTGTGTTGTTCTTTTATTCCTAATAATACAGCTTTAGATGGATCACTGGAAGAACTGTGCATGCTCTTCAAGGAGATGCATGAGCAGCAGGAGTTAATAACAACTTTGAAGATAGGCTGGATAATGTTATGCATCTTATTTCTGGTTATATTATTTTTCTCTGTGCTTGTTGTTGTTGTTGTGTTCTTTGTATTTGATTTTTGTGTTTTAAGGTAATTGACAATATTATTTGGCTGGACTTGAAAAGACCATACACCCAGATGACTTTTAAGGATATCCAGAAGGACCAGAGGATGATTTACTTTGTTTGATATGGTGACCTCTGGAGGAGGTCAAAAGGGGGAATTGATGATGATTTCAAAAATAGTTTCAAAAAAATAAATCTTTTCAGTTGCTCACATACATTTGCATATAAATAATGAAGGTTTACAGTTGTGATATTATTTGATTACATAATCACTGAAGCCATTGGTTTGTTATATTAAATACTCTTTTGTATTCTTTAACGGAACTTAAGTTGACCTGGGAAGTTTCATGTAGTTTCAGAGTTACTTTGAGATAATCATTCACTTTTATAGCTGCAGCTAGGATTAGGGAGAAACGCAGGATATCTGTTTTGTCTACAGGTTAACCTTTCTGACCTCTGGAGAGGACCGGAGTTTATCTCTGACCAAGGGGGAGTCAGACCTGGCTCCACGGCTCCAGGATGAAACATGAGAAGACAAAGGAACCACATGACCATCATACATTTGCATATTCATTTTGAATCTGTATTGGGCCGAGGGACAGGCAAGCGGTCAGATTTTCTCACACTGCGCCTGGCGTAAGACTTGCATAATGGAAGCTACCAGGGAAAGATTGGCCCGACCTTTACAAATATTGTTAGGTGGAATAAACTTTTATTAATTTAAACCTTTTGAATTTTGGTCATCTTTAGAATAAGAACATGCATCGCATCCAACACCTGCAAGTTTTGAAAACTGAGAGATAGATTTTTTTTTTCTTCTCTCAGACTCTGGTGTTTGAGTAGCCTATTGACCATTTGCACCAACGTCACTTGATCACGTGGCTGCTCCATGCTGGAGGCAGAAGTGCGTGTACGCAGCATTACTGGGAGCGCAAAACTGTCAAATTTTCACATATTTTTTTTTCAAATGTCTTTTTTTTTTTTCCTCATTAGCATTAACTTACCTTGTTGAAAGTGTTCACTTCAGATCCGTAGTGACTTAGAGGGATTTAAGTCTTTTGATTTATTGCTGCCATCCACTAGCGTCTTCTAGCTTCATCAAAATGTAAACGAAAAAGCTCCAGGCTTAGACTTAAAACCTCCTGCCTGTTAGTGCAGCGTGTTCCACGAGATACAGCCTTTTTACAATTGAAATAAATTAAAACTACTTAGAAACAAGCAAGTTTTCTGCAAAGTTTCCATTGCTGTAATGCACACAGACAGAGCTTTTGCCCTCCAGCATGGAGAGGTGGGCGTTCCCTCGAGGAGCCTGACGATACATGCAAAGGGTCAATAGTCAAGTGATTATTGAATTTCTAAATTATTTGGCAATTATTTCAATAGTAACATATGCTTTTGGACAAACTTACAAATGTACAAATACATAGCCCATGTTTTTGTGTGTGTGCTTAAAAGAATGAATATATGCCAGCTTGACAACGCCCAATCTCATTTAATTGTAGAAAATACTAAAAATAGAGCAACAAATGAATCTACCTTTCAAACACCACCTCCACACTTACCATAAAAACAGACCGAGCCCTCTAAAGCTAACCTGTTGATGCGTAGTTGACAAATGAGAGTATTTCTTTGCCTCTTGTGCTGACTTTCTGATGAGGTGCTTTGTGAACATTGGACAGGGTGAATACCTCAGCGGTTCAGACAGTCACCACCATCTCCCAGGAAATCACACAAGAAATGAAATCCAAGGGTGACTTTGTAGTTTGGATCGACACACAAACGGAGCTGTCACACATCATCAGAAGCTGTAAGTCAGAGGTGTTTGTTATTGAGATTGATTTGAAGTTAAACATAGTGAAGTTAGCAGACAGAAAAGTATTTGTTGTTATATGTGAAAGCACTGGCGTAATTTAGGGGGGGTCATGACCCTTAACATTTCTACCGTATTTAATTAATGGCATAACTGTTAAGTGTTCTCAAATGTGTTGTTTCATTTTAACATTTTTGCTGAACTTTTTTTTGCCTCTCCCTCTTTGCCTCTGGGTACGCCCATGTCGAGGTATATCCTCTTATTCCGACCCCAAAGTTTGATCTGTCAGTGTAGCTCATGGTGTAACTCTAGTGTCGCTGGAGAGAGTTCCGTGGACAGAAAACGCTGGTTTGACTCTTATTACTATAACCATTGCCTGGTTAAAAACAAACAAACAAAAACGTTCACTCAATAAGCCATATACACTCAAAGAAAAAAGAAACACAACACTCAGTTTTCGGAGTTTTTTTCTCATGGATCGGCAGTAGTGTCTGACTTCATCCATTCCTCCATCAATGCCACTCTCAGCTGCCGCTGAGTTTCGGGAGGATGCTCATATTGGCGGACGCGCACACTGAGCAGATCCCAGACATTTTCAATGGATTTAAGACCGGACTCATGGCTGGGGTCATATGGGGTCGCACATTGTCGTGCTGGAATAGAGCTCCTGCCACAACTTGGTCCAGAAAAGAAAGCACCACATGCCTCAGGATCTCACCCCGATAACGGAGACCATTGAGGTTTCCTTCGATGAAAACCAGGTCTGTCCGGTGATTTGCCGACATGGCTGCCCAAACCATGACACTGGGACCACCCCACCGGTTCACTTTGAGCACACAAGGTTCAGCCTCTCCCAGCGTCTCCTGAACACCTGATCTCTGCCATCTGCTCTGATGCACTGGAACATTTTTTCCTCACTGAACACGACTTGGGACCACCTCTGCAAAGTCCAATGACGATGTGAGTGCACCATTCAACTCGAGCTCAGCGATGTCGAGGGGTAAGCACTGATCCAACGAATGGCCCATATGGTGGAATACTGTCAGCGTGAAGGCGATTACGGATGGTTCTGACCGAAACTGGCCTGCGGTGTGTCTCAATGGTCCCAACTGCGGACCTTGTGGCGGGTGAACCTGTGATGAAGATGTGCGGGGCAGTTGGTCTTGTGCAGCGGTCGTTACACGGGGGCCACCAGTACGAGGGCGGTCGTTACAGGAACCAGTAGCCTGGTATCGCTCCACAAGATGACTAATGATAGAGCGGTGGACTCCAAACACTCTGGAGACACAAGACAACACCGTCCAGCTTGGTGCAGCCAATAGCTCCATCCCTCTTTGGTTGGACAATCGTGGCATCTTGAAGAAGTGTGTTTATGGCTTCATTCTGGTGCCTTTTATAGAGAAGACTTGAGCACAGTTAACCAGCGGTAAAAGTCAACTCTGAGTTTCAAACATGAGTTTGTGTGAATAAATGACCCTGTAATGCACTATTTATTGTTCTCACAATCAGTCAAGCCAAACCAAGAAATCTGTTCAGCTTACCATGGACTCAAATCATGATGTAACCCATTTTTTCCCAATGTACTTTTCTAAGGAGTTTTCACAAATTAAAACGTTGCGTTTCTTTTTTTCTTGAGTGTAAATTAACAATTCTTTTTTAAAATTAAAGTAGACACAACAAAGTTTTTTTTTTTGTGGAGCTGTGAATATAGTTTAAAATGAATAAAAAGTCAGGGCAGAGGAGAGTCAATGTGAGAATAGGGCTGAAAGCACAATAGTACATAACTTAACTTGTACATCAGTGTTTCCTCAGTAGAACCACACACATCTCAGTCCGTCGTACCTTCTCTTCTGCCTGTGAGTGCTGAGATGGATGGCACTGGCCTTTCTCCTCTAATCTGTGGAAGAGACAGCTCGGTCCTGCGTCAGATAAATGTGGCCACAGTGACAGAGCAAAGGGAGAGTCCTAATGGATAAGAATGAAGAAAGGGGGACTTAGGGAAATTCACATCTCAGAGCTTTGTGACAGAAAATAAATCACTTTGTTTAGGAGCAATTGCAAAGAGAATGGAAGCCGGCGGAGCAAACTTTGATCAGGTTTTAAAGTTGAACTGAGGTAAAAGTGGTTCGTGGAGGGAATGTAGGCGGAGGTAGTTAAACAATAAAAGAAAACAAGACGATTGTGTTGTGTGTGACTATTGACAGCACCAATGAGGCTTTGAATACTGAAGAGTGTATCATAAGCCTCACAGATCTCCCGCGGTTGTTGTCACACTATCCCAGCATGCACCAGTAATGACATCTGCCTTGTATGTTTGGAGAAAGCATACATATACAAGGACATAGCGGGACATGTCAATAGCGTATGATTAGCATTAGCATAATTTCAAGCCATTTTTGAAAATATTGTGAAATATACAGTGTAACATACAAGTATATACAGTACCGACGTGTTCTCATGGATTGCGTAAAATAGCACGCCATGACAAATTGCGTATCATGACGACGCCCTCTGCCTGTTTTGGCGTGCAATTACACGCTAGTTTTTTTCTGGCGTGGTCTGGACACACCTAGTGTTTGACGACAAACACGAGGTTTTTCAAGGGATTAACGGCAAAATTTAAGTCTGAAGTTACAAAAATGGGTAAGTTTAGCTCTTAGGCTTAGAGTTGGTTAAATTTAGGATTGGGATTGTGTTAGTCTTCATGAATAACAACACGTCTTTACATTCACCATTGAAATGAACTGGGACAGAAACGTGTCAAATACACACGCACAAAATAGAAGTACAGTACAGATCAAAAGTTTCAACAAACCAGAGTTTTCTTTAATTTCATGACTATGAACATTGAAGATTCAAACTGAAGTCATCCAAACTATAAATTAGCACATGTGGAAGTATAGTACATAACCAAAAAGTGTGAAACAACTGAAAATATGTCATATTCAGTGACGTGCGGTGAGATTTCCAACTGGTGAGGCACTTTGGACCACACAAGTCTAGTTGCTTATTTTTACTTCAAGATGCCTTTTTATTCACTTTGCATACATGTACAGGTATATCAAAGAGAAGCATATAGTCTCATGTGACTATTTTATCCCTACACGCAAAATTAAAGATGAGAAATATATTGACGCGAGTTTCGATCCCCAAACTCTTTGCACCTCGGCTCTCTTGTCCATCCATCTGAGCTAAATGGCTGATGATGTCACCACGGTGCGGGAGACTTAATGACTGCTACTGTTCAATAGTTGGGGACAGATTATTACTGTTTTTTAGACCTTTGCTGTTAAATATTTGCTCGTGATGATTTATATAGTTGCTTAAGGCTTTGTTTAACCGCACAGTGAAGTTTAACACCGACACATTTAAACGTGGAATCGTATTTTGGCTGCAGAAAGCCGCCAGATTTCCCTCGTAAGCAGAGCTGGAGCGTGACGGGCTGAGGCAGTTTTTGATATGCCTCATCTGGGCTTTGTACTAACTCCGTTGACTGTCAAATTAACTCACTAAAAGCGCTCACTTTCACATAATATTCTCTTTCTTGACAATTAGAAGACAAAGCACTCGAAAAAAGTACATCTACAAACATATTTTATCACTTTTTGAGGAAAAACAGTGAGTGCACGCGCTGCATGAACGCGCCCTGTTCATTGTCTATGTGTCTGTGCAGGTCTAAGTGAGGCGAGCCTCAGCGCTGTAGACCTGCGTTATATCGGCAAGTCCTGGAGATTTTGCGGTTTTAAAGGAACCGTATGTAATATCCACAACTAGTGGTTTTAGAAAGGTATAACAATCACAAATGAACATGGGTTGCCAGAGTGTGAAATGGCTCATACATTAAAGATAGGAAGCTACTGATTACTGATTCAAAATTAACTTCAGCTTCTAAGAAACCAAACTGGCAACCCAAATGAGAGAGTCATGTGAGGCTTATTCTGCTTTCTGATTGGATAATAAATGTAAACATCAACAAAGGGACATCATGTCCATTGCTTTTTTAATTAAGAATAACTCAGAATTACATTGACTTTCAGTCAATAATAGTATATTTGGACATGTTGACCTTGTACCTTTGGGCACATATAGGTCATGTTTATGAAATCTGACATCAAAATCTTACATACGGTTCCTTTAAACCACAAAACTCAGTGGAAATCACAAGAAATCAACTAAATATGACAAATACGAAACATTTTACATACAAAAAATATAATATTTAGTCTTATTGACATCAAGTATTTTTTGTCCCCATTTGGACTGGTGAGGCACTGCCTCACCTGCCTCCCCTGACCGCACGTCACTGGTCATATTCTAGGTTCTTTTGCTTTGCTTACTGCTTAGACACTCTTGGCCTTCTCTTGATGAGCTTCAGGAGGTCGTCACCTGAAATGTTCTTCCAACAGTCTTGAAGGAGTTCCCAGAGATGCTTAGCACTTGTTGGCCATTTTGCCTTCACACTGTGGTTCAGCTCACCCCAAACCATCTGGACTGGGTTCAGGTCTGGTGACTGTGGAGGTCAGCTCATCTGGTCATTCATGGTTTAGATGCCTTCAGTGTGAATCTACAATGTTCATAGTCATGAAAATAAAGAAAACGCTTTGAATGAGAAAGTGTGTCCAAACTTTTGATCTGTACTGTACATTAAAACAGTGTAAGGTCGCGCTCATGATATGCTACCTACACTATGTGTCGTGGTGTAAATGTTACAGGCAAAGCTGATAATCCAGGCATTCTCTAGAGTTCCTGCTGTTTTTAGGCAGTAAGAAAGTAGGAGATTCATGTGGTATTATCTACTTTGCCCAGACATTGTGTAGAATGTCTGATGACTTTAAGACAAAGCAGAGAAGCATCATTTCATGGAATGCTAACAAAAACACACAAATTAAATATCATCCAAACTAGGGCCTAAGGGCCAAACTTGGGACTAATTTGACTTGCAAAGATGTGCCGATGTTTGAGTATCTATTTGATTACGATTTGTTTTGAGGTTTTAAACATCACAAAATTGGATAGAATTTATACATGATGCTCAAAAGGAGGAGGACAAAGTTGTAAAATCCCTGTTGTTCCTGACAATAGTTACATAATTTCCTAAATTTACAGCTGATACAAACAATATAATTTATCTGATAAGGTATACCTGCAAATTATACAATGTGTAGTATTACTTCTTCACAAAAACAAATTCTGCTCCTGCATAGGTAAATTTTCAACCATTGTAGCAGTACAGTTAACAGCACACATACAGTAAGTGCAACATGATTGCACAAATATCTAAAAAAAGGACAGGAAACAGTGGATTTTTTTTTGTCCCCATATACACAATTTAATAGTGGAAAAAAAGTTCATTCTGCATTTAGTTTCACTTTAAACTCCTAGGAAACTCAGTCATTTGTGTGCAAGTTGTCTTTGTATTTTGACGACACATGTGGAGGGATTCTGTAGATTACTTCTTGTAATTTTCAACTTTTAATTGTCAATTGCTTCATAATTTACAAATTAACTGCTGTAAAACTATGATAAATATTCACCACAAAGTCTGACACACAAAACTAAAAAAACTTGAAAGTGTATTCTCTGGTTTGCAGTGTGAAAAGAAGCTTTAACATATCAGCTAACAGATGTCCTGTTTCTAGATCCTGACCGTTGTGACACTGTTAGCCCCGCCCACACTCCTGTCTGTCCCATGTGTCGCCTGCTGGACAAACAAAAGCACTCAGACAGACACAGGAGGCCATCCGGGTTTTATGGTCCGTGCAACGACCTGCTGTCAGCGCTAAACGGAGCACCGACGACACAGACACACGTTACATCAGCCGGGACAGGACCGGAGCCTCCTGTGTGTCTGACCATAAGACAGGACAAGAGGTGAAAGTACAGTACTCAGCTTATTTCTTCACCTCTTTTCCTCCTCTTTCTTTCACTTTTAGTTTTCTCATTCTCTCTTCTTTCGATTTCTCTCTTCCTTTCCTTTTTTCTCCCCTTCTCTTAGAGAATCAGACGTGTGAACACCATGTGGACTAACATGTTTATTGTCTTGTTGGAGTGATTATTTTGTCTACTTACATGTTATGTGTAGCGTGTGATTTTAAGCATGTTTTATATTTGTATTGTCATGTGTCTGGACTGTGTGTCATCGTCCCTGTTACATGTCCTGTATTTGTATTGACATCAACCTGCCAAATGGGACTACAGATGAAAATGAGCCTGTATGGCTAACTCTGGCACATTTACATGTTGGACTAACACATGTTGATTAATATGCACTGTCCCATATTAAATAAAATGAAACTAAAAAAACTCTGTCCTCTCTTCCTTTCCCCTTCTCTCAATCCTTTCTCCCTATGCTTTCTTCTTCTTCTTCTTCTTCTTCTTCTTCTTCTTCTTCTTCTTCTTCTTCTTCTTCTTCTTCTTCTTCTTCTTCTTCTTCTTTTACATATTTCATTTATTCTTCTCTCACATTCTCTCTTCTTTTTTTATCTTTCTTCCCCTTTCTTCTTTCTCTTTTTGTAAGGATGACCTCTTGGATATGATTGGACACAAACTCCATAGTGATGAATATTCTCTTTTCTTTGTGTCCTTTCTCTCCCTCTCTCTTCCTTCCTTCTGTCTCTCTATCTCTCTCTCCCTCCCTTCTGCCTCTCCTCCTTCCTTCTCCCTCTCTAGTTCTTCCTTCCTTCTCTCTTCCCTTTATCTCTCCTTCTCTCTCTCTCCCTTCCTTCTCTCTCTCTCTCTCTTCCTTCCTTCCTTCCTTCCTTCTCTCTTCTCTCTCTCTCTTCCTTCTCTCTTCCCTTTCTCTCTCCTTCTCTCTCTCTCTGTCTGTAAGAACAAGGGCTTGGATATGACTGGACACAAACTCCATAGTGATGAATATTCTCTCTTCTTTGGGTCCTTTCTCCCCCTCTCTTCCCTCCTTCTCTCTTCCCTTTCTCTCTCTCTCTCTCTCTGTCTGTAAGAACGAGCGCGTGGATATGACTGGACACACTCCATAGTGATGAATATTCTCTCTTCTTTGTGTCCTTTCTCTCTCTCTCTCTCTCTCTTCCCTCCTTCTCCCCCTCTCTCTCTTCCTTCCTTCTCTCTTCCCTTTCTCCTTCTCTCTCTCTCTGTCTGTAAGAACGAGCGCTTGGATATGATTGGACACAAACTCCATAGTGATGAATATTCTCTCTTCTTTGTGTCCTTTCTCTCTTTCTATCTCTCTCTCTTCCTTCTCCCTCTCTCTCTCTCCTTCTCTCTCTCTCTGTCTGTAAGAACGAGCGCGTGGATATGACTGGACACAAACTCCATAGTGATGAATAGCAGCATTGATCGGGCTCACCGTTAGCATTCTTCTCCGTGTCGCTAATCATTTCTCGTTACTTGGGTCGGAGGAGGTCTGGCTCCGCTAACCACCGCGATCTTTCTGTATTTACAGCGCCGCTATCCATTTTCGCAGTCTGCTCAGCCCTTCATCCGTCTTAGTTCCAAATGTCTGCTCCGGTGTTGGTCTTCTTTCGTCTGTCTCGTGCATATTTCAGATTAAATATTTGGGTGTTTTATGAGAATCAATGTTTATGTTGCTTGGCGTGTGATAAACAATGATGTGGATGTAATAAAAGGATGATTATTGTATCGATTGGCTTGAGTAGTTTGTGAAGTTGTCTGCGTTTATCCGCTTTCACAAATCAAGAAGTCATCGTGAAGAATATCGGTCTTGTTACGATGAGTTTAGTTAGACAGAAACACTGAATCAGAAGATAAGTTCTGCTGTTCCAGTGAATAAAGTTGGATCATTGATACTCCCTAATTAGATGAAGACTATTTTTGTTTATATAGCACCTTTTCACAGACAGAAATCACAAAGTTGCTGTTCTGACAGGTCGCTGTTTAGACATCCAATCGCCGGAATAGCGCTATTAACCTATATTTTCAACATTTAGTAGGGGAGACCGGGGCCAAGTGTAACACGGGGCAAATGTAACAGAGGCTCACACTCGTAGCAGAAGCAAACCAGAAGCACAGAACCTGCTCATTTCATCTCCATCTGCTGTTTGAGTGGAAAGAGATTTGAGATTTCAGGAAACTTTTTACATCAACAAAAATGTTTTTGAGTAGTAAAGTTCTACATCTACTGGACAGAGATGTGATGGAGACATGGCGGTCATTTTCATATGGTTAAATGTAGGTTTAGTGGTCTGTATTTGGTAAGTTTTACAACAACAAATATGAATGCTAACATAGAAAACTATCCCTCCAAACATGGCCGCCCTCATCTGTGTTACAACTGCCCCTCGGACATTTTATGAATTCATTTTGGATGGATTTATTTAGATTTTTGTTTTTTGCCCAAAAAAGTTTGTGTATCATTTGTTTGACTGATTTTTATCAGAGCCTTAAAATTTTTTTTCAGAATAATTCTCATTTTAGTTCGAAAAAGACATAAGTAAAGTCAGAGCAGACTGTAACAGCAGTTTTGTGTTTTATTCTAATAAGATTACAGAGTTAAGGTGGTTTAAATGTGGACAACCTTCCAGTCTGTCAAATGTATTATTTTTAATAAAGAAAAAATAAATATTAATTTTTGTAATTTTATGTGTTACATTTGCCCCCTTGGTGTGTTACAATTGTCCTCATGTTGTGGGGCAGTTGTAACACTTGAAATGAAAACAGCTTTAAAATAAATGGCTCTAGAGAATCCAAACCTGTTCACATGTCGAGCCAAGATCTGCAGCTTTCATTTCATGTAGTTTTAAGCAGAACTTCAACTAAGATTAAGCTGATATGTCAAATTGGGCAAAAAGTGTTACAATTGTCCCCGGTCTCCCCTATTGTTTTTTTTTTTCACCTGTAAGCTTGTGCATTGACCTGTAGTAGTAAGTAAGTAATCTCTATTTGTACAGTGCATTTCACAGACACAGAGTCACAAAGCGCTTCACAGTGAGATGAACCCCTCCCTCCCCACTCAGTGACAGTAAGCTGCCCTGGGGCAACTCAGCAGAGGAGATTCACCTAACACCTGGCGCCTCAACCTCCGACTACCACCAAGTGTTCCCTAACATGCATGTTATCAGTTGGTGGGGAAACCGGAGGAAACCACCCAGACACGGGGAGGAACATGCAAACTCCACACAGAAAGGTCCGGGCCTGAGCGGGAATCGAACCCGCGACCTTCTTGCTGTGAGGCCAGAGCGCTATCCGCTATGCCATCGGATTCTTACGCACAGCCAGAAAAAGACAGAAATATTTTGAAACCAGGCAGAAATAAACAAAAATTGTTTATTTAGAAACAAAAAATAAGGTCAAAATAGTAGCAAAGGGTGTCCAAAATTCAGTTGTAATTACCAAAAATTAAACACGTTAAAGGATATAAATAAAGAGACTATTCAACGAGTATCTAAACCTAAAGCTTGTAAAATTAAACTAGATAAAGTGTCTCCACGGAAAACAAGGAATTGATGAGAAATTCAGCCTAAAAGCCACGTAAACCAACAAAGAAAAGTGCGTGGTGCTGAAGGAAGGCCGATTGTGGGTCTCTCGCTCTTTGATAAGCGAGTCCAATGTCATTTTGGAATGACGGCCTTTTGGAATGGTGGTCTGTCGTAAAAGACCTCCACTCAATGATAGAAGCAGCAGCCCTGGGGCAGCTCAGCACCTGGCACCTCAACCTCCCACCACCAAGTGTCTCCCAGCTGCATGTCAGTGGTTGGTGGGATAGCATTGTGGGTAGCCGGTGGCCTCGCGGACACCGGTTTTGTTTGTGTAAACAGACAAAGAAATACGCGTACTATGTGATATTTTTCACAAGGACTTAAGGCATTTTGGGCTCTCGTGGACTTTTCATCAATGCGGTGAGCCCTAAAAGTGATTTGTGCCACTCTTGGAGGAGCTTTTGTGGTGCGTAAAAGTGTTCATGGCGGCGGCAGTACTTGGAGGCAAACGCCGAAAACCTAAGCCGGGCAAAGTAGATCACACTACCACCAGCCCCTGCAAAAATATGAACAAGGAGCAGACGGCCGAAGGCAAACTATCAACTGCGGACAGTTGTAAGCCGAAGTCTGGGGCAAGCAGTGGAGAATGTGCCGAAGATGTGCGGTTAGCAACATCGAGTAGCACGGTGGATAGCCGTGCTGGCTCTGCTGACCCAAGCGGGCTGGAGCGCAAAGACGACGGAGCTAAAGTTATAGCAGCAGGGACACGCATGACGACCCGATCCGGAGCGTACTTCTCCAACAGGTACGACATGAATGACGAGGATGAAGCTTTATTAAAACGCATGCAAGGCGAGGATCAGGAGGAAGCGCTGCATGCTGATATAAAGGCTGCGGTGGAGGCTGAAACTGAGGCGGTCTTGGCAGATTTTGGCACAGAGGATTTAACTAAAATAGTACTGATAACCATCAAAGCCGCTGTACCAGCTATTGTCAAAGCAGTACAGAAACAACTGTTGGCCTCAAATGACAGCAGCCGAGCGCACAGGAATATACTACTGAGCAGATATAAGGAGGATGAACTGGAACAGTACAGCCGCAAGGAGAATGTACGAATCCATGGAATACAAGAGGAAAATATGGAAGAAACGGAGGAGATACTGGTTGAAAAAGTTTGTAAGCTTGCAGCGGAGGCTGGTACCAATATAAGGGAGAGTGACATCTCAGCAGTTCACCGACTGGGCGGAGCAAAAAAGCAGGGTAAGACCAGACCTGTTATTGTGAGATTTGTGAGCAGAAGGAAGAAGGCTGAGCTGATGAGAAATAAAGCCGTGCTGAGGAGTCATAGCTCAAGTAAAAACATCTTCATCAGCGATGACCTTACTAGCATGAGATATAAACTCTTCAAATATGCCAAAGAAAAATGCCCTCATACGTTTATCAAAGAGGGAAAAGTTATATGCAAGCACGATGGTCACTACAAGACAATAAATAGTCCTGATGACCTGTTCTTGATTGGTTATGATGACTTGGATTATAAACTTTTTGGTATTGACATTTAGGACAGGCCGGGGGCACAAGCAGGCCGCGTGCCAAGCAATGAATTTTCAAACACTTGTGAACTACGGATATGTACATTGAACGTTTGTGGAATAAGAAGTAAACTTGAAAACCCTGACTTTATGCAAACATGCCAGGAATATGACGTTTTGTGTTTCTGTGAGACAAAAACTGACAATGCTGATACACCAGAAATTGTGGATAAATTTGAGAACATTGGATATCAAGTTTTTGTTTCTAATAGGCATAGATTAACTAACTGGAGATCAGGAGGAGTGGTGGTGGCTGTAAGGAAAACAGTTGCTTCTAAATGTACACAGGAAGTAATTCAGAATGAGTTATGCGTTTGTTTACGGATACATAAACAATTAATTAACTATGAACAAGATCTGTTAATCCTTGCTGTATACATCCCTCCTTATAAAACAAGATATTCTGATATTGGCATGTTTGATGAATTGGCTAATATCATAGTTGAATGTGGTGCTGAAAGTAATATTCTAGTTTGCGGAGATTTGAACGCGCACACAAATGAATATGATGATTACTTTCAGGCAGATTTTGAAGAACAATTTCCAGAAGAAAGAGACAAATGTAATGTGGTGAACTTTTTAGAATCCTTTAATATACCACTTCAGAGAAAATCATGTGATGCACACAAAGATCAAGGAAATTATGGAAAGGCTCTCCTGGAAGTATGTAAAAATCTTTCAATATGCATTTTAAATGGAAGATGTGGTGAGGACACTTGTTATGGAAAAGCTACCACAGTCGATAATAGTGTCATTGATTATATGATTGCATCACCGTTTATTTTGTCTAAAGTAAAACACTTTGGTGTACATGATTTTGATTATACTTTCTCAGATAAGCATTGCCTGGTGGAAGTCACACTTGATACTAATATTGATATGTCGTCTCAGGAATACTTGGTACAGGATCAAAACTATGCAGTTAAACAGCAGGGAGAGTTCTTAATAGGCAGATGGAATAAAGAAAAAGCACATGAACTTCTTGAACACTTAGACAGAAAAATGGTGGAAGATTTAACAGCGAATCTTGATAATTCTTCTGTGGAGGAAATAACAAAAGGAATATGTAACATTTTGACTAGTAGTGCAGTTGTTACATTTCCCCCAAAATTAAAAAGAAGTGAAAAAAAGAAAACCAGAACAAATAAAATCTGGTTTAATCCTGATTGTAAAATAAAAAGAAAAGAATATCTCAAGGCAAAAAAAAATAAATAATGTACAACAAAACATTATTACTGCAGAGAAACTAAAATTTACCAGTAAAGAATACAAAAAAGCACTACACAAAGCGAGGAAAAACTACAAAATTGGATTTAATAGAGAATTGCTAAGAATGAAATCTAAAAATCCTAAACTTTACTGGAAAAAACTGAATGTCTCAAATAAAAATAAAGAACAATGCCCTATCCCACTGGAACATTTTTACAACTATTTTAAGGAAAATGATGAAAAAAATGAACACATGGCTGAGTTTGACCATTTCAGTGTGGACAGACCATCTGTAGATTCTAGTGTATTAAACAATTACTTTAGCTATGAAGAAGTCAAAGAGGCTATCCACAAATTAAAAACTGGAAAGGCTGCAGGATCTGATGGTATTCTTAATGAATATATTATACACACATCAGATATTTTCATCCCGATATATGTAGCGTTGTTTAATAACATTCTAAATACTGGAAATATACCAGAGGACTGGACGCTTGGTTTGATTGTGCCAATATACAAAAAGAAAGGTGATATAAGAGACTGCGGTAATTATAGGGGCATTACACTTTTAAGTTGTCTAGGAAAACTTTTTACTAATGTGTTGAATTCAAGGTTATGCCAATTTTGTGAGGACAATTCAATAATGTGTGAAAACCAAGCTGGATTTAGAAAAGGCTATTCCACAATTGATCATATTTTTCTGCTAAAGCAAATTATTGATATTTTTAGTTTGAAAAAGAAGTCCCTGTATTGTGCTTTTATAGATTATAGCAAAGCATTTGATACAGTTTGGCGGGAAGCTTTGTGGTATAAACTGATTAAGACAGGGATTAACGGGAAATTTTTGAGTGTTGTTAGAAATATGTACAATAACATCAAATCCTGTGTTTATATGCAAGGGATTAGATCCGAGACATTTGTGTGCCCAACAGGAGTTAGACAGGGGGAAAACCTGTCACCATTACTGTTCGCCTTGTTTGTGAATGATCTGGAAGAATATTTGCTTGAAAATGGTTGTGAGCCTATTAATATTGGTGACCCGAAAATAGATATATACATGAAACTTATTTTGTTACTTTATGCAGATGATACAATTATTATGTCTACAACTAAAAAGGGCCTGCAGAATGCATTAAATTATATGTGACTATTGTCAGAAATGGAAATTAAAAATTAACAGTGGAAAAACAAAAGTAATAGTATTCGGGCGCAGAAAAGTGAATAACAAGAAAATGAACTTTACATGTAATGGAGAAAGCTTAGAAACAGTGCCATGTTTTAAGTATTTAGGTGTTCTCTTTAACTACAATGGTTCTTTTAAGAGTGCGATTGCTGAGTTGCATACCCAAGCTACAAGAGCAATGTTTGCCGTTTTTACAAAAATTAGAAATCTTGATTTATCAATAGATACCTCTCTGGAATTATTTGACAAATTGGTCTCTCCAATAATGCTGTATGCATGCGAGGTGTGGGGTTATCAAAGAATAGAATTATTGGAAAAGTTGCAGTTAAGATTTCTAAAGTATTTATTAAAGGTAAAGATGTCCACCTGCAATAACATGGTGTATGGAGAACTTGGCCGGTATCCACTTTCTATAACTATAAAGAAAAGAATGATTGGATTGTGGGGCAGGCTCATGCAATCAAATGATGTTAAATTTAGCAAAAATATGTATAACCTGTTATTTGATTCCTTCCATACTGGAGAATATACTTCTCTATGGCTACAGCAGGTGAAACAAATTTTAGACGACTGCGGTCTTTCTTACATCTGGACAAATCAGGAAGTCACCAATGTTAATTGGTTAAAGCTCACAGTAGAACAAACTTTGAAGGATCAGTTCATACAGAAGTGGCAAGGGGAATGCCAGAGTATGACATCATGTGATGTATACATAAGTTTTAAAAATGTCTTTAAGCTGGAAAAATATCTCTTATGTGAAGACAAAACAGTCAGGCAGTCTCTTTGTAATTTAAGAACTGGGAATAACAGACTGTCAAAAATTATTGGCCGTTATAAAGGTATAGACAGACATTTACGTTTTTGTAATCTTTGTACTGGTAATCATGTGGGTGACGGGTTTCATTTAATGTTTGAATGCTCCAACAGTGACGTTGTGCAGCATAGACATAGATATTTACCTAAGTATTTTGTTAATCACCCAGCAATGTATAAGTTTGTATTATTGTTGCAAAGCGAAAGCCCAAAAGTGATCTATAAGTTTGGTGCTTTTTTGAAAAAAGTCCTTCCTTTGTTAAAATAGTATTGTATTTCTTTGTTCTGTTATGAAAACAGTTGTTTGTGCTCCATACCATTGTATATGGTCGTGAGCTAAATCAAATAAATGAAATGAAATGAAATGAAATCATGTGGGCCCGAAGGAAACCACCCAGACACGGGGAAGAACATGCAAACTCCACACAGAAAGGCCCGGGCTAGGCTAGAATCAAACTCGAGACGTTCTTACTGAGAGGCCAGAGTGCTGTGCGAGTATGGACCTGGATCTGGGCCTCTCCTTCTCCGGGATTTGCCTCTAAAAAACAACTCAAATAAACATAGTCATTTTGTGGCCCAACTTTGTTTTTCACAAGTTTAGAAGCATAAATCTGTTCAGCTGATTCACCTTCTATCTTCTTCTCTCATTAAAACGTTTCCCTGATGATGTTTGTGTGAAATACATTGGACTATAGGTGCCTGGACATAAAACGTTTCTCAGACTGACCATTTAAACAATCTGATCTGAGACTAGAGTGAAAACATGTTCATTCTCTCATGCCGTTGTGACAAATGCCTGAAAATCCTTTTGGTTCACTTGGTTTAACTTTAGTTTATGTTTTTCTTAAGCCATAAATCATTCAAAGACTGATTTGAAATACATTTGCCATTGTTTCTCATGTAAGTCTTTACTCACTTCTAGTCAGTAACAGTTCTCACCGTGCATATTAAGTTCCCTGCCAAGCATTCTGTTAAGTCTTTATGAGCAGAACCCCAAAGCAGAGGCGGCGATAATAGAGTGCAAAAAATCAAAATTTATTTTACAAAGAGTCAAACGGGGCAGGCTGTGGAGACAGGAGGCAGGCTGGCGAGATGGCTCCAAAGTTGAGTTGACTGCAGTGTGGACCTGAGCACAAAGGAAAAAAGGGTAAATAACAAAACAGGTAAATCGACCAAAAAACGTTGCAAGCATGAGCTGAGTCTGGACTGACGTGTTACACGGAATTATCTGGCAGAGAAGTGGAGAGAGCGCCGGTGTCTTATTGTTGGGTGATTATGGTGGCGCTGAAATCAGGTGTGCACCTCTGCAGTGGAAAAAGCCAGCCACGCCTCCTGTCTCACAAGCCCTGCTGAGAGACAAACAAAAAGGGAAGGGGGAGGAGAACATGCAGATCCCTAACATTACCCCCCCCTCAAAGAACGCCCCTGGCGTTCTACCAGGCTTATCCGGATGCAAGGAATAAAAGTCACTAAGAAGAGCAGGATCTAAAATCAAGGCTCGGGAGATCCAAGAACGGTCCTCAGGGCCATACCCCTCCCAATCAACCAAGTACTGAAAACCCCTACCCCTGCGCCTCACATCCAGGATCCGGTGAACGGTAAAGGCAGGACCACCATCAACAATCAGGGGGGCGGAGGGGGTTCGGCTGGAGGGCTTAGCGGACTCGAAGCAACAGGTTTGAGCAGAGAAACATGAAAGGCAGGATGAATCTTTAAATTGGATGGTAACTTAAGTCTCACCACCGAAGGGTTGATGACCGCTCAATCTCGTAAGGGCCAATATAGCGAGGAGAGAGCTTACGAGAGTCTGTCATCAGAGGAAGATCCTTAGTAGAAAGCCATACCTTCTCACCAGGCTTGTAGTCTGGGGCAGCAGAGCGCTTGCGGTCAGCAAGGCTACGATTACGAGCAGCAGTCCGAGCAAGGGCTGCCCTGACCTCATGCCAAACACGTCTGGCTCTCCGAAGATGCCCTTGAATAGACGGAACAGACACAGAACTCTCCTGGGAGGGGAAGAGAGGGGGCTGAAAACCATTAGCTGCCATAAATGGAGACATACCCGTAGCTGAAGAAACCAGAGAATTATGGGCATATTCGATCCAAGGAAGGTAAATTGACCAGGATGCCGGATGATGTGCAGTAACACACCGCAGGGCAGCTTCAAGGTCCTGGTTGGCCCGCTCCGTCTGGCCATTGGTCTGTGGATGGTATCCGGAGGACAAGCTTGCAGAAGCTCCCACAGCACGACAAATGCTCTCCACACTTGTGAGGTGAACTGGGGCCCTCTGTCTGAAACAATGTCCAGGGGGATCCCGTGCAATCTGAAGACATGTAGAACAAGCAAGTCTGCGGTCTCGAGGGCAGAGGGCAGTTTAGGCAAAGCAATAAAATGCACAGACTTAGAGAACCGATCGACAACAGTCAAGATGGTAGTGTTACCTTCTGAAGGCGGAAGACCAGTCACAAAATCAACTGCGATGTGGACCATGGGCGTTGTGGAATGGGGAGAGGGCGGAGGAAGCCAGCAGGAGCACGATGTGAAGATTTATTGCGGGCACAGACGGAGCAGGCTGAAACATATTCCCTGGTGTCGGAATTCATGGAGGGCCACCAGAAACGTTGCTGTATGAAGGATAGAGTGCGGTGGAACCCAGGGTGACAGGCAATCTTGGAGTCATGCCCCCACTCAAGTACCTTGGACCGAACAGGAGGAGGAACAAACAGGCAACCAGCAGGACAACCTTCGGTGTTGGGTGACTGACCTGCGCCTCTTGTACAGCCTTCTCAACCTCCCACTTGGCCATGCCGATTATACAAGATGGAGGCAAGATGGTTTCATCAGGGTCTCTCTCCAAAGAAGCTGCAAACTGGCGAGACAGAGCATCAGGCTTGGTATTTCTTGATCCAGGACGGTAGGTGAGGGTGAAATTGAATCGCCCAAAAACAGCGCCCATCGAGCCTGCGAGAGTTTAACCTGCGGGCGTACGAAGGTAAGATAAATTCTTATGGTCAGTCCATACCACAAAAGGATGTGTCGAGCCCTCCAGCCAGTGTCTCCATTCCCTCAGAGCCAGGACCACCGCCAGCAGTTCACGATTGCCCACGTCATAGTTCTTCTCTGCGGCCGTGAGCTGACGGGAAAAGAAGGCGCAGGGGTGGAGCTTATGGTCGGAAGGGGACCGCTGAGAGAGAACTGCACCAATTCCAGAATCAGAGGCATCCGTCTCGACAATGAACTGAGCTGTGGGATCAGGATGGGAGAGAACAGGTGCAGAACAAAAAAGATCTTTCAAACAAACAAAAGATGCCTCTGCTTCAGCTGACCAAAAAAAAGGAATTTTAACAGAAGTGAGCCTAGTCAGAGGTGCAGCTACTTACTGTAATTTCGTATAAATCTTCGATAAAAATTAGCAAATCCTAGGAACCTTTGTAGCTGCTTGCGGCTAGTAGGAGTAGGCCAATCAGCTACGGCCTTGATTTTAGCTGGGTCAGACCTGATCAGCCCCTTTTCAACGACAAAACCAAGAAACTGAACAGTTGAAGCATGAAAATCACACTTTTCAGCTTTAACGTACAATCTGTTCTCAAGAAGACGCTGTAAAACCAGTCTACATGTTGAACATGTTCTTCAAATGTGCGAGAGAAATCAATATATCATCAATGTAAACAAAAACAAATCTGTTCAACATGTCTCGCAAAACATCATTAACTAAAGCCTGGAATACTGCAGGGGCGTTAGTTAGTCCAAAGGGCATTACTAAATATTCAAAATGTCCCAACGGGGTGTTGAAAGCAGTCTTCCATTCGTCTCCTTCCTTTATTCGTACCAAATGATAAGCATTACGAAGGTCTAATTTTGTGAAAAATGCAGCCTCATGAAGGGAACTAAAGGCAGAGTCTAATAGAGGGAGAGGATACTTGTTCTTAATAGTTATGTCATTAAGACCTCTATAGTCAATACATGGGCGGAGTGATTTGTCCTTTTTGTCCACAAAGAAGAAACCAGCACCTACAGGTGAGGAAGAGGGTCGAATGAGGCCAGCAGCTAAGGAATCGGTTATGTAGACCTCCATAGCTTCTCTCTCAGGTTTTGAAAGGTTATAAAGCTTGCTTGTGGGTAAAGGGCACCAGGAATAAGGTCTATGCTGCAGTCATAAGGTCTGTGCGGAGGCAAAGATAGGGCTTTGTCTTTAGAAAATACTTCTTGAAGATCATGATATTCGCTGGGAACTAAAGTTAGGTCTATGGACTTGGGTTTAGAAATAGAAGTGTTGGTAGAGGGGATGGCTGAATGGAGACAGTGTGTGTGACAGAATAAACTCCAATTGACAATCGAAAGAGTGGACCAGTCAATATGGGGATTATGCAGCTTAAGCCAGGGGAGACCTAAAACTAAAGGCGCTGATGGGGAGGTAATAACATAGAGAGAAGCAGTCTCGTGATGGTTACCGGACAGGATAAGTGAAACAGGAACAGTGCGGTGAGTCACAGTGGCTAGTGACTTACCATCCAGGGCAAAAACAGTCTTGCATTAGGAAGTGGTACGGTGGGAATGTTGCACTGGGAAACAAATTCACAGTCAATGAAATTGTCATCCGCTCCTGAATCTACCAAGGCAAGGAACGAAAAGGACACTTGACAAAATGTGACAGTACCTGGGAGCTGAATGCGCTGGGTAGAGGGTCAGTAGGCGTGTGGCTCACCAGTGCCCCCCTGTGGCTGATGAGCTAGCTCTTTTGGGCGAATTGGGCAGCTTGCTAGTATGTGTCCGGGTTGTCCACAATAGATGCAAAGCCTTTGACTTAAGCGACGTAGTCTTTCCTCTGCTGAAAGTTTCATTCTCCCCAGCTGCATGGGTTCCTCAGTGTAGACTGGCGTGGAGGCTGAACAGGACTTGGCGCAGGAACAGCAGAAGTTGGCTCAGCAGGCAACAGAGGTTGAAGAGATTTGGGAAATTGGGAGTTACGTCTGCCTGACCTCTCCCTACGTCTCTCTCTTAGTCTGTTGTCTAACCTAATAGCCAAGGAAATCAGTTCCTCTAGAGAGCTAGTTTCATCACGAGCTGCCAATTCATCTTTAATCTCTTCACTTAAACCCCTAAAAAACACCCCCTGAAGGCCTTCTCATCCCAACCACACTCAGCAGCTAATATGCGGAAATCAATTGAGTATGAAGAAACTGAACCTGGGCCCTGGCGTAAAGAAAGAAGACGGGTGCTCGCTTCCTTAGTCTGTAATGGATGATCAAAAACCTTTCTCATTTCAGAAGTAAATGACTGTAGAGAGCGGCAGACAACAGAATCACTGTTAGCTAAGGCTACAGCCCAGGCAGAGGCTTTACCAGCTAGTAGACTCATAATAAATGCTATTTTAGCTCTTTCAGTCGAATAAGTTATGGTTGCTGATCAAAAACAAGCATACATTGATGAAGGAACTGACTACATGTCCCTGATTCTCCTGAGTACCTGGAAGGAGTCGGAATAAAGGCTCACGAGGCTGGGCTGACTGGTTGGTTGGAGGCGCTGGAGCTGAGGAGGAAGCTGAAGCCAAGGCAGGAGCGGAATCAGAGGCAGGAGCAGGTGTGGTAACTGAAGCCAGATGTGTAGCAATCTGTTCCAGACGATCTCCAAGCTGGGTCACATTCGTTGAAAGTTTAGAGATAGAGTCCACAATTTCTTTAAGAGCCGTCTCATGTTCTCCAACTTTTACTCCCTGTGCGTTAATTGCTTGCCTGAAACGTTGAGCCTCTGCGGGGTCCATAGTTTGGCCAGATAATTCTGTTAAGTCTTTATGAGCAGAACCCCAAAGCAGAGGCGGCGATAATAGAGTGCAAAAAATCAAAATTTATTTTACAAAGAGTCAAACGGGGCAGGCTGTGGAGACAGGAGGCAGGCTGGCGAGATGGCTCCAAAGTTGAGTTGACTGCAGTGTGGACCTGAGCACAAAGGAAAAAAGGGTAAATAACAAAACAGGTAAATCGACCAAAAAACGTTGCAAGCATGAGCTGAGTCTGGACTGACGTGTTACACGGAATTATCTGGCAGAGAAGTGGAGAGAGCGCCGGTGTCTTATTGTTGGGTGATTATGGTGGCGCTGAAATCAGGTGTGCACCTCTGCAGTGGAAAAAGCCAGCCACGCCTCCTGTCTCACAAGCCCTGCTGAGAGACAAACAAAAAGGGAAGGGGAGGAGAACATGCAGATCCCTAACACATTCAAATCAAACAATATACTCTTAGCATGAACCACAAAGACAGAAGCAGACCTTTCTCAAGACAAGCTAAAGTCATTCACCTTAAACAGTGTGTTCATGTAAATCTGTTCTGAAAGCCTTCTGCTAGACCTCCAGAGTTATTCTTACTCTTAAAGCTGTAATTAGGGCCTGTTTATGCTGCTTCCTCACCTGAAGTGAACCTCGCCGGAGCTGGAGGGCCCTTCACACTCCAGCCCTGATTTCTTTGTTTCTTCTGATTCCAAACGGTGCATTTTATGTTAGCACCAGAACACAGAGAGAGAGAGAGAGCGAGGAGAGAGGGCCTGGGGCAGACTGTGCTGTTCTAATCACAAGTCTGTTAAGAGTGCTCACATTTAAAGGGAAACTAAACTATAAGTCAGCTTTTTGAGCCACTAACTTGTGTGTATGGTGTTGAGAAAAGACACTGGCAAAACTTAAATCTACTCAAATTGATCGGTCTTGACCAGCTAAACCAAGACACAACGGAACCAGGAACCAAATGTGGCCCCTCAGAAAGGGCCAATTAACCAGGCACCAGGAACACTTCTACTCCCCTTTCACAGGGCCAATTCAAGAACAAGTTGCTGCTAGCAAAATATGGTCAAGGATGGGAAACCATTCGCTATATTTTATGAATACCACTTTGAGTAAACACGGACCAGAGTCAGGACTAAACATGGACCAGAGTCAGGAACAAACATGGACCAGAGTCAGGACTAAACGTGGACCAGAGTCAGGACTAAACGTGGACCAGAGTCAGGACTAAACGTGGACCAGAGTCAGGACTAAACGTGGACCAGAGTCAGGAATAAACGTGGACCAGAGTCAGGACTAAACGTGGACCAGAGTCAGGACTAAACGTGGACAAGAATCAGGACTAAACGTGGACCAGAGTCAGGACTAAACGTGGACAAGAGTCAGGACTAAACGTGGACCAGAGTCAGGACTAAATGTGGACCAGAGTCAGGACTAAACGTGGACAAGAATCAGGACTAAACGTGGACCAGAGTCAGGACTAAACGTGGACCTGGTGACTGGGGTAGTTCGCTCTCTGGTGATGGCTTGTTGTGGGAGTGCTCTGGTTCCTGTGGTCTGTTAGCCTAGCCTTTAGCCTAATTTTTCACTAAAGGTTCCAGAGCTCATTGTGAATTGTGTACAGAATGAACAAACTGTCTCTTAATTGAATTGTAAGAAGACATTTTAGACTCCAGCTAACTCAACCTGAAAGACTGCACCTTGACTACAACATATAAACCAGGAGTCTCAAACTCAAATGGAGCTGAGGCCGAAATGATCGGAGGCAAATGGGTCAAGGGCTGCATTTAAAAATTTTGGCCTGCCTCTTGTACATATTCAATATAAATAAGGTTATTACGTTGTACCTCCAATATAAAGTTTACAATATAATAACAGTATTTTTTAGCCTATACATTGCATTTTACAGCACTTTCTTCTATGTAATGAAAAAAAAGTTAATAAAAGTGTTTAACCACGATCACACTGTCCTCCCCAGAAAATGTTTTGACCAAATTGTATGTAATTGCATGTAATTTCAGGGAGACCGGGGACAATTGTAACACTTTTTTCCCAATTTGACATATCAGCTTAATCTTAGTTGAAGTCCTGCTTAAAACGACATGAAATGAAAGCTGCAGATCTGGGCTTGGCATGTGAACAGGTTTGGATTCTCCTGAGCTGTTTATTTTGAAGCTGTTCTCATTTCAAGACAAGAAAGTCAAGTCTTACATCTGCAACACAACATGAGGTAATTGTAACACACCAAGAGAACAAAGCCCCTTTCACACATAGACCCTTACACGGTAAAGTTCCTAGTATGTGGTCAAGTGTGAAAAGCTCCAGAACGGAAACACGGTATATTTTGTCCTGGCATTTGATCCGTGTCGATATCTAGTAACATTACCGGGAACAGTCGCGGCACTAGTCCCGTGTTGACATGTGTGAAAGCAAAATGTGACTACCGGTACAATCCCCATGGCAACAGAACAACTCACAGACTCACAGAGAACGAAGCACGCTCTTATTTGCTACTACTGCGCTTCAGATCAGCCTTAAATCTGAAGGATGAAAAGCGATACAATATATCCTGCCCTACTCTTGAATCAGCTGACCTTGTCACAAAGAAAACACTTGTTTCATTTTACTAATAGGCAGTGGTGGAACGTAACGAAGTACAAATACTTCGTTACTGTACTTAAGTAAAAAATCGTGTATCTGTACTTTACTTAAGTAAATTTTAAGACCTGTACTTTTTACTTTTACTTCACTACATTTTTACAGCAAATATCTGTACTTTTACTTCGCTACTTTTTGAAACTCGTCTTGTCTTGCGCGTTACATTTTTAGTCTGAAAAACTGGATCCACGCCGAACCAGTCGAACTGTAAGCGCGCTGCCCCAGCTGTGTGTTGTGTCTGTGGAGGCGCGTCTCGTGAACGCACGGTCATCTACGCTGCCGTAGCTGACCTCCGCTCCGTGAATTTGCTTTAGCTAGCGTAAACAGGCACTTTTTTTGTTACCGCGTGTGCTCAGACGCACTGTTAGGGCCCGTTTGAAATCGTCAAACGCACAGACGCTTGGAAAGCAGGCTGATTGTGCACGAGTTGACCTGCAGCGTGAGCGCGCTCTGGACGTCTCTCCAGGTAAGGATCGCTGCTTTGCTCTCACAATCCTGATGCTTTTCTCTCGCAATGTATGAGGTGGACGAAGTCATTCACACTGGAGCTACATTCGAGCAATTACTGTGTTTGTCAAAAACGTGGGGACTGACCCACGCGCCTCCTCATCTTTCGCCTTTTCCTTTCTCACGCTCAGCTTAACACGTGCAAAAAGCCTGCAAAAGTTTTGTGCCATAGTCTGTTAAATATGTCCACAAATAGGCCTAATGTAGACCTATTACATGACGTTCAGGCCACATAAAGTTAAAACTGACGAGCACTTGGACCCGACCCGCTCGCACCGCTGTAGCCAACTTCATCTCATTATCCAACCTGCCCTAAACCCACTCTTTACATCACTGATATGAAACTCAGCTGTTGTTGAACCATGAATACAGTATAAGATGGCCTTTGGAGTTTAGCAGAAGCTTCTAGAAAAGTAGAATATGATAATGTCATAAGTCCAGATGATGGGAAAAAGATCATTTTTTTACATTCAGTAGGAAAAACACAACACTGTTCTACACTGTTAGTTAGTGTTATTAGTAGGAAAAACACTAATAGAAATATCTTAAAGGTCAATTCACGCCTTTTCATATTAGTGACTAAATCTAGCCTATTCACTTTTTATTACAACAAAAAATGCATTTAAACATGATGATTATAGCTGTCAAACATCTTAAATAGCCTAATATCTGTCTATAATTTTAGATTTTTCTTAGAATTTTATTGTCTGATGCTACACAAATTAATTGGCCCTTGAGAGATAAATAAAGTTGTCTGAATCTGAATATAAAGGTTGCAATGTCACATTAATTGAACCTATAGGCTATTGGTCTGATCAGAATCTCTATTGGGGGTTAAATAGAGCTTGTTGTTGTTGGCTCAGTTCACAAAAGCAAAAACGAATGTAACTAATAGAAAATTTAAATCAGAGCCGAATACTTTTACTTTTTACTTAAAAGTAAATTTTAACCTGTTTACTTTTGTACTTTTACTTAAGTAGATTTTTTTCCTTAGTACTTTTACTTTTACTTAAGTATTTTTTTGGAACAATTATCTGTACTTTTACTTAAGTACAAAAAGTGAGTACTTCATCCACCACTGCTAATAGGCTATAAAATGCTTCTTGCAAACTCACCGAATGTCCGCGCGGTCAGACTAAAGTCCAGAAATCCTCTAAAATGCAGTCTTGACATCCTGAGTAAAGACCTAGTCCAAAACCAGACTCTGGTCCTGGTTCGCCAAACCGCGGCAGTGGGTGGCGTCTTGTAGGGCTTCCTCCACCCTGTGCATTGCAGTCCCGGTACAGACGAGCCATCTATCCTTCCTTCGTGTGCGCGAGTCACGGTACAGACAGCACGGGGCAGTATCCTCTCCGCTAGGGCGCGAGTCCCGGTACAGACAGCACGGGGCAGTATCCTCCAAGCGAGCGCACCAGTCCAGGTGCAGACAGCACGGGGCATCCCCTCTTGCGCACGAGTCCCGGTAAAAACGATGGATCTGTGGCACGGACCGTACGGAGCCTTATTCCGTGCGCGCAGTGTGGGACAGCGCGTTGTTTATCCAGGTCCAATGGTTCTGCACGATGTCCGCGCTCTGGGAGTGCCCACAGTCCATCCTCGCTGTGCCCAACTGTGTGGACGAACTCCTGCGGTCACTCACACTCCCCCGCTCTGACGGCAGGTAAAGACAGAGCTGACGGCTCCTTAGCCGCTCAGGACTATGTTAAACCCATCCAGCCACATTATGCGGTGCCCTCCTGTTTCATACGGGCCTCTGTAATACGCTGCATTCGCACATCAAATAGCCTACATCCCTGCATTTCTCTCCACAAATAATGATAGGTCATTAATAAGCAACCAATGTTGCAAAATAGGCTAATAACCTACATAACATAACGACAATCAAACAATAAACAAGCATTTTAAACAAATTTAAAAGTGCTTATGTGCTATATAGTCGAGTTTGTGCCCAAAGCGTTCCATGTTGCCGAGTCAGATGTGAATGGTGATGACACGGTATTGTTCTGGGATGATTTGCATATATGAATGGGGCAAATGGTGAAGCATACCGGCAAACAAGACACGGTACTTTAACGGGTCCAATGTGTGAAAGGGGCTTAAAACACAAAGCTGCTGTTGGAAAAATAAAACTTGACAGTCTGCTCTAACCTTACTTATGTCTTTCTCGAACTAAAATGAGAATTATTCTGAAAAAATATTAAAGCTCTGATAAAAATCAGTCAAACAGATGATACACAAACAAAAAAACACAAATCTAAATAAATCCATCCAAATGAATTCATAAAATGGCCGAGGGGCAGTTGTAACACAGGGATTTTTTTGTTAAAGGACACATATGCATTTTTTGTGTTGTTTTTTTCCTTCAAACCTGCTCCGGAGCACTTCCACTTTGGAATCTCATGCACCAAAACTAATAAAAAGTCTAGTAAAGTCATACAAGGGTTGAGTGTGTTTTCTGCATCAAAAATTGAGTTAGAGTTCTGTTTACTGACTCAGCGCTGATGCAATCAAACCAATCTTGCCTGATATGCTAATCCTGCAGAAGTGCTCAAAACGAGTCTGGACGATTTATGCACTTAAAAACAGTGCAGAATATCTCACAGATACATCTATGCAATAATTGAAAGCATCCTCACCTCATCAGTAATTGTCTGGTATGATAATTTGGACTCTCATTCCCGTAACAAACTTCAGCGCATAGTAGACAAATCATCTAAGATCGTTGGTCACACCCTTCCATCCATAGACACTCTTTACCACAGACGCACCATACAACGAGCAAGAAGAATCACCTCTGACCTCACACATCCTGCTAACTATCTGTTCACACTCATGCCCTCAGGGAGGCACTATAGGTCCGTCACGTCCAAATCAATCAGATTCAAAAACAGTTTCTTTCCCACAGCCATCCGGACTTTAAACCAATAGTTAATGTAACATGATGTACTGTACCTGTGTGTTTGTTGGCTTGTTTGTTTGTCTGTCTGTAACAGATACAGAAAATGGGAGCATTTCTTGCTGTACCGGAAACAAATTCCACCAACTTGTTGTGTCGCCTTTATTAAATGATTCTGATGACATCACGAATCTGTGGCCATTCAGAACAGTGTTTTTTGGGAGAACAAAAGATATCTCACAAACAAAACTTCAGCAGCATTTTGGTGAGAAAGCAACTTTACAATCGGATTAAAAACTCAAAAAAGTTGATTTTACATAATATGTGTCCTTTAACGTTCATATTTGTTGTTGTAAATCTTACCAAATACAGACCAAAAAACCTATTTTAACCATATAAAAATGACAGTCATATCTCCATCACATCTCTGTCCAGAACAAAAACATGAGCTCATGTTTACTGCTCAATTTTTATTTATTTTTTTTCCTGAAATCTCAACCATCTTTCCACTCAAACAGCAGGTGGAGATGAAATGAGCAGGTTCTGGTTTGCCTCTGCTACAAATGGAAGCCTCTGTTACATTTGCCCCGTGTTACAATTGGCCCCGGTCTCCCCTAAACATAATCAGCCTGTGCAGAATGTTGTGAACGCAACCTATCGACCCTCCGCACGTTCCCGAGACGCCACAACAGAAGAACGCCGTCTCTTTTCCGACACTTTCAATATTGATTCACTCACGGCACCTTCCCCATTGTGCAGCAGCATTCCCTCTCCGTCGCTGTTGTTTCCACGGCAACTACAAATCAAACCTGTGCATATGTGGTGGGCCGTGTATGATTCATCCCTCCGCGGCTCCTCCATACCAAACACAATATTGATTTGCGCCGGCGTTTATTGGCCAAACCTCTCCGGAGAAGGTGCAGCGTCTCCTCCGGCCACACGGGGTCAGTGCGGCGCCACCGACTGACAGATCCTTCACCTCCTCTGCATTCCATTTCTATAAACTTGTCTTGAGCCGTGTCAAACTAAATCAAGCGGTAGACATGGCTTTCAGGGTAATTCTGTGGGATGGTTTTGTAAAAATGCGCGAGTCGGTGTGTATTCTCAGCTCATTTGTACATTTGAAGGTTTAGTATTGTCCAGTCTGTTTTTCTTAATGTGTGTATGACAGGTTTTTAAGTTTACTTGGTAGATTAATGCCTGATGTAAATATAAATGTTAAGACACAACCACAGTGTCCCCTCTGTTTGTCCCACTGAAGTGTACCAGCAGTCTCCCATCCAAGTACTGTCCAAACCTAACCTGCTTAGCTTCAGAGATCTGATGTGATCAGGCCAGCTCATATCTGACAGAGGCACTACCTGTACACTGGAACAAATACATGTCTCTCTTTCTCTGTGTGGGTCTCTTTCTCCTTTCTTTAACTCACACTCTCTCCCTCTCTCTCTCTTTTTCACCATCTCTCCTAGATCTCTCTCTTTTTCTCCCTCTCTCTCCCTTCTCTCGTCTGTCTTTTTCTACTCCCTCCCCGCCACCCTCTGTCTCTTTCTCCCAGCTCTCTCTCTTTTTCTCCCTCTATGTCTCTGTCTCTTACTCTCTCTCCCTCTCTTTCTCATCCTCTCCCCTCTCTGTCTTCCTCTCCCCCTCTCTCCCCTGTCTCTCCCTCTCTTTTTCTCCCTCTCTCCCCTCCCCTCTGTCTTTCTCTACCCCCCCTCTCTCTCTTTTTCTCCCTCTACGTATGTCTCTGTCTCTCTCTCCTCTCTCTGTCTTTCTCTCCTCCTGTCTCTCCCTCTCTTTCTCCCTCTCTCTCCCCTCTAACTCTCCTCTCTCCTTCTACCTGCTAACTATCGCTCCTCTGGCCCCTCTGTCGCTTTATCTCCTCTCCATCTCTCCCTCTCTCTGTCTTTCTCTCCCCCCTCTCCCCCCTGTCTCTCCCTCTCTTTTTCTCCATCTCTCTCCCCTTCTTCTCCTCTCTCCTTCTACCTGCTAACTATCGCTCCTCTCACCTCTCTGTCTCTCTATCTCCTCTCCATCTCTCCCTTCCCTCTGCCTCTCTTTCATTCTCTAGTAAGTAAACTTTATCTATACAGCGCTTTTCACAGACACAAAGTGCTTCATATTTGGACATAAAAACAACTTAAAAAGCAACATTAAACAAAAAATACAGTCAGAGCATCTCCAGTAACTGCAGGTTTAGGACTTAAAAGCTTGTTTGAAAAAGTGTGTTTTAGATACTTTTTAAAGGATCCACAGAGTTCAAAGAGCGAAGTGACTAGGGCTGGGTATTGCCAAGAGCCTTACGATACAATACGTATCCTGATACAGAGGTCACGATACGATACGTATCCCGATACACGTATATGCTGATATAATTTCCTCAATATGTCATGTATCAAGTGTCAAATGCAGAGGAATTGTATTTTCAAACTACTCTTTATGTTAGACACAAGTGTCTTACAAATAAGTCATTGTTCAGCTCAAAAGTTTCAGCCTTAAAGCTGCAGTCCAGGTTCATAAGTGTAAATTATATGAATTTAAGTATGCCGATACGTATCCCGATACACCTCCCTGAAACGATACGCGTATTACGAATGAGCTTGTCACGATATATCCCCGTATCGATACATTGAGTACAGCCCTAGTAGTGACAGAGGCAGTTCATTCCAGAGTCAAAGCGCAACAACTTTAAAAGCCCGATCTCCTCTAGTTTTAAAATATGTTCGGGGAACCATCAGCAGGTTCTGTTCACCTGACCTGAGGCTCCGGTTTGACCTGTGAGGTTTAATCAGGTCAGTTATACATACAGAGGTGCCTGTCCGTGTAAAGCCTGAAACGTCAAAACCAAGATTTTAAAGTGAACACGATACACAACAGCTAATGAAGCTTTTTCAGAATAGGAGTTATATGGGTTCTCCTGTTTGTGAGGGTCAAGAGCCTTGCAGCCGTGTTTTGATCGTACTGCAACCGGGCCATTTCTTTCTTATTTAGGCAGGTAAAGAGGCTGTTGCAATAGTCAAAGCGCGAGGAGACAAAAGCATGGATAATCATCTCTAATGCTGCTCTTGTCACCATAGATCTAAGCTTAGAGATGCTACGCAGCTGAAAAAGTAGTTTTTTACCAGCTGTTTTGCGTGGTGTTCAAGAGACATAGCTTCAACAAAAATAACACCAAGATTGCAGTTAGAGTCTGAATGATACTAGTTTGGACTGATTTAAAGTAGTGGCAGTTCTTATTCAAAAGCTGAAGGTAATTTAAAGGGGCACTGTGTAAGATTGAGAGGAATTTTAATTATCATATATAGCCTAGTCCACAAACATTTAAATCATATTTATTCTTTACAACATGAATACTTAAAAGAGCACTGTTAACCAATCCACATCAACTGTGATACATTTATACGTATTTGAAATGTTTTATTACGGCCGGAATATGGATTATTGACGCTAGATGTCAGCATGGTAGATAGGCAAAATGCACTGGAAATGCTCCCCTGGTGTTCAAAAGTGGACAATACTTGGATCACCTTGTTTATTTATTTTTTCTTACACAGTGCCCCTTTAATTGAAAATGAAATTTATTGACTTGTGATAAATGAAAAGAGATTTGATTCAGCAAAGGAATCCATCAGAATCCTATTCATTTTGAAATATTGGGAGTATTTTAATTAGGAAGTTTAGAGCCAACTGAATGTATGTAGATAATGTATCCCAGAATGACTCATTCATGTTCTGTTTGTATCACTTCCAGAAGCTTGATAATTTGTTTTTTAACAGATTTTGAAGAAAAAAAAGAATTCATGAATTCCCTTTGGAAAGACATTGGAATAGTAAAGGACTAGATAATGCATGTTTATCATCCAAACAGCAGGCGGCGCTGTGCAGGGCCAGAGTGGGACTCATTTTTAATGGACCATCCCTCTGACAATTAAAAATGTAAATGGGTCATTCTCTGAAAGTGGGCCTGTTTTTCCCATTGGTTATTTGACAGGTTTTCATTAAGTAAATAATGATTTAGTTTTAATTTTTTTATGTAATATATACTATGTGCCTCTAAAAGATTTAAAAAAATTGCAGCCCAAGATAAGATGGAACTTTTTTTTTACAACCTGTTTAAAAAAAAAAAAAAGCTTAAATCATGACCAAAAGTGTGACATTCTTATCCAGCAATAAACATGATGTCATTTCCTCATGTACACTCGATAAAATACTGCATTGAAACACAATAAAATGAAGAACAATGTTGGAAAATATGTTTGCATTTCGTTTTTCTACTGTTTGTATTCAGTTTTGCTAAAATTACAGCCGAATTCATGGGTATCCGAATGCAACTGTTGGCGTCATCTGAATCGGCACGATGTACGGCAGTTTGCCACTAAAGATCCTGTCAGTACACTTCTCAAAGATGGAAATTAACCTAAAAATACAACAATTGCTGCAGTTTGAATTCTCAGCCTGGATGTCACACTTTATAGTCCCACTTTCACAGAATGACCCAAATATGCATGCAATTATTAAGATTATTTTTTTACTTTCATTATAGGGGCTCAAAGTGTGTGGGTTATTTAGCGCCCCAGCAAAATCAACTATAAGTTCAGAACACTTTGAAACAAGGTCTCTACAATAAATCCAGGTTAAATGTGTCAATATACTTGAAATAGACTTAAATCCTAGAATCAAGCAACTTTAACTTGTCTTGACATACATTTTTTTTGCAGTGAAAAGATAAAGTGTTTTAATTTAATAACACAAAAGTTAAGCACTCCACCTTTAAATGACTCTTAAAACAAACCAAAATGTTTTAAGTTATAACAACCTCTAGATGTTGGGCGAGTTTCCTGCGTGTTCTGCTCTCTCTCTTTGTTCTACACACCCACATTTTTGTCTTCCAACATCTCATTTTTCTCCACAATACTTTTTAATTTAATTTGTTCAATTATTCAAGGGCTTTTTCCTTCTTTGCTGAGCGTGCCCCCGTGTCCACAGCATTAGCTTAATTAGCCTGGCCCACATGATGACAAATGTGCACCGAGCAGAGGATGGAGTCCACTAATGCACCAAAACAAAAGCACAGCGGCGGGTCAAGACCGGGGCAGGGCAGTGGTCTGAAAACACCACATGAAAGAGAACTTAATATTGTGTTCTTGATGTTACAGGTTGTATAGGTCAGTGTTTTTTTTTTAACCAGGAGTGAAAAGTTATGTGTGATCACTAGTATAATTTTGGAGGTTTTGGTGGACTTTTTGTTTCTTTGCAGAGTTCGCAGTCTACTTGAATGTTCCTCCAGATTTAAGGGGCCATGCTCCACTTGCCCTTAGCTCCGCCCCTGTGAAACTGGACTTTAGGAGTCACACTGCCTCCAGTCCAGATCCTGTTCTGGACCTGCCTTGGTCTGGTGGTCCGATAATGTATGTGTACGTACAGACTCTGCTGGCACTGCAAGACCACAAGTTCACAAGGGTTCACACGCGATCACTGACACATGTAAATGTAAACAAAGTACACTTGCAATGTTTTGGGCCTATTTCACTTCAGTTCATTTTCTATTTGATTTTTCTCCCCACAGTGGATAAACACAGGCTGTTTATTTACATTCTCTGTGTTATATAGTCATGCATATGTTGAGAACTTTGACATATTTGTTTTAGTAGTAATACTGTTATGATTTTATTTAGAAAATCACCAAACTTCACCAGCACTCTCTTGGTTTCTTGTTTGTTGTATCTTGTTTTCACAACTTCAAAATGGGTTCTGGAGCTGTGCAGAAAAAGTTCCTTCCAATGGAAAAGATTCAGACAGAAGATTCACATGAGAGGCTCGCTGTGTGAGAACTTCTCATGACCCTTCAAGAAACGGAAATCCGTTGTACGCCGGACTGGACTACGGACTGGATGCACTCTGAGCCCAGTGTTATTCAGACTGGACTGTCCTGTGTGACCAGAGCAGAGAAAACACGCTTGTCAGGGCAGTGTCTAAACTTCTGTTTTGTGTCACATTCATACAAAAGTCACAGTTATAAACATCACTTTAAAGATTTGCACCACTGTTATTTTCACGTTTTATTTCATTGTACATTTTGGACCTTTTCTTCATGGATATAAAGCAGATTTGCACAGAATAAAAACCAAAATGAAGCTCCAGTTTCACAGAATATCACTGGGAGTTAGAAATGCTCCTCAAAGAAACAATCGATCTGTTAAATAGCTCTGCTGTGACACTGCCCTGACAGTGACAAGAGTACATATTGTATATATGATACAGCTTGAACTTCTAAACTTGTTACATTTTTGTTCTTTTTTTTTTTTTTTTTTTTTTTATAAAGTCACGTGATTCTGCTGAATTAAAAAGGGTTGAATTTCTCAGATTGTTGATGGTAAAACTTTATAAGATGAGCTAAACTGAGCAATTCTTGACTTTTCTTACGAGACATATAAAATGCTGTTTTGATTTGTGTGAACGCTGACATTGTATAAGCTTTCATTCATGAGTTTTGTGCCCCACACATTGTTTCATTTATCCAGTTTAATTTGCAGTGTTTGTGTAGCCATGACAACACGGTACACGCACAGATGCAAACTGTATTATATGTTTTCTGTGATAGTTTTCTGTGAGGTTGGGTTGGGCAGATCACATGAAGGCACTAGCTGTATTATGTTCCATGGTCTAAGCATGTCATCCATATCCCTGCCAGCCAGATAAAGTTTGCAATTATTAAGAAAAGTGGAAAAAGTAAAAAGGTTATTTAAGGCTGGTCTCTGACTTAAGTTAACGTAATCAATTAAAATTAATTTATGTAGCACTTAAAAAAACAACAGTTAACCAAAGTGATTTCCACTCAAATGATGACTAAGCATGTAAAAACAAACAAACAAACAAAGTCAACATTTCAAAGTAAAAAGGTGAGTTTTTAAAGAAGACAGAAATCGCATTTCCACCCCCTTGTTTTTAATGCGCATTAAGAAGAATCGAATAAGTCCTGAGAGGTGGAAACGGCAAATATCGCATTTAGAATCCCTAATGCACATAAAAGTTTATACGCTCTCTAGAGGTGGATTTTGTTTTATGCACATAACGGCTGAAGCGAATTTTGAAAGCTGGAAACGCAGTTATTCGGATTAACTCATGAAGCGAATTAAAACCCACAGGACCCTCGGGTTACAGACCTGCTGCAGCGGCTCTGGAAGAGGGACTGAGGTGATGAACAAAGCCAAAATAATCCATACAGACCGAGTTGTTTTGTCCAAAAGACACACAAACTGCACCGTCGTGCACCAAGTAAAAACAAAATATGTTTGTTGAAGTCGGCTGATCAGAACTAACTCGGAGAAACACAGCGCTGTTTGATCAAAAAACTCTGTGAAACTTTATGGTTGACCAACACTGCGGTAAATCAGAGCTCGTCCTTTCCACGGTGGAGGGTTTGTGTTAAAAATAAAGATTGAAATCTTTTATTTTCGCAGTTAAACATTAAGAAAGTGATAACCGGATAAAGTTTGCAGAAGACGGAGCAGTCTGCCGCTAACAACTTAATATTAAAGAATCTGCGGCTGTGGAAAAAAAGTAAAACCAAACAGACTGTGCATGTAGCGCCCTCTGCAGGATCAGCGGTGTTATGACACAGCTCATGTTGCTATAACAACACCCAGATATGCGCTTTAATAGAAACGGAGATTAATTCGCTTTACTTATGCGAATTTCGACAATATGCGCATTTTCTAAGGGTGAAAACGCAGTTACTGAGAGACCAGCCTCCCGTTTTTGTTTGTTTGTTTTGTTTTGTTTTGTTTTGGGCACAGGTAAAAAATGATCAGCTTACCTGAGAGAACGAGACATGCGACTGCAGCAGGTCAGACAGATACGGTGTGGTAAGACCATGAAGACTTTTAAAAAACAAAAACAAATAAAAGTATTATAAAATTTGCGTGAAGAAACTGGAGTGATGTGTTCTTGTCTTTTGGTGCCGTTAGAAGCCGAGCAGCAGCATTTTGAACAAGCTGCAATCGACCCAGTGATGCCTGACTGAGTGTTGCAACAATATAAACACTAAAATAAAAGAATGAATTAAAACCTCAAATTGATGCAGAAGAACAAAAGGTTTGGCTTTAGACAGTTGTTTGAGCTGAAAAAAGCTGGACTTGACTCTAGCACTGATTTGACTGTCAAGCTTCAAAGCTCTGTCAAACTTTTCACCAAGACTTGTTGCTGTAGATTTAACATATTTAATGAAAGAATTGACAGACAAAGCATCATTGGGGTCATTAACATGAAGAAAATTCAATAACATCCAAGCCCTGAGTTTATCGATGCACTCAAGTAGATGCTTTGTACAGTGACTATTTTTGTGTGGTAAGTAAATTTCCTCAGCATAGAAATAGAAGCTAATGTCGTGTTTTCCTAGATCTGACCCAAGTGGGAGGAGATAAAGTGTAAAGAGCAGGGGACTAAGAATGGACCCTTGGGGCACTCCACACTTAAAAGGCACACTGGAGAACTCTGCATCCACTATGTTAACCTGTTGTAGGATGTCCCTGGTTTGCAGCCATTAAAGCCACTAAAGCAAATTCACTTGAAGAAGTCCTGTCTTTAATAGGCACGTGGGGAAATTCTTTGATAACCTATTTAACCTGATTGACAGGTAATAATTGTATGACTGACATGCAAGCCCAAGAAACACACTCCTGTCTCTCTCTGTTTCTCTCGCTCTGAGTATCTCTCTCACAATTATTGACAAAAAAACAAAAAACAAACAGAAAACGCTATATAGACCTTTGTTGTTGTTTTGGCCTGGACCTCTAAGAACAGTATGGTCCTCTCAGAAGGCACACTTTTAGCTGGGATGGGCATATGCTTTTTTGCAACTTTAGAAAGGAGTAGTATCTCTTTCATGTGCTTCCACCATGACAAGGGGGTTAGCATCAGCAGTAGTGATCAGAAGTACAGTTTTGACAATGACTTTTTTCTGATGGGATGGGGCATCAGCTGCTGTGATTTGCAGCAAAAGTCCAGACACTTTGGAAGGTGCTGATGCAGGGCTGGTCCTTTGTAGATGAGCTCATCTGGGGTTGGTGTTGGAACAGGAGAAATAGCTTCTTGACTGCATGCTTTGACTCAATCCTCTTGTTTTCCTGAAAAATTGCTCTTAAATGAAGAGTCAGCAAAGCATGTAATGCCCAGAGTTGTTTTCATCTCTTCAGTATGTCTGCGCTCATCACTTACAGCCTTCTTTATTTGTTTGGTGAGAGCACTGTCTCCTTTTTCATTTAGGATTTTTTGTTGTTGTTGATGTGCTCTAACTCTGGCCTTGAGAGTATAGAGTAACTTGTTTTTTTTCAGATGTCCTGACGTCAGTGAGCTTTTCCAGATGCTGCGGAAGCAAGTCCATCTGCTTAAAAAAAATGTGATATCACCAAACTTTGGCCTTACAGCAGAGTTTCTGTCTCCAGCAGCACAGCAGAAACTGCCTGTTGTTGCTCCAAGAACCTGAAAGCCATCTCAAAAGTTGAATCCCACCTGGTGACCACATAATTTGTCCTGGAAAGGTTTTGGGATATTTAAATCCTCTTGTTTTTTTTTTTTCAGGTCTCTCTTCTTCCAGCTTCTGGGAAAGGCTAGAACCAGGTGTCAGCACGCTCTTGCAACTGACTCTACTCTTTGGATCTTGAGCACTTTGCCTATGGCCAGGTCGTGATGCCATGAAGGATGTTTTCTACTATTTCAGTTTTGTTGTCTCCTTTAAAATTTTGTGTTTCCTGGCAGTGGGACTTGAATTTACAATCTAATATAGTGTCTTCATATAGTGAATTGATAAGATTATATGTGGTTCACCCAGCTTAGGAAACGTAGATTTACAAAAAAAATGTCAAAAACATGCAATGAGCAGACCCCCCTAAAGCGTAAAATAACCGCAAATTCTGGTATAAGCCACGTAGCGCCATTTTCTTTGTGTTTAACAAATAAATCTTAACCTTCAAGCCCCGGTCCTTTTTCTATAAATGTGATGTGTGGAGTGAATGTGAAGTTGGAAGCAAAAGGACGTCTTTCCCACCACAGAAGAAGCACGAATGTAACCAGAGGAGGATGTAACCATTAGAACGGCACTAACCAGTTTAACTAAAATTTTGCACCAATTATTAAATAAATGAAACATGACACATTACACTAAGCAGGGGCCGTGGTCAGGGTCATGGTGATGAAGAGGAGGTGCTGGTACATCTGGGGGGTTTCTACAATGCCACATTGTGCAGCACACCACAGGCCATTATTAATTGGAAAGTCATTGAGGGTTTATATAGGAGTCTGACCTATCAAGACAACACCAGTGACATTTAATAAATCCATATTACGCCCCAAAACCACACGTTTGCACTTTATTCTAGTGAATCTCTTGTGCTGTCCATGAACGAGGTAAGGATCCACTGCTTCAATATGAGGCGTAGTGAAGTATGTTCGATGATGACAGATATTTTTAAATACTCAGCCATCACACAACCTGCACCTGCTTGCAGCCTGTTCCCAACACTGCTGTGTGTCAGTACAAAGGTGTCACTGTAGAGTACAGATCCGATACTGGGTCGGATATCGGTATCGGCTCAATGATATCGGTTCAGCCGTTATCTTAGGTCTGCCTTTAACTGAACATAATGAGACTTACTGGCTGATGTAGATCCAGATTGACCCATAATGTTTGACATTTTATTCATACTAAGTTGTTTAGTTGTGACTTGCACTATAAATAGGAGTTACGTAACAAAAATATGATAAGAAAAAAGAACTATTTCAGTCCTTACACTATATTGGTTGATATCGGATATCAACAGATACTTCATTTCAAAGTATCGGTATCGGAACTGAAAAAGCTGGATCGGTGCATCTCAATTGTAGAGTCAGGCCAGCGTGCAACTATATTAGTCATGTACATGTCTTATTTATTTATTTATTTACTAAGAATAATAATTAGTTTTTCTATAGATGTCATTTCACTACAGAATCATAGGTCGACGTGTGCCATGCCAGGCCTAAGTGATAGTTTTCACATACTGTGCACGATTAAGCTTGGAATAAAATGTTGCTGTCAGTTTATGCATTAGCAATGATATTGGTCTGGGTCTGTGTTAATAAACTGCCTTCTATGTTGAGTTAACTGTATGCACACTTTAGTGTTTGTTTTACATTTCAAAAGCCTCATTACACCAGTACACCACTTGTGTTCCCACATCATCTCTTTCCAAACTTTGGAAAGAGATGATGTGTGCAGCTCCCTGCAGATTTTGCAGGGAGCTGCACACTTTATCACGCCAAGATTTTATATATATATATATATATATATATATATATATATATATATATATATATATATATATATATATATATATATAAAATTCACATATAATTCACGTTCCTACGCAATTTGTGGGCCTCATTTTGTGCCTAAAGAGGTTTTATAAATGAGACCCCTGGTCCTCTTTAGGCTAACCAAAAACACCTGACTCTATGAAATGGATGTAACTCCTGGAGCGTTGTTTTCTCTGTCATCTAAAGCAGCCTTAGCCTTTAGCGTAGCAATGAGTTCATGACACACACTGTTCTCCGGAGGAGGTGGAGGTACCAGGTGTTTAGGTGAATCACCTCTGCTGAGCTGCCCCAGGGCAACTTGTTATCACTGAGGGGGAGGAGAGGCTTACATCTGTCTGTAATAAATGAGCTATATAAATCATTCATTCATTCACACATAACAATCACTTCGCACCTTGAGAGACATTTTATATACAGTAATGACTGACTATCAAGTTTCTCATTAAGCTCTCTTTTTCTGGTCATTTTGAGTGCTTAATCAACTGCAGTGGCGACTCGTGCATGTACTCCACCTCAAAACTTTGGATCCTGCTGTGAACTCTCCTGCTGTTTGCATTAGTCTCAGTCCTTCGAATGCGTGCTCAGGCGTTTGGATATATGTGTTGTGTTTGTACTGTAGTGAACAATGATGCGTGCTGACCCTGCCCCCGAGCGCGCTGACACCACAACATTTACACTGGCTTTAATTAGCCCCTGTCCTAGTGTGACCCAGCAGCACAGGACACGTGGACTCAGGCGAACGCAGGACTGCTGCAGGACGGTCCCAGGACTCACTGCTGTAAAGAATATGAGAGAGAACTGGTTTTGTAACACTTCGAATCTTCCATGTCTATAAAAAAACATCTGTGACGTTTCCCCTGATTTACCTCTTGTAATTCTCCAAACTCAGACGTCTTCAAATAATTCTAGTCGTGTGCAAATGGGCATTTCTGTTTGTTGTTGTATGTGAATCAATTCATAGAGACTCTAAATTATTATTACTATTTGCTATGGATCATTCTCAAATCATATTGGCGTTTTTTTCTACAATTAAAAAGTAGAAAACAAACTATGAAAAAAATATGTGAGCTGAAAGTACAACCTCCAAAAGTCTTGCAGCTAACAGGTGTTTGGAGAAAGAAGGACGATCAATACAACATGACAAATAAAAACAACACACATTTAGACTTCAGAGCTCACGTGGTTCATGATAAAACAAACCCTAAACAAAACAACTGCTCAAGTCACGAATGAAGCCGAAAGCTATTGTCATCTGTTGCCATGTCGTGTGGTAATTTAAAGTTTGCAGAGATCCCTTTTATGTGAATAGTACTTATGTTCACGTGACATTACAACATTCCTCTAGCCAGGCTGGTGCCACCTATTGCCTCTGCTCATTTTCACTTCACTCCAGCATAGCCCCGAGTCTGACAGGGCCTTGCATTGTCCCGAGTCTGTTGATGCAGCCTCACACACTGGGCTCACACCGATAAAGCCCTGATGGTGTAGAAGCACCTGCTCCTTCTGATCAATATACAAATGTACAATGTAATGTACAAATGTAATACATGTTCACTACCATAGAATAATGCTGCTGCTTCACTCTGTGCTTGCTCTGTCTCTCTTTCCTCTGCCTGTGAGTTTTTGCTTCTTCTTGTGCTTCACATCTCACTCTGTAAAAATGGAAAATCTAACTTACATCAAATGAGTTGCATTAAGCATATTAATCTTATAAGACACATCTTAAGATTTTTTCACTTATCAAGACCAAGTCTAACTAAGATGATTTGACTTTGATTTTCTTTCCTGATTGACCTTATCTAGGTATAAAAACTTATTTTAAGCAAATGTATATCTGTTTTAAGTTATAATTGTTTGAATCAAGAATAGATTTGCTCAAAAATCTCGTCAAGAAAACTAACATTTGCAGTAACACTTTAAAGTACCGCCTGCTAGTTAATAGGTAACTAAGGAGGTACTTACTGGTACTTCTGGTGTTAGCAACAGTGGTACTTATTGGTAAATACAGTGGTACTTGTAGTGGTTCTTAGAGTCACAAGTACTGGTAACTAAAGTGACAGTTACCGGCAAGTTAAGTAATAATTATAGTGATAGTTACTGGTAGTTACTGGTACTTTTATGGTACTTTTGGAGTGATAATTAGGGATTATGGTGGCATCATTTGTACTAATTAGTGGTACTTATACGGGTACCTCTAGTGATACTTAATTGTGTACTTGGTGATTCTATTTGTGATGCTGCTCAATACATTATTTACTAGTAACTACTGTTTAAAGCTTAACCAGCTGTAGTATGTAAATATTTTGTAAATTGTTAATATGTGTTTCATATCTGTTGTGGCTGTGAGCATAATAAAGAGGTGTCTCTTGTATTAGATTGCCCAGTGTTTGATTATTTATCATAATCTGTATTATACACAATATTTGCAGTAATAAACTTGTTTCATAACAGTCTTTACCTTGTTTGTGTACCTTGTTTCTCCTGCGCAGTGCCAGGCTGCGTAAGGACAACTTTCTGCCTTTTATTTCCTTGTGTTTGTGTGACATGCGTTGTCATGCCTGCCTTTCTGAGTGGCCAATTCACCAAAAAGTAGAACAGTGAAAACCAACACTAACTTAGAAAAAGGAACAGGGCTGGCACTGAAAGAGTTAAGGAAGATTCAGCAGTCAAAAGGCAGGGCTCACAGCATGGGGTTCGCTTTCCCCTCCTGCACCCCTACTTCCCATCATGTGTTGAACTCTTTACTACTACTTCATACCTTATTTAGTGAAAATCTCCCTGCATACACTCCTGCGGCGACATGCCTCATTGGTAAAACAGCCGACACCTGTCTAATGGTGATAATGAGCCAATTACAAAGTGAAATTGATAAGATTCACTTTCATTACGGCTTTGGCCTTTTTTGTGTTGCATAAATAACACTTGACTGATCTTTAGGCATTGTTTTAATTAGAACTATGCTATGCTAAAGCGACGATTCAATTAGACCAGAGCTAATCAAGTTACAGCGGTTTAATCAAAACATGCATTATTCAGGAAAAAAAGGGTTCAGAAAGCTATGCTAGCAGCAAGAAGTGTGCAATTTTAAGATGTAAATGTGTTGAGTACTGAATAAATTAGTGAATCAATCAAATAAACTAGATTCATATAGTTCTTTACAACAAAATACAAATACATATAGTAGATTAAATGATTTACAATAGGCTTAATAACACAAAATAAACAAAAACTTCCTTGCATGTGTTACTACATTGTCAAGTACCAAAGGTCATTTGGAATATATATGTCTTGAGCCTCAATTTAAAAAGATCAAAGTATGACAGTTTGATTATTCTATACTGAATTAGCTGAGGGTGGACGGTGGCAGAGTGGTTAGAGCTCTGGTGTCTCAATAAGGAGATGGTGGGTTTGACTCCCGGGTCAGACCATATCAACATCAGGGTTAACTGGGCATCACTGTAAACTTCCCCTGTGAATGAATGAGAGTGAAAGGTCTAACGCTCCAAAGAGCTGACCACTGTCCAGGGTGTTTCCTGCCTAAGGCCCAAAGTCACTGGCTCCAGTCACCTTCGACCCCTAACGGGAATAAGTGTAGAAAAGCTGGTCATTTGTTTGTTAAAGAGGAGATTTGGACAAGTACCCTGCAATCGTCCAGTTCAAACCTGATCCAAACAGCTGCTCTCATTTTGTTGTTTTAATTAAGAAGTTTCCCCAGCCAACTGGACAACCTGCATGGAGCATGTGCAGTTGAGCGGAAAGTGACGTCAACCGATGATCCCTGTTTAGAGACCTGTCTCTTGTACATCCGTCTTATACCTTTATCACCTAATTAAATATATACATATAGGGCTTTTCCAAAGTACCTGATCCCTGGGACCAGGTACTTTTTCAGTTGCTGCTTTACCCCAGGGCCAAAGCGACAAGCGTAGATATGAATCCTGATATCAGACCTACGTCACGAGATACGAGCCATGTCACAGTAACTCACGTCTTACTTCTACCAAACTGTGTGAGCCTACAAACCAGCGACACCATCAGTACAGGCGCAGCGGTTAGTGGGCGCTCCCTCACGTCAGCCGTGTCATGTGCACAGATACAGTCTTTTTGTTTAACCACCAGCATCAGTATTTCTGCTCCATAGCTTGAATCCACCGTGCATTCAGATGTGCTTCAGGCGTGAATGTGACCTGTGTTTAGAATTGCCTCCAAACTAACAGGATTACAGGAAGAACAAAGACATATATGTGCTGTACATATGTTACACTCGAGCACACAGCCAGACGACTAATTGAGCGTGGAGAAACATTGAATGTATTAGCGTCAATAAGTTCCACTTGGCTGGCTGACGTGTAAGTCATGGCTAGGCTAAAGCGCATTAGCATGAGTCATATGCTCAATAGGGATGTGTTCATTAGCATGTGCTGCATTAACAGATAAACAACAAGAGTGTGTTCTGATATTAGTCCTCTATAAAGTCAGCACAAGTTTGAATTGAGCTTTTAAGACTTTCACTTTAATACTTGTTTTATGCAACCATATAAATTCATTGAATTCATGAAAGCTGTTTATTTTGAAATTGTTAGCATTTGCAAATGTTCTTAAGCTGCATTCACAATACAAAGTGAAACAGGCTCAGATGAGAACCAAAACTGGTTCTGTCTACAATAGAGCTCCTGCAGCTGACGTCACGCTGTTCCAGCGCGCACCGCGTATACGATATCATTAGAATTCAACGGCGGCGGAAGGGATTATCAAACGTTATCGATGAATATGGAAAACGTTTGAAAAACTGAGACTTACAAATGACTTACAAATAATCAAAAACAGAAGAAAGCCAGGACATTTTCATAACTGACAAACACCATTTTGACGAAAAAAAGTGGATTTGTGCAGCTAAAAGTGAGTCATAATGGAGCTTGTCCATTAAGTTACAGATGTACTGTATTGATTAGTATTTTAATCTGGTTAATATTTTAAATATTGTCTTAAAACAATTCAAAATCTTTGTTCCAGTTGTATTGGCGATGTGGGTAGGTAGGCAAAGCACAAAAAAGCCAAGATGAAGTTTTTCAGGTTTATTGACAAAATCACAGAAAAACAGAGGAAAGACAGAAACCGGCCGGAGCAGCCGGGGCTGGCACCCACACTGACTGACCCACACCCTTGGAGTCTCTTAAAAACAATTCTTAAAATACATTTAGAAACACGGCCATATTTGGAGGAGGCCAGAGCTGACTGCACATGTTAAAGTCACATGTTAAAAGTCTGTTAAGAAGCCATGTTGTAAGTGCATGGGTCCCGGTTGTCATACCATAGCTATACAAAGGGTGGATCGTGTTTCCGACAGACTGACCGGTGTCGGACTCAAGACTCCACATGTGACACATACTGTATGTAAGAGTTAAAATGAAGAACAATCAGAATAAAACAAAATGAAACCAGATACATTTTCTCACAGCGATCCTATTTAGCTTCTGTCACGTACTAAAGCTTCATAAGACTTAGCAAGAGATGCACATGGTTTCACTCTATGTCTCAAGATCAGAATGTTTTATGTCCAGGGCTTTATAGTAAAATATATCATCAGAGAACCTTATAATGATACCCGCAGGATGAAAAGTAAATCAGAGTGGTTTAAGCTTCTAATCTTGTAAAAAGTAAAGTCGGGCCACAAAATGGTCGCTAATGTTTATTTGCGTTGTGTTTTAAACGCACGGATATTTACAGCCTAATTTAATGCCACAAATGAGCCACAGAAGCTACATTTCTGACTTCTTCCTATTAGATTCAATGGTAGCGTCACTGCCGTAATGGCAGCCGCAGCAAATTTAGTCACGTGGTGTAGGAGCTCTATACACTTTTACCAATGGAACAAGCACAAAAGAGACACATCTGCCTTTGACCTGTAGAGGCGCTGTGGGACAGAAACACGTTACACAAACAGTAAAGAAGACACCTGGTTTCTCTGCTACATCAGCGGCTACGGCTCCATCAGAAACAAACACGCTGCTGGACTTTGGATCTGTGTTTTTTTTTATGTGTAGTAGTGTGGGGTTTGCACACTTGGCCAGTCGCGAGGTGAAAGCACTACTGCAGCTATTGTGCAGCGAATAGGAGCACTTGGGTCGTTCGAGGATGTAAAGCGCGGTGACTAGGAAAAGTGTGCGGGGCATCGGTGAGTCGTTTGTAGTACCTTTCTGTGTGAAAAACCCAGGATGCGTCAAGCTAATGGGCAAATGTTTTAGTTGGCTATGGCCTCGCGTTGGATCTCTCCCCTCGACCCTGGTGGGGTGTTTTGGGCGGCTAGATGGGTTGGCGCACAAACCACTCTGTATTCCGGTATGTGTCTGTGTCCACTGTTTTGTTTTATTATTGTACTGTGCATGTTTAGACTGTTTAACCTGTTGTAGGCTCCTGCTGAGGACAAGCCTCCTCTTTGTCTCCTCTTCTTCACCTCCTGTCTCTGTGTATCGTGATTATAGTCTCAACTGTGTCAATGGAGGATCATGGGCCCAAACAAGGCTCTGGTGCCCGCTGTAAGCTAAGGACTGGTATTGGAGCTTGTCAAGGTTGTAATACGGAAATCTGAATGACTTTGTAACTGGTTACATTAGGGGTCTCAAACTCAAATGGAGCTGGGGCCGAAATGATCGGAAACAAATTGGTCGAGGGCCACATTTTTAAAAATTCTGACCTGGCTATGATATTAATAAGGTTATTAGGCTGTAAAACCTCCACTACAACATACAGCCTACAATAAATTCACATTAACCCATTTAATCCCACCGGTCACAATTGTGACCGAAAAAAAAAAAACGTAATTTCTAAGGCTATAAAAATGTTTCTGAATGATCTGTCAATGTATTTTCAACAAATATCAAAACAATAAAGGGTCTCAAAGAAACATGTGCAGTTTCACATGTTCACTATAAACTGTCACATGACCAGAGCTGTTTACTTCCTGTTTACGCCCAGAGAAGAAGATGGCAGCAAGAATGCTCCCAAAGAAAGAGTTAGTAAAGTATCTTAACATAAGGATAGAACATTGATTTTTGGTACACATCATGTTTAAGGTCTCTAGTATTGATTTATTAAATTACAATTACTCAACTTTATTTAATGTGGTCACAGAACTCACAAACATCTCATCGACAACAATAGTAACCGGTGGGAACATCCATTGTATGTACATGCTAACATACTCAGGGTAACCTTTCTACCTTATTATGTGCTGCCATCTATGTTTTTGCCTAATTTCAGGCACACACCCCCCACACCCCACACAGTGTGGGGTGTATGTGCCATTGTGAAGACTTAAGCACAGAACCAATGTATAAAAACTGGGTAAAGAAAGAGGTTGTCAGCAGTGACTGATAGTGAGGAGTCAGACATGGAATATGAAGGGGAAACAGGCTATTTGCCAACAAGACTGTTGAATGCATATGCAGAAGTTATGCAAACAAAGCATGAATAGAATGATGGTCTCCTTTTGATCAGACCTCCACAACCTCCTTCTTCTGGATTTTATACACAAGCAAACTCAGCTCACCCCAACAAATACCCACACACAGACACCCTACCTACACACCACTACACACACACACACACACACGCACACACTGCCCCAACACACTGCACAAACCAATCAGACCTGTATTCAGTCTCAGTACTACTGCTGGAGATTGAACCTCTGTCCACAGTTTGCAAGAAACTGTGTATCCTATAGGTTTTTCTAGAACTTTGTCCGAGTTTTCGATAATGGGCCAATTCACATTGTCTAGGGGGCCACAAATGGCCCGCGGGCCATCATTTGAGTAGCTTTGGCTCAAATGAAATATTCCTATACCCCCCACTCCCCACACTGTTTTTTTAAAAAAAAAACAGTGCCGCAGTACTAAACAAACGCGTGCTGGATTGTTTGTCCCACTTTTGCTCCCAGCAGCGCTTGCGTGTGACGTCAATTGTAAAGTGTGCTATTGCCTTCAGCTTTTACAGAGGAATGGTAATAACCCAAAATATGTCAAATCTAGTGCAATCATTTATGTCTCAGCTATCAACACCAGCTATACCATTCCTTATACCAGCTTTGAAAAGACTCCAGTCATTTGTCTGCGCTCGAAAGGGTTCAGAAACTGTTTCTGTTTTACATTTAGACAATTTTTGTCCGACGTGTGAGGGAAAATAGGCTGGAATGAGAAGGGGTTAAGGATCACTAGGGATGGGACAATATAAAAGTACACCGATTCAAAATCACTTAAATATTTATTAGCGCACAATATGTATGTGTTTGAACTACTTATTGTATTTGGTCTAAGTACAATCAATAATGATTCAAAGTGAACAAATGTTTACAATGTTGAGCAAAAATCTACTAACTTTGTCTAAGAGTCATTAATTAACTTTAACACATGAACCTTTTCTTTGTTTAACCATAATACAGCTTTTACTGGGTTCATAGCAGTCAGATTTTAGATGCTCTTATAAAGCCACAGCTACCTGCAGCTATAATTGTGATTATCGTCACATACGATTATCACAATTATTAAAAAAGCCACAATTATTTAATTGCGGCCATTAATTATTGTGATTAGCGATAATATCGTATATCGTCCCATCCCTAAGGACTGCAAGAAAAGCTTTTCCACGTACCACCTATGCCTAAAGTGGATACATAACTGGACTATTCTAGGTCTACAGTAAGGCTAAATTAGGTCTTGAATGGGACTACAAATGCTATGATAGTTTTAGCTAAGAAATGACTTAACAATGTGAAAATAATGTCCACTATATGAAATAAACATTAGAATATAAGAGCCATGGCATCAAACTCACAGACAGACCATCAGTTTAAACAAATCCTGTTTCTGTGCTTGAGCAGACCTCTTTATTCCGTTCAGTCCAGGTGTGCAGCGGTCACCTTGCCTGCAGCAGGTCACCATGCGTATCTCATTAGAACAGAAGCATGCACACAGAACTATATATACTGGACTGTGCATCGGAATCCAAGCCTTCAGCGCTGTCAGCCTCGTTCTGCTGGTTATTTATACGCTGCGATACGTCCGTTTGTAGTAATCTGGTAAATGGAGTGACTTTGACGAATGCGGCTGTGTGGAGGCAGTGAGGAGTCATTTACAAATTGGTTCCAATCAGGTGGATTGCGAGTCGGGGAAGGGCGTGCCTGAAAGAGCCTTCAGTCAGAGCGCGGACAGGCCACGACCACCAATGCACCGCGTCGTCAAGGCAACAGCTGCTCCTGGAGTCTGAGCTGTGGTGTTTGTGGTGTTGGTGACATGTACAGTATGAAGGAATGTGTGTTTTCTCTGTTGTTGAAAGAATGCGTGTTTTCTCTGTTGTTGAAGGAATGTGTGTTTTCTCTGTTGTTAACTAACTTATTCGTAAGCTCTTAGACAATATTTATTTTGCGTCAATAGAACACATATTGGATCAGTTACGAATAGAAACAGCAGGAGCCGAGTGCACCAGCTGGTCGTAAGTTAAGTCGGTCCTAACTCTTACGCCGGGCTTAGCTAGGTCCGACGTAGAAAATGAAGTTAGTCCCAAGTGCACCAGCTCAACTTAAGACCAGTCGTAGCTGCGCCTGGTCGTAACCTGCGCGTTCACGAGAAAACATAGAATTCTGTGCTTGTTGCCTGGAAACATCATAAAGTCTCCAGCTTAACAGTGAAAATGATCCAGAAGTTGTGTTATTAATTGATTAGAAGTAACTGCATGTGTCTTATCAAACATGTAGACATAATAAAAGATTATCAGCTTATTTATGACTCTGTGTGTCCCGATTTGTTAGCGCAACATTAGTCAAAAAAAAAAAAAAAAAAAAAAAAATTCGTTGTCAAACTATGTCACAGTTAAGTTCCTATTGGCCCTATCTGAATTTCACAAAGGCCTTTATTTTATAAATGACACACTGCGCTTCTGTGTCCAAGGCTGGTTCTGTGCGTCGGGTTTGTCCTACCCTACCAGTATCGGGCTTTTTCACTATAAAGCACCACCAGCATTATTGCTTTGGCTTGTCTCATAAATTATCATAGTATTTACGATACAACAAGTAATGTTAACTGCTGTCCCCTCCTTATAACATAGACCAGGTCAACCACTTTACACACAACACGCGCGCGCACACACAACGTGATCTTGTACGCACAACCTATGTGCATTTGTTCTGCCAAAATACAACATAGCTCGCCTCATTTATGCGAATGTGCTTTCTCGCACTCAATACACAGCAGCAGCTCATACGCACAGTCATGCCCATCCACGCGCTCGTCTCCCTAAATCTGAACACTTTCTGTCCGCTGTGTATGTCAAAATATAGTTATAACAACAGCAGCACGCACATCTGCTCCACACTTCTCCCACGAAGCAGCGTCTGCGTCTTTACGCACGTTTGAGCCGTTCCCAAATAGGCTAACCCCGAGAACACTTACCATGATGCTGTCTTGGTCCGAGGAAGCAAAGTGTGTGTCCACCCGTGTTTTTCCGAGATCCCAAAACGTAGACCCACGGAGAAGTGTAAAAGTGTAAACTTCATAAATCCGTATCTTAAATCCACCTAAACAAATCCAGTTTACAATCCAAACGAGGTGCTGACGCTGCTCTCTCGTTCACCTTTCGCTCATCCTGGGCATAAGAACACGCATCACATCCGTGACCGACCGACCGCTAGTACTCCAATACTTTACGCGTAGGCTAAGCTGTCCTGAACAAGAACATCAACTAGTCACGGTGCAGTGCTCTGCCTGTCGGTGGACGTGACCAAATCAAAGCGGTGGGCAGCAGTTAAATGAGCGGTCCCCCAGACTGGAAAGCTCGGACCGGCACACAACTACGAGATAAACGCTGAAACTTTCCGGGCCTGGGAAACTCTGGGCTGGCCCCGTGGGAAAGCGCCACAGCCGCGGTGATGAAGCAGCAGCAGCCTTTGGCCTGTGGTTGTCGCTGTTCACATTTGCCTGTGTTTACATGCCGCTGCTCACACCTTTCGCATGCCGTCCCAGGACCTACGCCTGCTCCACACTGGGCGTAAAAGTTACACCTGGGCGTAGCTCACACAGGGCTTACGTCTAGCTGGTGCACAGGTCGTAACTATAGGCTGGTCTTAACTTCCAGATTTACGTCGGACGTAGCTTAAGACCAGTCTTAAGACCAGCTGGTGCACTCGGCTGCAGATTAAGATTAAGACGGCTGCACACATGATCACGCAAGATGGCAAGTTTTTTTCACATTTATGTTTAGACTCTTTCAAAGGGAAACACAAACCTAGTCTAGTGTCTAGGCCTACTTGTCCTGACAAAAGTTACAGACTAGAGTATGTCCTCAAACTGTAGCGCGAGGATGCAGCTTATGTTGAGCTGTGTTCAGTGTGAGCGCACGAGAGGGAACAGTGGCGGAGCAGAGGGCAGTTTGAAGGGGCGAAGAGAGATGGGGCCCCACTGGAAAGCAATTTGGCAAATATTTGAGATTAATAGATTTACTGTTCTAAAACATCCCAGATAAAAGGAAAATGCATTTACTGTGTAAAAGAAAATAAGAAATAAAAAAATGTAGGGGACGATGTGTCTTAAAAAAAAAAGATACATTTAGCAGTGTTAGTAGTGTGGGTCGGGCCTGTTAGGGGTTGGGAGTTTTTTTTTGGAGCGGGGGGTGGAAGGGTGGGGGGGCACCTTTTTGAATTATTGCATAGGGCACCAAAATGGCTGGCAGCGGCACTGCGTGTCTTCAACCAAAATTCACAATTATCTTATGTTTTGGCTTTTCGTAGCATATTGGTATTAAAAAAGACGTAAAAATGTGGTTATCGTACATTTTTTGACATTTTGTTGTATGTTTGTTGTCTACGTTTTCTTAGAAGACTGGGCTAACTCTTTCACTGCCAATGACCAAAATGTTCATCATTGCACGACCAACCATAGCCTGCCAATGACGTTTGTTTCTGTTATTTAACGTTTATTCTCTGCGCCGATGTGGGTCTCTCTGTGCTGACTTTGGCTACAGTCAGATACATGAGGCAGTTTCACAAATTCACCAACAGATGGTACAATTGGAGGAGCACAAGGATCACGAGGAGGTCACATGAGCGGGAAACACATGTGCTCTTTTGTTGACTTTTAGGCAGGCAGTCGGCTGTGTTTTACGTGATCAGCTGCTTCTGGAGGCAGGCTTTCTTTTCAAACAGATTACAGATAAAACATGTTGGACTAAAATGAAGAAAAGATGATCCTGCTGGACTAGGACTCTGAGAAGAACGACACATGCAGCGAGTCTAGACACTTCCTCTTCTGTGAGCGAGTGAAAAGTGTCAGAGGAAGTCAAACTACTGGATTTCTTCAACATAATCTCTGCTCCATGAAAGAGACTGAATCTAGAGAATCTGCATCTGAAAGTAGAAAACATCTGGAACACAGCTTTTGTTGGTTTAAAGATGAAACAGACACTTGTCTTCCTTGTTTTAATCATCAAAACCTTTTTTTTTTTATCCTAAAGACATTCTTTTATTGTAGCAACTAATATTTTTTCACCAAAAAATAACACTGACAAGTTATTTCAAAAGTTTATAGTCAAACGCTGAAATCTAATGAAAACAAGGAATTCCAAATGCCTGAAAGGGAACAGATTAATGTTGAATAAGAATTATTTAATGAATAAAAGTAGTCACTTGTAGGTCTCTTTTGATGTTTAAAATGAACAAAAAGGCCTGGCAGGGAAGAAGGGTCAAAGCTAGGACAGGACTGGCACTGAAAGAGTTAACTTACATAACAAACAGTAGATTTCCAAATGTCCCGCATATTAGAAACAAGAACAACAAATCCATTTTTTCCCCCTAAAACATTCACAAAGACATTTAAATCATTATCTTATTGCAAACAAACATTTACAGTGCTACAGAAACTTAGATTTGGCCCATTGAGGCACCCTTAGGGGCAGTTTATATGACAACGAGTTTTCACGAATCCGTGACGTTTCCATGTCAAATTGGCTTCTCTTTTACACGACAACGAGCTCCGTGTTCATTGAATCGGCGTTCCACTGGATACGATTCAAGGTAGTTTCACCGAGAACTTTCAGTGGATACATCGCGGTGTAAACAGGAAAACACGGTTTCAATGAAGACGGTCACGTCACTGACGTGCAGTAGCCGCTACTTTAACACAGTAGAAGAAGACTGCCCAGTCACCAAAAATGTCTCTTAAACCAAAGCACCTTTCATTCTCATAAAGTAAAGCCAATGCTTCCAACTTTCTTACCTGCTATTGCAGAGGAGACACAGAACTAATCCAAAGCCTCTCAATGAGTCCATTCAAATTCGTGTGTTCAAAAAACATAAATAAATAAAGTTTGCGAGCCGTCTTCCCCGTGTTTGTGTCCAGCTCTCGGCGATCTGTGTCTTCCTCGTGCACTGGTCCTCGAACCTCCGTGTTTGTTTCAAGCAATCAATCTCCCTTTTTGCTCGCGCGCTGGTCCTTGTTGCTTCGTTTGTCGTTTTATTTATATGAAGAACTTGTAAACCTGTCAATGCTCGTGTTATCGTAGGCTGCGTGGGTTCACGGTAAGGTCATCTGGAGTCCTAGCACAATACCGCCACCTCCTGACGCGGCATAAGAACTACAGCATTTTCGGTCTATTTGTGTTTCCAAGTAAAGGAAGATTAGCTCGCCACGACACCATATAAGCTGTGAGCACAAAACGTTACGACTGTGACGGTTTTCTTGGGAACGTTGTCTTGTAAACTAGGCCTTAGATGGAGACTGACCTTGTTTGAGTTCAAAACAGTGGTAAAGTCTAATCCTGACACGTGCAACATGTGTGTGGACAGACTGTGCATGACATGATGTAGTATTGATTTTACACTGAGAATAAAGCGCTCAGTCCACTGGAGAGGAAGTCCACCATAAGACCCGTTTGTCTGTGAGAACATGAGAGGAAAAAAAAATAAAGAAAGGAAGATTCTAAATAAGCATACTGTAAAAAAAAACAATAAAGCCGTTTAAAATCCAAATTTTAATTATAAAATGTTCTATTTGTGTGTTGTATTTGTTCAGTCTTTCTCTCTCCTGTTCCCGCTCTACTTTCTTTCTCTCTTTTCCCGCCGTTTTTTCTCTCCTCCATCTTTCTTCTTCATCTCACTATCTTTCTCTCTCTTGTGCATTCCCTCTTCTCTCTCTCTTTTTCCACTCTCTTGCTTTCTTTTTTCTTTACTTTCTCTCTCTCCCTCTACCCCCTTTCTCCCTATACCCCACTCTTCTTTCTTTTTTCCCTCTCTCTTTCTCTCTCTCTACCTCATTTCTCTCTATTCCGACACTCTCATCTCTTTTTCAGCTCTTTTTCTTTCTCTTTCCTCTGCTTCTCTCTTTTTTCCTCTTTCTCTCTCTCCTTTCTTGCTTTTTCCCTATCCTCTCTCTCTTTTCCTCTATACTGCTCTCTCTACTTCTCTCTCTCGCTTTCTCCTCTTACTTTTCTTCTCTCCTACCTCCCTCTCTCTCTATTTATTCTCCCTCTCTTTCTCTCTTCCCTCTCCTCTCCTTCTCGCTCTCTCTGTTTCCTTGCCTCTCTCTCTTTCTTACCTTCCCTTTCATTTCTCTGTCTCTTTTTCTTCTCACTTGCTATCATTCTTCCCTCTCTCGCTTTCTCTTTTTCCTCTGACTTTTTCTCTCTCTCTTCTCTCTTTCTCTCTTCCCTCTCCTACCTCCCTCTCTCTCTTTATTTCTGTTCCTGCCGTTTTTTCTCTCCTTCATCTTTTTTCTTCATCTCGCTATCTTTCTCTCTCTTGTGCTTTCTCTCTTCTCTCTCTCTTTCTCCACTTTCTTGCTTCTCTCCCTCTACCCCTCTCTCCCTATACCCCACTCTCCTTTCTTTTTTCCCTCTCTACCTCATTCCTTTCTCTTCTGACACTCTCTCATCTCTCTTTTTCAGCTCTGTCTCTTTTTCTTTCTCTTTCCTCTGCCTCTCTCTTTTTTCCTCTCCCTCTACTTCCTCTCTCCTTGCCCCCCACTCTCTATTTTTGCCTCTTTCTCTCTCTCCTTTCTTGCTCTTTCCCTGTCCTCTCTACTGCAATCTCTCTTTCTTCTCTCTCTTGCTTTCTCTTCTTACTTTTCATCTCTCCTACCTCCCTCTCTCTCTATTTATTCTCTCTCTCTTTCTGTCTTCCCTCTTCTCTCCTTCTCGCTCTCTTTCCTTTCATTTCTCTCTTTTTCTTCTCACTTGCTATCATTCTTTTCCTCTGACTTTTTCTCTCTACTTTTTCTCTCTCTCTTCTCTCTTTCTCATTTCTCTCTATTCCGACACTCTCTCATCTCTCTTTTACAGCTGTCTCTTTTTCTCTCTCTTTTCTCTGCCTCTCCCTTTTTTCCCTCTCTCTACCTCATTCCTCTCTATTCTGACACTCTCTCATCCCTTTTTTCAGCTCTGTCTCTTTTTCTTTCTCTTTCCTCTGCCTCTCTTTTTCCTCTCTCTCTACTTCCTCTCTCCTTGCCCCCACTCTCTCTTTTTTCCTCTTTCTCTCTCTCCTTTCTTGCTCTTTCCCTGTCCTCTCTACTGCTGTCTCTCTTTCTTCTCTCTCTCTTGCTTTCTCCTCTCTTACTTTTCATCTCTCCTACCTCCCTCTCTCTCTCTTTATTTCTTTTCCCGCCATTTTTCTCTCCTCCATCTTCCTTCTTCATCTCGTTATCTTTCTCTCTCTTGTGCTTTCCCTCTTCTCTCTCTCTTTTTCCACTCTCTTGCGTTCTCTTTTCTTTACTTTCACTCTCTCCCTCTACCCCCTTTCTCCCTATACCCCACTCTCCTTTCTTTTTTCCCTCTCTCTTTCTCTCTCTACCTCATTTCTATCTATTCCGACACTCTCTCTTCCCTCTTTTTCAGCTCTCTCTTTTTCTTTCTTTCCTCTGCCTCTCTCTTTTTTCATCTCTCTCTACCTCATCTCTCCTTGCCCCCCCCACTCTCTCTTTTTGCCTCTTTCTCTCTCTCCTTTCTTGCTCTTCCCTGTCCTCTCTACTGCGGTCTCTCTTTCTTCTCTCTCTCTCGCTTTCTCCTCTCTTACTTTTCATCTCTCCCACCTTCCCCTCTCTCTTTTTATTCTCTCTTCCCTCTCCTCTCCTTCTCGCCCTCTCTCTTTCCTCGCCTCTCGCTCTCTCTCTCATACTGTAAGCAATGTCTCTGTCTCTTTTTCTTCTCACTTGCTATCATTCTTCCCTCTCTCGCTTTCTCTTTTAACTCTATCTGGTTTTTTCTCTCTCCTTATTCTCTCTCTCTTCTCTCTTTCTCTCTTCCCTCTCCTTCTCGCTCTCTCTTTCCTCGCCTCTCACTCTCTGTCTCTTTTTCGTCTCTCTTGCTTTCATTTTTCTTCTCACTTGCTATCATTCTTCCTTCTCTCATTTTCTCTTTTTCCTCTATCTGACTTTTTCTCTCTCCTCTTTCTCTCTCTCTCCCTCTCTCTTCTCTCTTTCTCTCTCTCTGGTTTTGTCCTTGTTTATGTTGAGGTGCACTGATCAGATACCTCCTGATTTCTAACAGATGTGTGTATATATTTCTATCGACTCTTCTCCGTGTGTTCTAGCTCTTATGTAAGTCTGTATATTTACCTTTATGGCCCGCCGCCGTACTGCCAACCCTGCAGACTTCTTTCTTTCTGCTGCCTCCTCTCTCAGTCCGATGCATCATCCCGGCCCGTTCCACTGCACATCACGGTTATTGATCACCTTCCAGGAACGCAGCCCTGTGTCGTTTCTCTGAAGTGTTCATGCTCTCGCTCTCAGCTCCTGGAAGCAAACAACTGGGATGTTTTGGAGAAAGGATCAGTGGAAAAATGAGAAATATAAGAGTTAAGACGTGTTACACAACGCTAGGTCTGTTCTGGAGGAGTTTATGAAGGGAAGTTGATTTTCACACTGCAAACACGATTGAGATTTTAAATCTGACTATCTGACAAATGGTTGTCATCGACATGTGTTCTTTTTGGGAGCAATTATGACTTCTAAACGTCTTCATACAGACAAAAAAGCTGCACTTGTATCTGATAAGGACACAAATCTTAACCCTTTGGGCGCCAAGGTTTTTTCAGTGGAAATGCCGTTTTACTCTCCAACTTTCAAAAGGCTGTAGCTTAAATATACTTTAAGATAGATCTCTACTATAAATTGGAAAAGTGTTAGGTATTATTCAAAATGTATAAATATGGTAATATATTGTATGTAGAATATTATTTATGTTATGCCCTTCCTTGAACCTACACTACATACTATCCTTGGCCCATGTCCTACAAGGTGTTTAGTAAAAGGAAAAGTGTGTTTTGGGACAGTCTGCACTGTTGTTTGTCCGTCCAAGCGGAGCGTCCGGAGCGAGTGCGGCGGGACTACCGCAGCTGAGATCAGCGCACCCATTCACGCTCTCACTCCCGCTCTCATCGTCTGAGAACGTAATCGTCTTCCTCACAACATGAATTTGTCATTATTAGGCTCAAAGCCTCCGCTCTAGTGAACGTTTTCACCAGATTTGCATCACAGAAAGTCAGACCAGCAGTGAGACGAGGCCGCCCTCCCCTTGCCTCGCTTCTCTCACTGCTCACTTACAAAGTAGCGTCTTTTGATACGCCCTCTTTCTATTTTGTCCAATAGGAACCTATGGTGATTTTGGGCTTAAAATAAAGCTCTGGATGTCTACTGGAAGCATGTAGAAACAGTGTTTTTGATTTGGACAAGAGAGAGAGTTTTCTCCGGTTAAGTTACGTGTATTATCTGTCTCTTATTAATAGTGCGACGGTGGCGCCCAGAGGGTTAATAAACTCAATTCAGACAGCACTCAGTAGTCGGCATTTTCTCACAAAGTGCTGCATTTGTCAGATTCTTTTAGTGTAAAACATCTAAAAAAGTGAATTTGTTTAAATCTAAGGGCTTCTTCCAAACGTTTTTGGTATTCACAAAATTTGTTCTAATAGAAATGTTTGTCTGCGAAACAAATCCTAAGAACAATCAAGAGTAATTGTAAGAACAAAACATAAAAATTCTCTTTCTTATATAATTCAGTCAAAAAAATTGGAATTCCTACAGGATTGTAGGTTATGTTTTTTTTGTTTTTTTTTAATTATTGTAGGCCATTTATAACAACAAACTTTGTCGAAGGCGGAAGTCCTGCCTCCGAAACAGTCAGGTAAATGAGCACTCAGCTTAGGGCTGGGCGACATAGCAAAAAATTATTATCACAATTTTTCTAGAGACAGATCACAATTTTGATTTTATCACAATTCTTGTAGACTATTGTCTTTTGCCTTTGAGGTACATAAATCATCAGATTTTTTCTTACTTTACTGTGATTGGTTGAATCCAGCTGTCACTCACTCAGAGCAGAACAAAGACTGTTGCTAAATTTTTAGAAGAAAAACATGTCGAAGCCTTTGAAAAAAATCCAAAAACAACGACCTGAGCCCATAAAGTTATTTGAATAATCGATTTATTACAACATTGTGTGAAAATACAGTTTTGGCATTTCTAACACTGAAAACAGCTTTTAAAAATATGCTAAAATCTATATTTCATTCATAATATATTTTTTGTAAATCAAACCTGAAAATTTGCTCAAATTCACCTGGACCTTGACTTGAATCTGCTGCACAAAAGACTCAACACATGAGCTTCAAAAATTTTCAGTTCAGTTTATTCTTACATGTGTCATCTTTACAGTTGCAGTCATTATTTGACAACATAATACATAACACATGTTTAAATAGGAGCATGATGAAGACAATGTCTTATAAAACATGCTCCCTCCTTAAACAAAAAAGCACAAGAAAACTGGCCAACCATTTCATTCTACTTTAATATATGTTTGAGTTTTGATAGTAGGCTGTTTTATTCGTTTATCATAGTTATTATATACATTTAATGCAATTCACATAATTTTCGATTCTGAATTTTTTGAATTCACGTTTTAAAATTTCAATGGTGTGTGATGTTTTTAAATCATTTCCTAAAGCATTCCACAGTTTTATTCTTGAGCTCACAAAGCCTCTCTGTTTTAATGAAGTGCGTGCAAAAGGTACACTAAAATGTCCTTGTCTTCTACTGTTAACGTCTGTAATGTAGGTGGAGCCAATATAAAAGTCCTATGGTTTTCATTTGTAACTGATTTCATTTGAGTCTGATTCATCCCAGAATGACTGATTTGGTTCTATGGTTCAATGTTATTTTTATTTCCATGTGCTTCATAGTTTGTTTTTATTAGATACTGAACAAAATAAAATGATCTAGAAAAAACACATCAGCCATCCGGAGAGACGACAGAATGAATAAACCTTCAGCAGCGTCTGTGTTCTAAACCCACAGGACTCAGGACCAGAGCACACGTGTAACCCTACAAATGTACTGTCCTTCTGTTCTGTTGGGGCCTTTTACTCCATCTACTTTTTGACGTCTGTAAAAATGAAGTAGATTATTTATTTTTGCGTAAATCTGTTAATTCAATTCTGTTCTGACTAAAAATACCAAATTTGAAATATTTCGGTTGTATTATTTCCTATTGTAATAAGGCTCTACTGTTTATTCAAATACTGTTCAAAATTCATGAGCAAAAGAGAAACAAATATGAAGAACTAAAGTCAAACTGCCAAAACGGAGGCTGGCGAGTCAAGTGTTGGCCGTAGAGGTTGTATGCCGAGGCTTTGCAGGTCAATCACTTGGCCTCGTGGGTGAAATGAAGTCAAAGGCCATAGCTTCCACCACAAACAGAGCGGAGAAGATGTCTGGACGGCTTTGGCTGAAGAGGGGAGATCTGTGGGTTATTGCTATAGGGCACAAGCCGAGGTCTGGTCAGCCTTTGTTGGGTCGTCTGGGCGAGGGTGCATGACGTGTAAAGACCCGAAACACTAACCTGGCCAGCCAGATGGTTTATCTCATGATATTTGTGAATTCACAAACACAAGATAAACCATGGCCTTCCAGCCGCCCGATTGGTTAGAGAGTCTGAAACAGCAGTGGTTTGGCCCACTCACATCACAGCAGCGTGGTTTTGAGGCCCAATCACATTGTAGCAGGATGGGCTGATGTGGGCTCCGCCGCCGAGTCTAATTCAAGCTAAACAAAGATGGCGGCTCCTGTGGATGTACATGTGTCTGCTGCTTTTGATGCGGTTTTAGCAGAAATCTGTAGTAATTTCTTTTTGAAAGAAGAGCAGTGTTTGTGACACTTGTTCTATCTCACGTTTACATTGAATACACAATTACAGTTGTTGCTGTGATTGGCTAAGCACAAATAAGGTAGGCCGCTCACCCAATCAACTCCAAGTATTTCACTAAACACCCCACCTTTTCTCAAACAATTTCAGCGAGTCAAGTTCCACATGGAGACTGTGGAAGAACTCAAATCGTAGTTCAACACAGATCCATCTGGAGTGAGCCAGGTTACCGAAACACCCCAGGAAACATCACTGATGATGTGCCCTAGCAATGCATTCACTAAGATTGTATCGGAGAGTATAGAGTATTTTCAGAGCAACATCAAATCTCAGTATTGGATCAGTGCATCCATCTGTTTTTCTTTAAATCTATGTTGACATGCTCAGAAAACCACCTCTTGGAAGCACAAAGCATTTCAATTGGAGAAAATGTGTTGCACAAATGAAATTTTGTCTATCTCTTCTAACAGTTACAATATGGTAATTACTATGGCAACAGTATCCCTCATTTTTGTCAAAACTTCAGTGACTTTTCCCACCATTTTGCCATTGCATTCTTTATTTGTCTCTTGTATTCTTACCAGTAAACCACAGCTTCACTGTATCTTTTCCTCCAACCCAAATACAACGTCTCGCTCCACTGCAATCCTCGCTCCCTGGAGGTTTGGACGCAGCATCATAATATACTTCTATGTTTGACTGAGCCTGACCCACTTTGTGCCAAATGTGGAGCCTCAGCATATCTTACAAGAGCCCAGCATCGGAGAAATCAATAGTTGGACCAGTCTTCAGCTCCCGGGCGATGGAACATATGTTTGAGCGTGGAAGAATGATGCCGTCTGGAGCGGGAGGAAGAACGAGACGGAGGAGTGAGTTTGAACACACTCAGCAAAACGTGTCCATCGGAGGTCACGGAGTTTGAGGCAAAATAGTGCAGTATTAGCATCAGCTGCAGACAAAACTCAATGGAGAATGTGCCAGGTGAAGGGTTGCGTTGTATGTAATGTACTGGCTGTTTTTTTAACAAGCTGAATACTAGATTCCCTCCAAACATTGCAGCGTTGTGTGGTGAGATTCTAGATTAATCGAGAGATCGAGATTCAGTCATGTCAAATCGTCAATTATTTAGTTGGAGATTCTGAATGGAGGATGTTCAGCCCGTTATTTGTTAGTAAAAGTATGATATAGAAGTCAAACAATCTATGAAATGGAACTTCAAGGACCACACCACGAGAGAACGATAAATGGATATATGGGATGACAGTTGGATTAGAGTTTATGTGGCGGGTCGAGGGTAAGGTGTTAAGAATTATAATATTACTGACGCAGTAGCTAGGGCTGCTACAAGTTCATCCATAAATCGCAACTAATTGATTATTGAAAAAATCGTCAACTAATTGAGTAATTGAATAATCAGTAACTGCTTTTATTTAGGTCATGCACAGATTAAACCTCAGACTAAGACAATGAGCAATAAAAATGTTTTTTATTTATTGTTTTTTGTGACGTAAACATTAGCTTCTGCACCTCCAGCTTGTTCTCAAAAGACAAAAATAACTACTTGATTAAGTTAATATTACTACATTACGCTAAGATCAACCGTTTTATTCATTTTTGACGTTTTCTTTTCCTGTTTTAAAGTGAGATATGCTTATAATTTTCTTACAACTAACTAACTAATCGATGACCAAAATAATAGTTAGTTGCAGTCGTAGCAGTAGCCTATGTTTTTATTGTTATTGGACACAGTGCACTGTGAAAGTGAACACAGAGCAGTACAACAGTGTCAGGCCTTTGAACTGTGCACAACACAATGAAACAAAAGTCTGTAAATACTGTTTTCATGACTGTTCAATAAAACCACTCATAAATAAAGAGTCATGTTTTACAGTTGCTGTTAGCGTTAGCTGCTTAGCTTGAACCGATATGTGGATAGTTTCCCAGGTAAAAGTTCAGTCTGTTTTCTCCACAAACATAAAATCCATGAATATCAGTCCATAATCATTGCAGAGGTTGCTCAGTCATTTATCTTTTAACAAAGATAAACATTTTTTTTTTTGAGCTTTAGCGATTTTTTTTTCAGCTTTTTTCACTCTGAGATGTCAGAGCTGTGCAGGGGCAGTGGGCACCATGTGTTATTTATATAAATATCATTTTATACTTGCTGCAAACTGCAACTGAAAAAAACAGACAAAAAAACAACATACATGTTACAAGTTGTAACTGTGAAGTAATAGACGGACTTGAGAATAAAGTTAACCTAAGTTAAGATGGATGTACCCGGTTGACCTCTCTCCACTCTTTTATAATATCCTTTTACAATCCGAAGTAAACAACACTCCATAGGGTGGCATAGCCGCAGGTACTGCACACTGTTCACTTCAACCCAAAAGAAATACACGGCAGAGCACTGCAAAAACACCCCGGATGTAGTTGTGATATTCAATTAACAGGTCGGCTTAGATAGGGAAGTGACCCAAAAACAAAACAAACAACTAAGCAGGGCCGGCCCAGAGGATAGGCGAACTAGGCGGTTGCCTAGGGCGCCATCTAGTGGAGAGGGCGCCAAATTGCAGGAGTAAAAAAAAAAAAAAAAAACGAACTTTAGTACTTGTTTGCAATTTACATGCTTTACTCTTATCCATATTTTGTGACTGAAACAAATTAAAAAAATATATATATTATTCATTAATCTGTGAGTCAAGCGTGAGCGTGACCTGCTGACCGGAGAGGTGCCCTGACGTGACGTGCTGCTGCTGTTTACCATGCTGTTTACAGTGAAGACTGGGGGGATGGGCGCTGCTGCTGCGCATCCTCCGGACAGGTTGACTGATAGATGCACATCGTCGTCGTCGTTGTGTTGATAATATTTTACAAAGTTGTATGATGAAAAGGTCAGCCAAGCCGTCTGGTGCCGCTTTCAGAAAGCGAAGAAAAGAGGCGGAGGAAAAACGGGTCCAAAGCAGAGGTATGCCGCACGTCATTGTTCTAATAATTCTATATTAAATTAGCGCTAGCTTTTAGCATGTTGTTTAGCGTCACTGCACCGCTACAGATAAAGTTTATGTTTTAGTGTAGCGTAGCGTTGTTGTTGTTTTAAATATTAAGCCCACAGCAGGCCAGGCCAGCTACTTGTAGGTCATTGGTCAAGGAATTGTGAGATTTGCAAAAGCAATACTATTTACTTTCACGGTATCCCACTGACTAGTGCAAACTACAGGCTACTGAATGTAACAACAAACATTTTTGTCCACTTCAGATGCTATCAGAAAATATCTTCAACCACAGCCAGAGCCAGCACCTGAGGGTGCAACAGGTGAGCACCTACTCTAGTTCTCACAAATGAGACCATCCACTCCTTCCCTTCCAGTTACATTAAAACTACTGTGCTGCTTAGATATGACTGTAATTTAGTATTTTTTTTTTAATTAATAATGTACTTATGAGAAAAAAGTCAACATAACATCAAATCAACTTGTAATGCTAAAGTGAATTTGCTGTTATTACAGAAACAACATCTTGTCCTGGAACAAGCAGCAGCATTACTGTTGATGAGGCACAGCAACAAGATCCAGGTGAGTTTTAGTTGATAAAGTAAAAATAGAAGAACAGTTCTATATAGTTAATTTTTAAGTAAAATTCAGTATGTATCTACATGGCAGTATAAAGGTGTTGTTCATTAATGATTAGCATTAATTCATTAACAAACAACACCTTAATATGACAAAAAATAAAGTTGCCTACATTAGTTTGATTACTCATTGAATCCATATAATACAGATTGTTAACAGTTATTGAATAGTAACAAACTTTTTTATTTCTCATTAGATACATTTTGTAACTTGTACATGGCATAGACACACAATTAATAGATTCTGCTCACATTCAAATATTCAAAACACAACAAATAATATTGTTTTTATTAGTAAAATATAAGATAATGTTTGCCACGAAATATCTAAAAATGTAATTGTCTAATTTAAGATCCGGTGATTACTGCTAGTGACTAGACATTCACTCTGTGAAAATACGACATAATGACATAAAATACATTTAGATAAGATTACTTTTAGCTGCTGTCCATCTGATTTTAATATTTTTTGCCTGTAGAATGTTGTGATGTTACATGAACAGAATCTATTGCAAAAACAATCCTAAAATTGATTGATGATTGTTGTGTGCATTTGTCTCTCTTACAGATGAAGGCCCCAGCACAAGTACCGTCATGACCACCACCACCAATATCCAACAGCTTGAAGATGCACCAACTTCAGTTTGTGAGTCTGTTGAGGCTAATCCCATAGATCCTGCTGATTGGCCCAGCCTGTCTGACAATGTTAGGACTGAGTTGGTCAATCGTGGGCCTTTTTCTATTAAGTCAGACTTTTCTTTCCCCAAGAAAGAAGATGGTAGAAGTTTCCATCACCACTTCTTTAACAGACATTTAACAAATGGGGAAAAAATCAAGAGAACATGGCTGATGTACTCCCCAAAGAATGACAGTCTGTATTGTTTTCCATGTAAGCTTTTCTCACAAAAGGCATTCAAGCTAAGCAGAGATGGTCTTAATGACTGGAAAAACTGTGGAGACATTCTCAAAATCCATGAGACCAGTTCTGAACATTGCAAAACCATGAACTCATGGAAAGAACTAGAAAGCCGTCTCAAGAGTGGCCAAACAATAGATAAAGTAGAAATTGAACTAATAAATACAGAAAGGAGGAGGTGGCGAGAAGTTTTAACAAGGTTGGTGGCAATAATTCAGTCCTTGGCAGCTAGAAATATTGCACTTAGGGGAACCTCAGAAAAACTTCATCAGCCCAACAATGGAAATTTTCTTAAGGAAGTAGAACTAATGGCACAGTTCGATCCAGTCCTTAAGGAACATGTAGCGAAGGTGGAGAGAGGAGCCAGTCACACTACTTACCTTGGGAAAACCATTCAAAATGAAATAATTGATTGTATAGGTAAAGGGATTGTGGAGTCAATAGTGAATGAAATAAAGCTGTCCAAATATTTTTCCATCATATTAGACTGCACCCCAGATTTAAGCCACCGAGAGCAAATGTCTGTAGTTATCAGAATTGTAACAGTCGAAGGCTCACCTGAAATTAAAGAACATTTTTTGGGGTTTCTTGAGGCAGAGGAAAGTACTGGAGAAAGTCTCTCAGCTCTCATTCTGAAGACACTTGATGAACTTAAGATTCCGTTTGAAGACTGTAGGGGGCAGTCTTATGATAACGGAGCAAATATGAAAGGAAAAAGAAAGGGAGTTCAAGCAAGACTACAGGAGATCAACAGAAGAGCTCTCTTTGTGCCATGTGGAGCACACACTGTCAATCTGGTGGTGTCAGATGCAGCAAGAAGCTCCACAGATGCTTCAAGCTACTTTGGGTACCTGCAGAAGATTTTCACACTTTTCTCTGCATCAACTCAAAGATGGTCAGTTTTAAAAAACATGTAAATACAACTCTGAAATCTTGGCAGAGACCAGATGGGAAAGCAGGATCAACAGTGTGGTGCCTGTGAGATTCCAGGCATCACAAGTGAGAGATGCACTTCTAGAAGTAAGAGACAGTACAACTGATCCAGCCATAAAAATTGAGGCACAGTCTTTAGCTGAAGAAGTTGGATCATACAGGTTCTCCATCTGCTCCGTTGTGTGGCATGACATTTTGTCAAAAATACAAAATGTCAATAAATTACTCCAATCAGACAAAATGCAAATGGATGTGGCTGTTGACTTATTAAAAAAAACAGAAGTCTCCCTGAGCAACTACAGAAAGAATGGTTTTGCTGCTGCCCAAGTATCTGCAAAAGACATGTGTGAAGAAATGAATGTTGCAGCTGCTTTAAAAACAAAAAGACTGAGAACAACCAAGAGGCAGTTCTCCTATGAGGCCCCAGACGAGCCACTGAATGATGCACTGAGGAAGCTGGAAATATCATTTTTCAATGCAGTTGTGGATGTAGCTGTTGCATCACTGAGGGAGAGAACGGAGATGATGAGTGACGTTGCAAGCATCTTCAGTGTGCTCATCACCTTCCCTAATCTTCCAGAAAATGAGCTGGAGAAGCAAGCCAGAGACTTGGCCAACACACTGACAAGTGGAGAGCACTCCGACTTTGATGCAGAACAACTGATCGCGGAGATGCTATCTTTTCCAACCTGGCCTAAGCAAAAAATGACTGCATTTGAACTTTTAGTTTTCCTACAGGAAAAAAATCTCAGGGAGATTTATCCCAATTTGTGGGTAGCATTGAGAGTAGCTGTGACCATTCCTGTCACTGTGGCATCAGCTGAGAGGAGCTTTTCCAAACTAAAGCTGATCAAAAACTACTTAAGGTCCACCATGTCTCAAGAGCGCCTAAATGGACTTGCACTAATAAGCATAAATCAAGAAGTGTCCAGGCAGCTTTCTTTTGACCAGACTATTGATGCTTTTGCTGCTAGGAAGTCTAGACGTGTAGACTTTTAGATAACACTGGAAAACTTGGTGGTGTTTTGTTCTTATTTGCACTTTGTTTTGCTGTCTGGATCTTGCTATGACCAGACTTTGCACTATTAGTAAGTTTTTAAACCATTGGGTTTAATTTAGAAGATATTTTGTAAGTTTGCAGTTTTACATTATCTTATTTTATTTGCACATTGTATTGCTATATGACCAGACTTTGCACTATTAGTAAGTTTTTAAACCATTGGGTTTAATTTAGAAGATATTTTGTAAGTTTGCAGTTTTACATTATCTTATTTTATTTGCACATTGTATTGCTATATGACCAGACTTTGCACTGTTAGTAAGTTTTTAAACCCTTGGGTTTAATTTAGAAGATTTTTTGTAAGTTTGCAGTTATAGATTATCTTATTTATTTGCACATTGTATTGCTATCAGGATCAGGAAGTTTGCACATTCTGCCATTTTATGTATGTTATTTTTACTAATAATTATTATAATTTAAGTTTTATATCCACTTTTCTATGGTATCCACAAATAAAAAAATAAAAATATGTACAAGATTTTTTTTTTTTTTTTGGGGGGGGGGGGGGGGGGGGGGGGGCGTCACCCACACCTTTGCCTAGGGCACCAAATGACCTAGGGCCGGCCCTGCAACTAAGTAAGGCTAGTTAGCCAGCTCGCACAAATCACTCCACATTACAGTTGTAACCCTGAGCAGACTAACTAGAAAAACAAAACATTTACAAGTTCATTTGTTCACAATATCAGTCTGACGCCCTAAGGTGTTAGTTTAACCTTCGTGTGGCCAATGAAACCAGCAGACAGACAGCAGAGTAGTGACAATAAGTCAAAGGCTGACCAGTGGGAGGTGTATTAAAGGCAAAAGCCAGCGCTGTTGTACGATCCTAAATCTTTTAGTATAAATACTAAACTCATTTTACTGTAGCACTAAGCCCAGTTTAATATAAAATGGAAAATGACTTTTGGATGAGAGTCAAACGTCTTAATAATAAACTGACCAGAGGACAACGCTGAAGCCTTTCTACTATGGATCACTCTTAAACCACCAGTCTTATTCTTGCTCTGACCTTCTTTTTGCTACTTTTAAACAATATTCACAGCTCCACAAAAAAAAAGCTCTACTTTCAATTAAAAAAAGACTTGTTTTTCTACATTAATCCGTTCTCTTTTTATAGGCATTTAAATTGTCTTGTTTTCATTAGGTTTCAGCGTTTGATGAGAAACTTTTGAGAATCAATTACAGGTTGATTCTCGGGCTGGGAAACTTGGAAAAAACCCATTTGAACACTACTGTTTTCTTGCCTAGGGTCGTGAACTCATCTAAAATGGTTTTCTGTAATACATGTTGATACAAATCGATCTGGCACGTACATATTTATGAAGTACACAACTTTTATTTAGCGTACATCTTGTGTGGGACATCAAACAGACTGGATTATTCATCTTTCTGCCTGAGATGGGCTTTTTCACCAGTTCAACATAAAACCTCACACTCTTCACGAGCTCGTACGGCCAAAAGGAGCTGACCAGGAGCTGTAAACAACATTCTGCTGCTGAAGTCAGTGGGATGTTTCCTCCTCCAGAAGCAGACCTGACCTGAATGATTTATGTACGTTATGACAAGCTCGGGTTGAGTTTGAGGACAGCAGTCATGAGCCTGATCAAAAGACTGTTTCCTCTGAGCTCTGCCCGCCCAGCTCTCGCTCTCTTTCTCTCTCTCTTTCTCTCTCTGCCCGCCCAGCTCTCTCTCTCTCTCTCTCTCTCTCTCCCCCTCTCTCGCTCTTTTTTTTTCTCTCTCACTCTCTCTGTCCCTCTCTTTCTTTCTCTCTTGCTCTCCCTCTGTCTCACTCTCTCTCTCCCTCTGTCTCACTCTCTCTCCTTCTGTCTCTCCTTCACTCTCTCTCTTTCTCTCTCTTCCTCTCTCTCTCCCTTTGTCTCTCTCTCTTTTTCGCCCTGCTCTCTCTCTCGCATTGTACTCTCTCCCTCTTCCGCTCCTTCTCTCTCTCCCCCCCCCCTCTTTCTCCCTCTCTCTTTCGCCCTGCTGTCTTCTCTCTGTATCTCTCCCTCTCTCCTCCTTCACTCTCTTTCTCTCCCTCTCCCGCCCTGCTCTCTCTTTCTTCCCCTCTCTTTCTTTCTCCCTCTCTCTCCTCCTTCACTCTCTCTCCCTCTCTTTCCCTCTCGCTCTCCCTCTCTCCTCCTTCACTCTCCCTCTCTCCTCCTTCACTCTCCCTCTCTCCTCCTTCACTCTCCCTCTCTCTTTCCTGCCCTTAACTCCCCCCCATCTCTCTCTCTCTCTCTCTCTCTCTCTCTCTCTCTCTCCCTGTCTCTCTCTCCTCCTTCACTCTCTCTCTCTCTGTTTCTCTCTCGCCCTGCTGTCTTCTCTCTCTCTCTCCCTCTCTCTCTCCTCCTTCACTTTCTCTCTTTTTTGCCCTGCTCTCTCTCTCTCCCCCTCTCTTTCTTTCTCCCTCTCTCTCCTCCTTCACTCTCTCTTTCTCGCCCTGCTCTCTCTCTCTTCCCCTCTCTTTCTTTCTCTCTCTCTCTCTCCTCCTTCACTTTCTCTCTCTTTCTCCCTCCCTCTCTCTCTCCCCTGTCTCTCTTTCCCTCTCGCTCTCCCTCTCTCTTTTCCACCCTGCACTCTCTCTCTCTGCTCCTTCACTCTCTCTCTCTTTCTTTCTCTCTCTCGCCCTGCTGTCTTCTCTCTTTCCTCCTTCACTCTCCCTCTCTCTTTCCCGCCCTGCTCTCTCTCCCCCTCTCCCTCTTTCTCCCTCTCTCTTTCGCTCTGCTGTCTTCTCTCTCTCTCCCTGTCTCTCTCTCTATCCTCCTTCACTCTCCCTCTCTCTTTCCTTCGCTGCTCTCTCTCTCTTCCCCTCTCTCTCTCTCTTTCTTTCTCCCTGTCTCTCTCTCTACCGCCCTGCGCTCTCTCTCCTCCTCCTCTCTCTCTCTCTCTCTCTCTCTCTCTTTAGGAGACCAGTTCATTGGTACTGCAGCAGCTCAGCCTAGAATACATTTTTTTCACTCGTGTGAAGCAAAAAAAGCTTTCAAAAAGATCAGAATGTGTGGACAATTTTCACGTCTTTCACTTTTTCAGTTTGATGAAAAAAAAAAAGAGTTTTAAAACTTAAACTTGGTCAGCTCATTAGTGTAAAATAAAGACGTTAAGTGGCGGCCATATTTCTTCACAAGAGCTTTGATGAATTGTAATAACTGTCAGCACCATTTGTTCTTGTGAATCATTCATGTTTGTAAAATTCCCCATAAACCGTCTCTAAACTTAGTCATTTTCTTCCTGAGCAAATGCTTTTGTTTGTGCTGACTAAGAAAACACTTTGCAGAAATACAACACAATAGTCTTGTTGCTTTGAAATGCTAAGTGGCCTTACAGTCCCTCCGCTCTACATTTGGTGCATGACTCTTCACACTGAAGAATCTATATGCTGCAGGCAGTATTTGGTTTAAAGCGAGTAGAGTTTGAATGTTTGCCCCGTGTCTGCGTAGGTTTCCTCCTACAACTAAAAACATGTCCAATGTGCCTCCCCTCTCCAGGACTACAGATGGAAATGAGCTGTAAAGCTAGAATCTCTGCCATTTTGTTTCATGTGACTGTACATTGTTCTTGATAAACATTACCTTTAGCATTTGACAGTTTTGGTCTGATTTAATAGTAGAGATAGACCTATATATTGGCCGGCCGATATATTGGGCCGACATTCGGGAAAAAAAATCATGATATTGGCTATCGGCCTCAATTTTGGTGTTCAAGGACGTTTTTTAATTTTTTATTTTTTTTTATTTCTTTATAGTTATTCAGTTTCACATTTTTGTAATGAAAGAAACTAGAACACAATATTATCGTAAAGAAAAAGTCAGTTTTTTGATCAGGCACCGCCTGGGCAGCCATAGCCAGAAGGACACTAAGCGCCTCAGCAACAAAGTTGAACGGAGAGAAAAACATGGTAAAATTCTTTTCTCTTTCAACATACTTGTATATTTCTGCATTAAAGCTTTGCGACAATAATTTTTCGAACTTTTGCATGCAAGTCCTCTGTAGAAGCCATCACCGGGTGTTTGTTTACAAGAACACACGCACGTGCGTTCTTGTAAACAAACATCCTTTCGTCGTGGTGTTGGCAGCACTCAGGAAAACGACACGCTGTCATCAAAAGGGCGAAAACAACATGCAGAATTGCATATCGGCCACTGAAATCGGCATCGGCTGGTCAAATTGTGCAAAAATCGGCATCGGCCACCCAAAAACCCATATCGGTCGATCTCTATTTAATAGTGATCAGTTCTCTTGACCATGATCGCTAAAAAGGCACATTTCACATTTCTTGATTAACAAAACTAATGTTCCCGAGGAGAATGACTGAGGGACTTGATAGTCTATTATGCATACAGATCATATCTAGTCCTTAGACCAGAGGTTCTCAAATGGGGTGCCATGACGTGAGTCCGGGGTGCCACGGGAAATTGCTGAGTCTTATGGAATTTTCATAGAAAGACTTTCATACATCAGTAGTTGTGTACGGAGCGCGCTCTTTGCCTCACTTAAACATTTGCGTTCTGACAGCTTTTCTTCTATCCCATGCTCACTTTAGAGAGGATGTGTGTGTCTGTGCCATGTAGAAGCAGCAGATTGTGTCTTTAAAAAGCGTTTGCCACACCCAGCGATATTCTGCTAAACTGGAGCTTCGTATTGATGTTTAATTTGTGCAAATCTGCCTTATATCTGCGGAGAAAAGGTCTGAAACAAATTGTGAAATAAAACATACAAGAATAGAAACTTTATGTGGCGCGTAACGTGGAAATCGTCAAAGTGATCTTTGGAGCTTTTGTATTTGCAAAAATGTTTCACAAAACAGATGTCCTGTCCTGACAAAAGTTTGTTGAACAGCAGCGATTTCTCTGCTCTGATCACACAGGACAGTCTCGTCACACTGAAGCTTCTGAACTCTGGTTTACAGGGGCGGACCTAGATTGAGGCCCCTGAGAACTTTTGATTTTAAAATGATTTTACAACATACCTTATACCTTTTCAATAATAATACAATTACATCATTTATTTAAAAAAAAAAAAAGCATTTAAAATACAGTATATCAGAATTGTAAAGTATCACAGAAAATTGGAATGGATTTAATCAAATGTTCCCGTACACCCAATAGCCCTACAAAAAAACATTGTTTTTGCTAGTGTTTACTTGCCTTATTAGTTTTAGAGTTTTTTATTGTGAATTTTAATGAAATCTAAATAAGCTATGCACGTTTTAGATTCAAAAGGTAAAAAACACAACCTATTTAAAGTAAAGTAATATGTAAAATTGCAAGTACGTTTAGGGGTGCCCCAGTGCTAAAAAGTTTGAGAACCTCTGCCTTAGACATAGGCCTACATGTGGAGTTTGGACCAACAAAAAATGTGGATACGGCACACGCTTGAGATTTGTGGAACTTCTTTCTATATGTCACAGTGTCTGAAGCTTGAGACAAATATAGCAACTAATAACTTGAAAATTACGGTGAATCTTTATTGTTCCACTTATGACCCAACGTTGTGAAAATATCAGCGTGCCAACTTCTACTTTTACTTCTGAACACTGTGGAAACACTTTTTTGACTTCTGAGAAAACCTACTTTGTATTCATGATCAATGTAATAGCCTTTTCACTCTGGGATTTTGTTGCTAAAGTTATTCATGAGTCGGAGTAAATAAAAATACAGCATTAGTCAATATGTGAGGTAATGGTAAATGGTTTTTGTGACAGTGCTGAACTAGAGGAAGCGAGGTCATTTTCTTTGGAGGAAACGACTTTGGGGGTTCTTTTTGTCCCAGAATAGTCGAGCTAAATCTGTGGGTATCCTTTTTTATGCATTCCTACACTTCCAGGTGCAATAACCAGCAAACGGCCGCGCTCATCTTCTCATTATGTTTTATCACAGCTCCAAGTGAATTTCCGAGTTTATTTGGCCCGCTGGTTTAGTTTATTTGACAGTGCGGCGGAGGGAAAAAGGGGAACCATGAGGAAAGAGAGGGAGCAGATACAGGATTTTAAGGCTAATTGGATGAGTCTGTAAACACACCGGCAGACAACAAACCCCAAGGACAGAAGTGGAATGTGGTATGTTCTTTGGATTTTACTGTAACGTAATGTTAAATAACAAAACACTAACCCTACGAAAAAGAAAGAATGGCAGAACATGCAGAATTATGAATCTATTAAAACAAACTACCTTCATGTCCAGGCTACAAGCTGCTACTTTTTTAGTTTAGTTTCTTTGGAACAGAGTTTTGAGCTGATCAAGACACCACACATATACAAAAAACAATTACAAGACATAACACCAAGATCAGAGTAAACAAACATACAGTGGTTATAAAAGTTTTCTCCTCCTGTGACTGCTCTCCATTTCCCCATTTACAAGTTTCACAGATAGCCTACAGGTAAAAAATAATTCCTAGACCTGATGTGCTTGCACAGAAAAGTACAATACTTAAAGGGATAGTTCGGGATTTTTGACATCTTGTATCTGTACAATCTGTATGACTTCCCCATAACCAGAGTCATGCATCCACATTGTCTTACCCCCGACAGCGTCCAGTGAGCCCAGTTCCTGTCCACTTTTGGTCCCGACGAAAATAGTCCAGCAAGTTTACTGGGGACATTAAAATAAAGTCAACACTTATTGTTTTAAGAAGAAAAAGACTTTATTTTAATGAGGGTCTAAGGACAGAAGGAGGGTCTAAGGAGAGAAGGAGGGTCTAAGGACAGAAGGAGAGTCTAAGGACAGAAGGAGGGACTAAGGACAGAAGGAGGGTCTAAGGACATATGGAGGGTTTAAGGACAGAAGGAGAGTCTAAGGACAGAAGGAGGGTCTAAGGACAGAAGGAGGGTCTAAGGACAGAAGGAGGGTCTAAGGACAGAAGGAGGGACTAAGGACATAAGGAGGGTCTAAGGACAGAAGGAGGGTCTAAGGACAGAAGGAGGGTCTAAGGACAGAAGGAGGGACTAAGGACATAAGGAGGGTCTAAGGACAGAAGGAGGGACTAAGGACAGAAGGAGGGACTAAGGACAGAAGGAGGGTCTAAGGACAGAAGGAGGGACTAAGGACAGAAGGAGGGTCTAAGGACAAAAGGAGGGTCTAAGGACAGAAGGAGGGACTAAGGACATAAGGAGGGACTAAGGACAGAAGGAGAGTCTAAGGACAGAAGGAGAGTCTAAGGACAGAAGGAGGGACTAAGGACAGAAGGAGGGTTAAGGACAGAAGGAGGGTCTAAGGACAGAAGGAGAGACTAAGGACAGAAGGAGGGACTAAGGACATAAGGAGGGTCTAAGGACAGAAGGAGAGACTAAGGACAGAAGGAGGGGACTAAGGACATAAGGAGGGTCTAATGACAGAAGGAGGGACTAAGGACAGAAGGAGGGTCTAAGGACAGAAGGAGGGTCTAAGGACAGAAGGAGAGACTAAGGACAGAAGGAGGGTCTAAGGACAGAAGGAGAGACTAAGGACAGAAGGAAGAACTAAGGACAAAAGGAGGGTCTAAGGACAGAAGGAGGGACTAAGGACATAAGGAGGGTCTAAGGACAGAAGGAGAGACTAAGGACAGAAGGAGGGACTAAGGACATAAGGAGGGTCTAAGGACAGAAGGAGGGACTAAGGAAGAAGGAGGGTCTAACGACAGAAGGAGAGTCTAAGGACAGAAGGAGGGACTAAGGACAGAAGGAGGGTCTAAGGAGGAAGGAGGGTCTAAGGACAGAAGGAGAGTCTAAGGACAGAGGGAGGGACAAAGGACAGAAGGAGAGACTAAGGACAGAAGGAGGACTAAGGACAAAAGAGGTCTAAGACAGAAGGAGAGACTAAGGACAGAAGGAGAGACTAAGGACATAAGGAGGTCTAAGGACAGAAGGAGAGACTAAGGACAGAAGGAGAGACTAAGGACATAAGGAGAGACTAAGGACAGAAGGAGGGTCTAAGGACAGAAGGAGAGACTAAGGACAGAAGGAGAGTCTAAGGACAGAAGGAGGGACTAAGACAGAAGGAGGGTCTAAGGACAGAAGGAGAGACTAAGGACAGAAGGACGGTCTAAGGACAGAAGGAGGGTCTAAGGACAGAAGGAGGGTCTAAGGACAGAAGGAGAGACTAAGAACAGAAGGAGGGTCTAAGGACAGAAGGAGGGTCTAAGGACAGAAGGAGGTCTAAGGACAGAAGGAGGTCTAAGGACAGAAGGACGGTCTAAGGACAGAAGGAGGGACTAAGGACAGAAGGAGGGTCTAAGGACAGAAGGAGGGTCTAAGGACAGAAGGAGGGACTAAGGACAGAAGGAGGGACTAAGGACATAAGGAGGGTCTAAGGACAGAAGGAGAGTCTAAGGACAGAAGGAGGGTCTAAGGACAGAAGGAGAGTCTAAGGACAGAAGGAGGGTCTAAGGACATAAGGAGGGACTAAGGACAGAAGGAGAGTCTAAGGACAGAAGGAGGACTAAGGACAGAAGGAAGGGTCTAAGGACAGAAGGAGGGACTAAGGACAGAAGGAGGGACTAAGGACAGAAGGAGGGTCTAAGGACAGAAGGAGGGTCTAAGGACAGAAGGAGGGACTAAGGACAGAAGGAGGGACTAAGGACATAAGGAGGGTCTAAGGACAGAAGGAGAGTCTAAGGACAGAAGGAGGGTCTAAGGACAGAAGGAGAGTCTAAGGACAGAAGGAGGGTCTAAGGACATAAGGAGGGACTAAGGACAGAAGGAGAGTCTAAGGACAGAAGGAGGGACTAAGGACAGAAGGAGGGTCTAAGGACAGAAGGAGGGTCTAAGGACAGAAGGAGGGTCTAAGGACAGAAGGAGGGTCTAAGGACAGAAGGAGAGTCTAAGGACAGAAGGAGGGACTAAGGACAGAAGGAGGTCTAAGGACAGAAGGAGGGTCTAAGGACAGAAGGAGGGTCTAAGGACAGAAGGAGAGTCTAAGGACAGAAGGAGGGATAAGGACAGAAGGAGGGTCTAAGGACAGAAGGGAGGGTCTAAGGACAGAAGGAGGGTCTAACGACAGAAGGAGGGTCTAAGGACAGAAGAGGGTTAAGACAGAGGGTTAAGGACAGAAGGAGAGTCTAAGGACAGAAGGAGGATCTAAGGACAGAAGGAGGATCTAAGGACAGAAGGAGGGTCTAAGGACAGAAGGAGCGTCTAAGGACAGAAGGAGGGTTAAGGACAGAAGGAGGGTCTAAGGACAGAAGGAGGGTCTAAGGACAGAAGGAGGGTCTAAGGACAGAAGGAGGGTCTAAGGACGAAGGAGAGTTAAGACAGAAGGAGGGACTAAGGACAGAAGGAGGGTCTAAGGAGAAGAGGGTCTAAGGACAGAAGGAGGGTCTAACGACAGAAGGAGGGTCTAAGGACAGAAGGAGGGTCTAAGGACAGAAGGAGGGAAGGCAGAGGAGGGTCTAAGGACAGAAGGAGGTCTAAGGACAGAAGGAGGGTCTAAGGACAGAAGGAGGGTCTAAGGACAGAAGGAGGGTCTAAGGACAGAAGGAGGGTCTAAGGACAGAAGGAGGGTCTAAGGACAGAAGGAGGTCTAAGGACAGAAGGAGGGACTAAGGACAGTAAGGAGGGTCTAAGGACAGAAGGAGGGACTAAGGACAGAAGGAGGATCTAAGGACAGAAGGAGAGTCTAAGGACAGAAGGAGGGTCTAAGGACAAAGGAGCGTCTAAGGACAGAAGGAGGTCTAAGGACAGAAGGAGAGTCTAAGGACAGAAGGAGGGTCTAAGGACAGAAGGAGCGTCTAAGGACAGAAGGAGAGGTCTAAGGACAGAAGGAGAGTCTAAGGACAGAGGAGGGTCTAAGGACAGAAGGAGGGACTAAGGACAGAAGGAGAGTCTAAGGACAGAAGGAGAGTTAAGGACAGAAGGACGGTCTAAGGACAGAAGGAGGGTCTAAGGACAGAAGGAGGGACTAAGGACAGAAGGACCGGTCTAAGGACAGAAGGACGGTCTAAGGACAGAAGGAGGGTCTTAGGACAGGAAGGACGGTCTAAGGACAGAAGGACGGTCTAAGGACAGAAGGAGGGTCTTAGGGACAGAAGGACGGTCTAAGGACAGGGGATGCACTGGACAATCATTCATTTGCTCTCTCAATAATCTGCTTTGACATGCTTGATTAGTTAATTTTCTGAATGTGTATTGTTTCATTTAATATGTATTGTTTTATTTTTATTTCCTACTATTCATGTTTGCTATAAATTAATAATCTTGGGAAGTCCTCAGAGACGACTGTTGTTGTGATTTTAGGCTGTGAAAAAATAAATTGATTTGATTTGATGATTTGAACTACAGCGCTAACAGCTCACATTTGTGACTGTTCAAACAATAAATGTATTTATTTTTAACCATTAGATGCAAATTCATCTAAAAATGCATAAAAGTACACTTATTGTGTTTTTTTTTTTTAATCATGAAGAGATACGTTGCTCAAAAGCACAAAATGACCAACACGCTGAGTTTTTCTTCTTCATCCTGGTGTTTATGTAGAACAACAGTCTTGCCATGTTTTCTCTGGGTTTACGCTCGGTCTGAGCGTGTCTGCGGGCTGCGTGAGGATGTGTGTACAGTGTAGAGCGTGGAACCAGAGCGGACAGGAGGTCAAAGATCAGCTACGCCTCTGCCCCAGCTCTCCTGCTCATTATCAGGCTCACATCACACTCTGCTGCTTCACCTTTACAACTGGATGTAGGGAAAAGTGCAATAATACAGACGGGAAAGTATGTGTGAGGAAGCAGGCGGAAGCAAAAGCCAGACAAAAATGTGGCTACAACAGAAAAAACTTGAATACTGTTTTATGATCAGAGTCAATTATCATCAGAGGCTAAACGTACAGAGCCTCAGCTTCAGAAAGAGCTCAGGCAACTGCTTGTGCTCCAAAGGCTCACAAGCAGTTTGCTTTTTTTTTCCTGTGTTGGAAAAATATTATGCTGTAAAGAAAAGGGGTTAAATACATTATGTATATCAATTGGAGTGTTATACACTTTTATTCTACCTGGCAGACTGCAACAATAAAACTACTCTGCTGGGCTGAAAAGTCATTGTATTTTTTTTGGAGGGATTGTATTTCATTATTACAGGAATTGTGATGATAACATACAGTATGTCAGTAGTTTGTTCCTTTAAGTTTATTCACAGTTAATATTGTGTTTTTTGTGTTAAGCTCATATGTAACCTCAAATAAACATTTAAAAAGTACATGATAAATATAGCATTGTCTATGTTGTTTGTCCTCGTAGGTGTTTCCGTAGTCAAACACTAACATGTATGTGCCTGTGCAGAAGCTTCTGGGCTGCGCACATCGACTTTTGACTCAGATTCTGCCCTGACTCTGATTGGGAAGTGACGGTGCCTCCTCTTCTCAGGACTACAGGTGGAGCTGTAAAAAACAGGATCTGGTACAAGCTTCTCATGTATCAATGTAACTACCAACTAAACCTTATCGTACGATACCTATGATGTAAGCTGCAGAATAATGGATGTGGACATAATATAATACAAGCTAAATTTGGCTTTATTTAGCCGTATATCCTTATTTATTTATAACATAAGTCTATACTGTATATGGCCCTTGACCAACGTTATCTCTGATCATTTCGACTATGTTCCCGTTGAGTTTGAGCTCTCTGCTTTAGATTTTGTCAACATTACTAATATTGTGAGAATCCATCTGTAGAGTAAGGTTACCCAGGTAGAACAAAGAACTATTAGATAGATAGATAGATAGATAGATAGATAGACAGATAGATAGATAGATAGATAGATAGATAGATAGATAGATAGATAGATAGATAGATAGATAGTCTCCATGATGTTGTGCTTGGCTTCGTCAGGGCCTTAGCTGGAGGAGCAGGTGCAGTTGGAGGTGGAAACCGGAGTGAGAGACAGATGACAGTCTGGTGAAGCAAGTGGATTCTGTAGACACATAACCTATTATGGTTATGGTTATGACTATTGGTTAAATAATAATCGTGATTATCCCAAACACAATATAATCGTAAGAACAGAAGAATAATAATAGTGACACATTTTAACAGCAAATTTAATCATATTGTTTTTTAAATACAGTTTTTATTGAAGCAAATGCAGCAGATTGTTTCATTCAGAAGGTTTAATTCAATAAAAACTGGCATGTTGGTTTGGTTGCGGTGATAGTAATCGTGAATTATCGATAAACCGTGATATTTTGCACTACAATAATTGCAACACTAACATTTGGCATCGTGACATCCCTAACTATGACATTTCATTTCAGGACTTTGTGAGGCTCAGAGGGGAAAGACTAGTATCTCACAGACAGACGTGTGTTTGTGAAGAGTGAGAACATCATGGACAACTAGTGAATACTTTGTCTTTCTTAAGTACTTCTTTGTACTTTCACTAGTAGTAACAGTAACATTATTATGAAGTAACTTTACTCTTTCTGGGCGAGAACATTTGCCTTGTAGCTCTTGTGTTGCCGGGTTTCTTGCGGTGTTTTCGTCATTATCTCTTTCTCTGACAGTTTGTTTAAAGTGGACTTCAAACCGGAGCCAGTCTTTTGACCACGATGTCGTTCCGTGTGCGCGTGTGTGAGTGTGTGTGTGAGAGAGAGAGAGAGCGTGCACGTGAGGAGGGGGCGAGCGAGCGAGTGGGAAGAGCCTACATCTCCTTTCATCTTTAAATAGGCAGTCCAATTTTCGGGTCCCTTCTGTCTTCCGCCCAGAGTTTGGCTCCAACTTTCTAACTCTCTCTCTCTCATCTCCAGCAACACCACAAAAAGAAAATGTATAAAAGGAGAAAATCTGCAAAAAGAGCCACAGCTTAAATTCAGAATATTTATGAAATTCTTGCTAGGGTGATGCATACTAAGCACAGGACTGTACACTGGATGAATTAATATATAAATGATAATAACAACATCTCCAGTGCATTTAATTAGACACGGACTAGATGATGATCCATTATTCATTACATTGGGCTATTAATAAACAGCTATACTTTAATATTGCTGGTCTAAATTTTGCGGCAGCCTTTAACTCTTTCAGTGCCAGTCCTGTTCTCCCTTACGAAACAAAAATATATTTCTCAATATATTAAATGACAATATATTTCAAGAGAATTCATATATTGTGAAATTTTCATAGCAATATATGATAATATATATTTTGTAATAATATATTTTATATGGAAGTAATATATATTTCAGTATATGAAAATACTGCAATTATTGCCACTTTCGTATATTGAATGAATATATAAATATACTCTGGAATATATTGGTATGTATATTAAAATATATCTCACATTATACAAGATAATATATTGTTCTATATATTAAAATATATTTAATATTATAAAAGATTATATATTGTTCTATATATTAAAATATATAACATAATATACAAGATAATATATTGTTCTATATATTCAAATATATTTCATAACATATAGGATTGTATATTGTAAGAAGCATTACAAATATATGACATAATATACTTTATATATGCAATAATATATTAAAATGTGGTCATATATTAAATACATACATAAATATACTTTGCAATACATTATATGAAATTAGAAATGTAAAACTATGACATTTCCATACTTTATTTCTACATATTTTGAACAGTGCATCAGTCTACTACCATCAAAGGTTCATTTCAAAACCAGCAGCTTAAGGGAACAATACAAAGTGAAATGAAGTGAGACACAGTCAAACTCAGACAGCAGACACACAACAGTTAGCTAAGTCCTTCGCAAATGTCCACAGCTAATGTCCTTTCGGCTTGTCCATGTGTCTGGAGGTTCTTCCTGTGTCACAGCAGACTGTCCTGTTGTCTCCATTAGTAACTTTACACTATAAACTTCTGAAAGTAACCAAACGGATCTATCCAAAATATATATATAGGGCATTGGTAGCTTTAGCATTAGCTCGGTGTTAGAGCATTAGCTTTTAGCGCCGCTAAAAGCTAATGGACTCTTGGCTTGGCTATTTGGACACTTGGCTTTCATCCAGCGGCCTGTCCAGGCTTCACTCAGGGTCGTCAGGCTCCGCGATGTCCCGTTGAGCCTGAAAAAGAGGAATGAATAATCCAACAACCGCATTTGTCTGTTCCACTAGACCTGGCTGCGGCCATGTTGTTTATACCGGTATAGGGACACGCCCCCGCGCTCCCCCCGCATCTCTCCAGATCTCCAGGCACCGCATGTAGCACCTGGGCTGAGACAACTTTTTTCTGGTCGTTTAGTGGCTTTTTAACTTGATAGATGCACATTGTATGGACTTGTTAGTGAAGGGTAGGTTTGGTAAACATAGAATACTAAGTATTTTGGGGGATTTTTTTGGTACCAATACTTAATACCAGTACATCCTTGCAGATGAAAAATTTACTTTTAATTCTTATAGAATATTACAAATTATGGTCCAGACCCTTACGAAACAAAAATATATTGCAATGTACTAGAATTTATATTGCAATACATTAGAAAATATATTTCAATATATGGTAAAATTTCTCATATATTTTAACATATATAGTAATATATAAGTAGACAATATATTGCTATATAGTGAGTCATACACTGAGAAAAGTGATTCAATTTCTGGACCATAATTTGTAATATTCTATAAGAATTAAAAGTAAAATTTTGAATAAACACTTTAAAGCACATTTATGTACTTTTAAGGTGTCAAACGTCTTAAGTTTGTTGATACTTTAACTAGTGATGGGAGTATCAATATTGAAGTACGATAAGTGGATATTGACTCTTTAAAATCTCAGTACTGATGCTCATGCAAAATAATTTCCATATGCAAATGTTAAATTATTGTGGTCATTTCCTCATTGTTGTGTGTCAGTCTCACATCAGCTTCAGCTAACTACCTGTTCCTGCTGAAATGTTAGTTATTTTTTTAATGCCTTCATATGTAAGAATGTACTGGTATTAAGTATTGGTACCAAAAAAATCCCCCCAAATACTTAGTATTCTATGTTTACCAAACCTACCCATCACTAACAAGTCCATACAATGTGCATCTATCAAGTTAAAAAGCCACTAAACGACCAGAAAAAAGTTGTCTCAGCCCAGGTGCTACATGCGGTGCCTGGAGGTCTGGAGAGATGCGGGGGGAGCGCGGGGGCTGTCACGTCCTTTTTCGTACCGGAAGACCCGATTCGTACCGTTAGCCTTATTTCTTTTACATTGTTTTATTCGTATTGAAATTTTAATTAAGTACAGACGAAACTAATCTATTAAACACAAAATTCCCTTACAGAGTTTAACAAAGCAAATGATTGTATAATGAGATTTTTACCGTTTAAAGCCGTAAATGCCTTATTAAGCTAGTTCCGGCTGCTATCTGCTAGCTTAAAATGGCAATAAATAAATGTGCCGTTTTGGGCTTTCTATTAGCAAACTTTTGCAAGATATATTCATAAATATCAATATAAAGAAATAATATTAACTGTACACTTACAAATAATGTGTTTAAAAGACGTAATTTCGGTCTGCGCATGCGTCATTGACCTAAAAAGGACTTTCCGGACGAATCTGGTCTTCCGGACGAAAATTGACACGACAGGGGCGTGTCCCTAGACCGGTGTAAACAACATGGCCGCAGCCAGGTCTAGTGGAACAGACAAATGCGGTTGTTGGATTATTCATTCCTCTTTTTCGGACTCAACGGGACATCGCGGAGCCCGACGACCCTGAGTGAAGCCTGGACAGGCCGCTGGATGAAAGCCAAGTGTCCAAATAGCCAAGCCAAGAGTCCATTAGCTTTTAGCGGCGCTAAAAGCTAATGCGCTAACACCGAGCTAATGCTAAAGCTACCAATGCCCATATATATTTTGGATGGATTCCTTTGGTTACTTTCAGAAGTTTATAGTGTAAAGTTACTAATGGAGACAACAGGACAGTCTGCTGTGACACAGGAAGAACCTCCAGACACATGGACAAGCCGAAAGGACATTAGCTGTGAACATTTGCTAAGGACTTAGCTAACTGTGTGTCTGCTGTCTGAGTTTGACTGTGTCTCACTTCATTTCACTTTGTATTGTTCCCTTAAGCTGCTGGTTTTGAAATGAACCTTTGATGGGAGTAGACTGATGTACTGTTCAAAATATGTAGAAATAAAGGATGGAAATGTCATAGTTTTACATTTCTAATTTCATATATGGTATTGCAAAGTATATTTATCTATGTATTAATATATGACCACATTTTAATATATTATTGCATATAATAAAGTATATTATGTAATATATTTGTAATGCTTCTTACAATATACAATCCTATATGTAAAGAAATATTGTAATTTGTAGAACAATATGTTATCTTGTATATTATGTTATATATTTTAATATATAGAACAATATATAATCTTTATAATATTAAATATATTTTAATATATAGAACAATATATTATCTTGTAAAATGTGAGATATATTTTAATATACATACCAATATATTCCAGAGTATATTTATATATTCATTCAATATACGAAAGTGGCAATAATTGCAGTATTTCATATACTGAAATATATATTACTTCCATATAAAATATATTATTACAAAATATATATTATCATATATTGCTATGAAAATTTCACAATATATGAATTCTCTTGAAATATATTGTCATTTAATATATTGAGAAATATATTTTTGTTTCGTAAGGGGAAATTGAATCACTTTTCTCAGTGTATGACTCACTATATAGCAATATATTGTCTACTTATATATTACTATATATGTTAAAATATATGAGAAATTTTACCATATACTGAAATATATTTTCTAATGTATTGCAATATAAATTCTAGTACATTGCAATATATTTTTGTTTCGTAAGGGCTTACTTTGACCATCCTTCTCTGCCAGGCCTTTTGCTCATTTTTAAGCAATATTCACAGTTCCACCAAAAATCTTGTGCAACTGAATCATGACAAAAGAGACCTACAAGTGTCTAGTTTCAGTAAAAAAAAAGATTTGTTATTCTACATTAATCCTTTCTTTTATAGGCATTTGAAATTCTGTTTTCAATAAATTTCAGCGTTTGACGAGAAACTTTTTCTAAGTCAAACTTCGTGTGAGTGTTGTTTTTGTACATTCTACTTTTGGGTGAAAGAATATGAGCCACTCCAATGAAATAATATCTTTTGATTGATTGATTGATTGATTGATTGATGTTAATTGGGCATCAGTGTAAATTCCCTCTAATTAATGAGAGAGTGAATGATTGTGTAACCGAGGGAGGATGGAGAGATGAAAGAGTTGAATAACTAACCTCGACATAAACCTAATGAAATTACTCATGAAACAACCAAAAACGCCACTGGAGTTTACTCCAGAAAAAGTAAGGACACATGTTCATTAAATTGAGTGGACAGAGGCATAACTTTACAAAAGTTTGAATAATTTAATAATCTATCTATCTATATACCAAGGCTGTGTCCCACCAACGTGGGGTAGCCGGGTGACTGGAGCCTATCCCAGTGACTTTAGGCCTTAGGCGGGAGAACACCCTGGACAGTGGCCAACTCGTCGCAGGGTTAGATAGACAACCATTCACTCTCTAATTTATTCACTAAGGGAAATTTACAGTGATGCCCAATGAACCTAAACATGCATGTTTTTTGGAGGTGGGAGGAAACTGGAGTACCCGGAGAAAACCCACGGAGACACGGAGAGAACATGCAAACTCCACCGAGAGAGATCGTGAGATGTTGATATGGTCCGACCCGGGAGTCGAACCCACGACCTCCTTATTGGGAAGCCAGAGCTCTAACCACTTGGCTACCGTGCCAAGTAATAGTTTGGTTTAAGTTAAAACAGTTAGACATGAGATTTCAAAGAGTAATACACATATGAGTTTTCTTCAGGTGAAACGGGTACATTTATGCTTCAAGTTACTAAAATGTGTAAGATTAGGTCTGGGGCTTGGGGCAGGTTAAGATTAGAATCAGGATTTCATTATTATTCATAAATAAGAACACATCTTAACAACCACCATTGAAATGAACTGGGACTGCGACACCCACCATAATGACACAGGACAGCCGTGAACTCGTGCTAATCATACATGTTTACATGTTGCGTAATGTGGTGGTAAATGTACGAATCTTGTTTATTTATCCTTTATTTAGCCAGGAAGGTCCCGTTGAGATACAATATCTCTTCTTCCAGGGAGTCCTGGTCAAGACAAGCATAAAGATACAGACAAACCTACAAACATGCACAATAAGATGAGATCGGAGTGATATTTGGGACCAGCCCTTAACACATTAATACGTCAGTTACCGGCACAGTTTCAGGTCCAAAGAATCAAATCAAATCAATTTATTTTTGTATAGCCCAAAATCACAACAACAGTCGTCTCTGAGGACTTCCCAAGATTATTAATTTTAGCAAATATGAATAATAGGAAATCAAGCGGAGGTCCAGAAAGAGGAGGGAGTCCGGTGTCAGTGGTCCGGCCCACGTCACTGGAACAGCAGCATCTGAAACAGTTACACTCCCCGAGAAGGGAGTGGGACAGGGGACAACGAGTGAATAGCAAAGAACAGACTAGAGATGAACTGTAGTTTATTATTCTTTACAAGAAAGGCAGAAGTGAGAGGACATACTTTCCCCAGTATATTGTCTCCTAGGGCAGCCTGACTAGAACTGTGGCTTTAGAGTCTGTTCCTAACTGACCTGATCATAAGCTAATCCGAAGAGGAACGTTTTGAGCCTAATCTTAAATGTAGAGACTGTGTCAGCGTCTTTGACATGAGCAGGAGCTGATTCCATAGCCAGGGAGCTTGATAGCTAAAAGCTCTGCCTCCTATTGTGCTTTTAGAGACTCTAGGAACCACCAGAAGTCCAGCATCTTGAGAGCGAAGTGGACGGTCAGGATGATAAGGAGTTATTTCATCTTTGATATAAGAAGGGGCCAAGCCATTTAAAGCTTTATAGGTTAGAAGAAGAATTTTAAATTTGACTCTGGACTCAACAGGAAGCCAGTGAAGATCTTTTAGTACTGGGGTAATGTGTTCTCGTTTTTTAGTACCCGTCAGTACTCTTGCTGCTGCATTTTGAACTAATTGAAAACTTTTTGTTGGGCTTTTAGGACACGCTGCAAGCAGGGAGTTACAGTAGTCTAACCTCGACGTGACAAAGGCATGGATTATTTTTCAGCATCATTTTTAGGCAGTAGATTTCTAATTTTGGCAATATTTTGCAAGTGAAAATAGGCAGTTTTGCACGCTTGACTAATATGTGCTTTGAATGAGAGCTCTTGGTCAAATAAGACTCCAAGGTTTCTTACAGTCGAGCTGGAGGCTACACTGACATTGTCCAGTGTGATTATCTGCTCAGTTAGAGCAGTGGTTCCCAAACTGGGGGTCGGGACCCCCTCGGGGGTCGCGAAGCAAATTCTGGGGGTCGCGAAATGATTTTAAGATGTAAGTTTACAAATATTATTCTGTATTTAATAGGGCTGTAGTCAACCAAAGAAATTCTTGGTCGACTAAAGACATGTCCCATCGACCGATTAGTCGACTAAAAAGGGGGCGTGGCTAAAGCGCTGAAGCTAAAAAAAATATAGTTTGATCTGACAATTTATCTGACGCAAAAAGGCAAAAGTGCAATGGAGTTCATGCAAAAACAACAATTTACACAGAAAATGAATATGACACAGTGTGTTTATATCAAAAAAAGGCAGAGTTTAGATTCTGGGCCCGAGCCCGTGCAGGCCCGACAACTACGTGAGAAATGTGGGCCGGCCGGGTTCGGCCCAAGACGCAGAGCCGTACTGAACACGTGCGCTTCGCGGATGATTGACAGCCGCGTCAAAACACAGCACAAAACCACCGCTGTGATAAAAAAAAGTCAGTGTTTAAGTGGCCAACTATACGGCGCGAGAATGAGGAGAGAGAGAGAAGACTTGTGAATAAGCGCGGAGCAGGTAAAAGAGAAAGGAGAACGAAAGACGGGGAAGGCACGTCTTTCGTTTCATCCCTGCGGATGAAGTAAAAGGTGAGGAAGAAGCAGAGAGAAAGTGCGCACGTTGCGCGCGCGGGAGAAAAGAAGGAACAAGAGGGAGGGAGGGAGAGAGAGAGAGAGAGAGAGAGAGAGGGTGAGAGGGAGAGAAAAAGAGAGGAATGTGCGGTGGAGGAAGCGCGTTTAGCGGCGAGACACACTTACATTAAACACGTTGGACATCATAAGAAGCTTTTTCTGTCATTAAAATGCCACAGTTCAGTGAGTGGGCGGGGCGGGCTCTCTTCGGGCTCGGGCTTAGGCACAGGTTCCGGTCGTGTTCGGAGACGACGTGCGCGGGCTCGGGCTGGGTCGACTAATAAAAATTTTGGTCGACTAAAGTCCCATCGACCGACTAATCGACTAAACAACTAAAGAACTACAGCCCTAGTATTTAATCAATTATTTACATCGAAAATAGTATGTCATGAATTACAGTCAAATAACACAACAAACAACTAAAATATTTAAGATTAAACCCTTTTTTGACCAGATTTACAACTTGAAATCATAAGAAAGGTCTATTTGATTTTGAAGTGGGGGTCGCGAGTCACTGGCATGGTTGTTTTGGGGGTCCCGGTCTGAAAAGTTTGGGAACCCCTGAGTTAGAGAGTCTCGCAGGTGTTTAGGGCCGAGTAAAATCACTTCTGTTTTATCAGGATTAAGGAGTAGGTAATTAAGGCTCATCCAGGTTTTTATATCCTTCACACAGGCACTGAGTCTTTCTATTTGATCAGTCTGATCTGGTTTCATTGATAAGTACAGCTGAGTGTCATCTGCATAACAGTGGAAGTCAATGCCATGCTTTTTGATAATGTTACCTAGCGGCAGCATATAGAGAGTAAAAAGAAGAAGGGGAGGTGGGCGACACTGGCAGACACGATTAAAATAAACAGGTAACTAACCAAAAGCTATCATTATGCACCAAAGACGCTCATCAAAACATACCAGGGACAACCTGAACCCTGTTTTGCAGTTGCTCTCTTCATGGCCCAGTCCAACACACCACAAACATTAGCATTAGCAGCACACCCAATAAATACTACATTTGTCACACAGCAGATGCTTACCAGCGTGACGGATATGACAGCCTTCGTTGGCGGCTTGACTCTCCCATCACAATGAGTACAACAAACACCAACAACAGACTTCACACGCTAGCCCCGAACCTGGACAGCAGCGCTGGCGTGTGACATCAGAGGATGTAGAGGACGCACCAGGGGTCTCATTTATAAAAGAGTGCGTAAAAATCTACTTGGAAAAGCCATTAAAAAAACAAACTGAGATTTGTCCTGAGTGAAAAATGATCCAGATTTATAAAACCTTACGTAAGCGCTGTTTTCCTACTGAGCAGCAGAAAACTGGGGCCAGGATCCCGCCTCAGGCCACGCCCCCTTCACACTTGTCTCATCATAAAAGGATACGCAAATGACCAATTTAAATAAACACAAACTGATAAAGAGTGAGTTTGACTGACCGAGCGAGGAGCAGAGGAGACACACTGCAGTTGGACACATTGCACAGGCTCAGGGGAAGTTGATTCAAAAGTGATTTTTGCTTTTTGCTTCTCTGAGACACTTTCACACACTGTCACTGAAAACACACTGTCATTTTAAACACGATGATACTTTACTGGAACCACTATTTTGGGGCAGCTGTAAAGATCGTTAAACAGACATGAAAGGGAGAAAAGTCGTATCGCTTTTGTAGATCCTGCAGTCACATGCAGGCGGGGCTTTGTGTGCGTAAAGGACGTGTCCGCGCTGTGGTCCAGGGTTTGGGAAGAAGCGGCGACTTGAGACGGTGTGACGCGGGTGCTCCCTAAACGCGGGTAGAACTGTCTAGTGAACGTTTACTATAGAGACTAGATACTGCTGCTGTGGGGATCATTCAGCCTGAAGCGCACGTGCACGTAAGAGCGCACATCTTTCACCCACATAAGCTTTATGAGCACTTTGAAAAAAACATAAAAAAAAATAACAGAAAATATAGCTGTTTGTTTTTTTCTTTCTTTTTTTTTTTTTTAATAAATGTTCCTATTTATTCTTTATAAATTTTAAGTGAAGTCTGACACACATACCTCCAAAATGTGCGGAGAGATACATAATGTTTCACGTTCAAGATGTTTTTTATAAATCCCAACTTTTAAATAAAAAGCTGCTCCGTACTTTTCGAGGCTCATTTTGTGCGTAAGTAGGCTTTATAAATGAGAACCCAGGTGAACGACTCCATATTTTATAGGGCAGATTGGATAAATAAGGGCCACTCTCAGGGTGTTAGTCTTTGGAAGAATGTAGAAATACAACAAAATGTGTAAAACATTTGATAGGCACATTTTCACGCCTTTTTACGTCAATATGTTACAAAGCCAAAATGTAAAATAACAACAAATTTGGATTGAAGCCACCGTTTAAACCAAAGAAAACTGTGTTGCAATTGTTGGCCAAATGAATGAATCTGATTAGGTAGTCGAACCCACTACCTCCTTATTGGAAAGCCAGAGTTTTAACCGCAAACTCATCGTTGCGAATCATTATGACACCGTTATGTAAGTGAGCGACAAGTGAGCTGCTGATTTCCTCATTTTGAAGACAGTAAGAATCAGCACAGTGCCTTTACGCGAGCTCGTTTGAGTAAATCTAACTTAACCGCTGCTTCTTATGGCTTTGTTGGTGCCGCAGTGAAGCGGCTGAAGACTGCTGCATGAGGTGTTCGTGGGGTAATGATGCTTTTCAGACCGCCACACGGGAGCTTGTAAGTCCTCAGGCAACAATTAGTCAAATAAACAAAGATGAGAGGAGCGCGAGATGTCGAGCGGTCCCTGAAGCAGCTCTGTTTTCAGAATCAAAGCACTGGATTTAGGAGAAGTGAAGGCAGACGTACACATATGGGATAATCCTATTAGAATTGTGCATGAAAGATTTTATAGAGCAGTGATTGGGTGAAGTGTATGGAAGTTTTTTGGTGCCAATATTCAAAATGAGAATTCAATGTACAATTTAGAATTGCAATTTTTAAAATGAGAATTCCTTAGGCAATAACTGTGTGCAATCTTCATTTCTAATGTGCTTGTTAAAATTGCAATTGGCAAATTGTATTTTAAATAACAAATTGACAATCCATTTTGTGAATTAAATTCTCACTTTGACAGTTGTAATTGCCACTTTTCAACTTAAGTTTCAAATTAAACCACATTAGATTGCATTGCACATTTATATGGTGTTTTAGGGACAATATTCAATTTGAAATGTTACTGTTAAATTTAGATTTGCATTTTAAAAATGACTATGTAATTTGCAATTTTAATATGTATTTTTTAAAAAGCATTTGGCAATTATTACTTTAATTTAAAATTTGACAATCCATTTTGCAAATTGAAATTGCAATTTGACAAATGAATTCTCACTTTGACAATATAAATTGCCACTTTTCAACTTACGTTTTAAATTAAACAACATTAGATTGCATTGCACATTTATATGGTGTTTTAGAGACAATATTTAATTTGAAATGTTAATGTTCAATTTAGATTTGCAATTTAAAAATGACTATGTAATTTGCAATTTTAATATGTATTTTTAAAAAAAGCATTTGGCAATTATAACTTTAATTTAAAATTTGACAATCCATTTTGCAAATTGACATTTCACTTTGACAAGTGGTTTTGTCAGTTTGCAAGACGAGTTTGTATTGCATTGCATGTTGTGAAACAGCACCACCTGTGGATTGCAATTGCATAGCAACGTGCTTTGTCAGTGCCAATATTCAAAGTGGATATGCAAACTGTCAGCTGCCCATCAAGGCGGGACACAGATGTCCCTCGGCCAATCAGGAAGCTCCAACACAACAGACACACATGCAGGCTCAAGGCTGTGCTTCCCATAGACATATAATTAGTAGACGCGCAATCAGCATCTCTGCTCTGTTGCTACAACTCGAACAGCGCGACGCCATATTCCTCCGGTAGAGGTGATGACGCAAATCAATAGAAGTCAATGGCAGAAGTTGCACTTTTATGGATTAAACAAGTTTAAACAAGAGATTTCGGTAAAACCATGAGCAAACGGACTGATTTGTGTCTTATGAAGCTTTTTTAAACAACTTTGGCGATGTGAAATTATATTTCTCAAACTACTATATTCTAGACTGGAAATGCTCCATCACTTGCCGATGCGACAGACGCACCTCCACAGATAAGTGAAGCTATAACTTTGTTTGGTGTTATTTATGTAATTTGTCTGCTTTTCTCACTAGTAACATGTAAAAGCGGATGTTTGGTGGTCACTAGAGCCTTAAAAGATGCATAAATTCGCTAGCCGTTAGCAGTTTCATACACAATTTTTAGCTACAATAAAATACTAAAAGGTTTCGAAACTCAAAAATATCTTGTAAAAAGGCTCTGACCTTTGCTAAATGTGGGCGGAAGGTTTGTACCAGCTGACACTCTCTGGATCTTTCATAACTTGCGTTTTTTGTGGGCTAATGCTAACGGCTATAGGAAAATAAACAGTAGAACGCTCCGGACTAGCTTAAATCTTACCGGACTAGCTCAGATGCTAAGTGTTCGATAGCATCAGAGTCGGACTGCGCGTCTACTAATTATATGTCTATGGTGCTTCCTACTTTAGCAAAGTTTTCTTGTGGGAGTCGGACCATCTCAAAATGAACAGTGGATAGTTACACCTTCTGTTTTGGTAAGTGTATACTCGTCTTTCTGCAGTGTGTAACAATTACATACACAACATTAAGCCTTAGCAGTAGCACAGCAAAGTTGGTGCTAGCTAGCGAGGCTAACGTTGTTAGCATAGACTCCAGTAGTACAGAAAGGATGGCACAACACATACTGAAAGTATTTTATCTGTTCACAGGTTAAGTACAAAGTAAACACGATTTAGAGTAATGTACGATCATGCTAGTGAGACAGCTATGGCTGTTTTTATTCACTACACTGTTATTTCTGGTTGTCAGTGTATTTGGAGACTTGTTGCAAAGCTAATTGTTTTTAGCTAGCAGAGGCAGGTTTACCAGCAGGGAGTACTATTGCTAACTCTAAATATGTCAATATATTACAAAAATACAGATTTCTGACACTATGTTTATGTATATAGTATTTTATATTGCACTTTTGTTGACTTTAGTGAGTCACACTGGTCTCTCAGATGCAACAGTTCTACAGGAGTTCACATTATTTCACAATAAATTCAGCTTTCACAAACATAAATCACATAACTGCCACATTATGTATGAAAACACTTCTAAATGTCATCATAGTTGTAGACATGGGTCAAGTCTGCTGTAATGTTTCTCATGTTATAATTCTGTTCTTTCTCAGAGGAAAAACTGCTGAATGTACACATTTTTTTCCAGGTTCTTGAAATACGCACACCAGTGAAAAGTTTCATCATTTGTGTGAGTATACACTTTACAACACACAAGAATCATGCACATCAGGATTATACTGTTTGGAGCTCTTTCTTGGACCAATGCAAGCTATAAGTTAAACTGTCCTGCAGTTCTCTGGTGCCACCATTGAGTTCTGGCCGTGATTCTGTCACATTGTTTTTTCTAAATACATGTTTGTTGTCTCCATCAGGTTGCACCATGCACATGCAGATCATGTGTTCTCTATTTGATTCATACAGTATGTGCTCATTGGTATTCACAGATTTCATCAGAAATGAATTGGACTCAAAATGGTGTATGACAACTGTTGTAAATCTGCAAGTTCAACGTGCCGGCCTGCCAGGTGTACCTGTAGAGGCTAAACAGGTTTTTGTAACTGAACTATGCAGGTATTCAACAACAAACAACCAATATGTATAATAGTAATGCAAGATGCACAGGTTATCACAATAAACATTTTATTTACATTCACAAAACGGTCACACAAATCACAATGTATACACATTGGTCAAAATACACTGCACAACACTGACTATATGATTACATGTCATTAACGTCTCGCGTTAATTCTTATTTATCTTATCCTATCTCTATTCTGATGATATTGTCTTTTGTAAGCCTGATTAAAGTTGTTTACAATCTTTTTTGCACCAAATCCACTAAGGTGCTCNAATCGAGTCAAATTTTAAAATGCCACCAAAATTTTTTTTTCTGACACTTTCAGTTAAAGAGCTAGAACAAAAGGGTACGTTCGTCACCTCGGGGACCATTAATGGTCCCCATTTTTAAACGGCCATAAAATCCACATAGATTAATATTTTTTTGTACTTTCAAAACTCAGATCTTCATCTACTTCTCCTCTGTTCATACATGTGTAACTTTTATATGTGAGATGTGTATTTTTTATTTTACAAGGCTTTTTGTTACAAAATACACTCCAAGTGACCTATAAAACATTAAAAAATGGCATATTTCCAAAATTAAAACAGTGAAGTGGAAAACTTGAGCTATTTTATTAGAGCCTAGTATATGTCAATAATTTATGGTGAAAAAATGTTTTGTGCATTTTTGTATTTTGAATGGGAGAGGTTTTAGCCAAAAAGTTACGTTCGTCACCTCGGGGACCATTAATGGTCCCCATTTTTAAACGGCCATAAAATCCACATAGATTAATATTTTTTCGTACTTTCAAAACTCAGATCTCTTTGTCTACTTCTCCTCTGCTCATACATGTGTAACTTTCATATGTGTGATGTATATTTTTTATTTTACAAGGACTTTTGGTCACAAAAGTGCACTCCAAGTGAACTGTAAAAAAAATTAAAATGGCATATTTCCAAAATTAAAATAGTGAAGTGGAAAACTTGAGCTATTTTTATCAGAGCCTAGTATATGTGAATTATTTATGGTGAAAAAAATTTTGCTGCATTTTTGTGTTTTGAATGGGAGAGGTTCATGTACAAAAAAAAGCATATTCTCCATTGACTTCCATTATAAACGCATGTTTTGACTAAATTAGTAGAAAAAGATGAATTTCAATCAAAAGTTGATCAAAAATGGTTTGATTGTGTTGGTCTGAAGTTAACAACAGTGTGTGAGTCCAGCACTAACACTGTGACCCTATGACTGCCCCCCTGTGGCACCTGTGGGGAACACAACTCTGCACACAGAAACAGAGACAAAACAAGAGCAGCTCAAAGAAGCACATCTCTGCTCTGATCACAAAGTCTCACTGCTGGATCATGTTTTTGGACGTGTCACAGTGTAAACAAACACAATGAGCTGCTCTGGACATTCTCACAGCAGACATAATGTAGTTATACAATGAGTAGAAACAGTGGTATACACAAGGTACTTGGTTGTTTTAGAGTTGCAGAAAAAGAGGATTTTCAGAACCGAAGATGAGGAGAAGGATTATGAACTGAAATAAAACTAAAACTACAGAAACACACCTGACAGGTGACAGGGCACAGCTGACACGGGACTAGACCACAAGTGAAAGGTCAAAGGTTAAACACTTCAGAGTTAACCTGTGTCACAGACACAAAGTAGTTTCACTCACTGCAGAGAAACTTTTCACAAACAAGCTGAGTCCTGTGGAGCCAATTAGGTGGAACAGAAGAAATATCCAAACTCTTCCACATCAGACAAGATGAACCGTCTGTGACTGAAGCAGAAGGTCTTAGACAAGATGAACCGTCTGTGACTGAAGCAAGATCTTGGGTCAGACAAGATGGGGAGGTTGTCCATCTTGGAGAGTCAGGAATGGAAAGGGTAAGATTCTCCTCTTCACTATTTTCATAATTACTTTCATTCTATACTTTTATTTATCATCATGGTTACTTTGCTTCTTCACAATGCTTCTCTACATTACCATGCTCTTCTCTCTCCTTCTCTTCATCACCATACTCTTCTGTCTCCTGTTCATTGCCCTACTTCCCTTCCTTCTCTCTCTTTTTCCTCCTCTCTGTTTATTACATTGTTGAACTTCTAATCTTCCAAAGTCTTGTCCTTTACGTTCTCCTTTTCTCCTCTCTCCTCCTCCTACATAGAGTCTAACCTATCTATTTCCTCCTCTGACACCTTCTCCACACTGCTGCTCTGATCTTCTGAGGTTTCTCCACATCTGGAGCTCTCTTCTCCTCTTCATCTTGGCTGCTGAATTCCTCTTGTCCGATCAGCTGCATAACAGCCTCCAAAGCCTGATCTTTACCACAATGTCTACTTATTTTATTACACAGAATATCCACAGAGAGAATGTCCAGAGCAGCTCATTGTGTTTCTTTACACTGTGACACGTCCACAAACATGATCCAGCAGTGAGACTTTGTGATCAGAGCAGAGATGTGCTTCTTTGAGCTGCTCTTGTTTTGTCTCTGTTTCTGTGTGCAGAGTTGTGTTCCCCACAGGTGCCACAGGGGGGCAGTCATAGGGTCACAGTGTCTGTGCTGGACTCACACACTGTCGTTAACTTCAGACCAACATAATCAAATCATTTTTGATCAACTTTTGATTGAAATTAATCTTTTTCTAATAATTTAGTCAAAACAAGCGTTTATAATGGAAGTCAATGGAGAATATGCTTTTTTTTTGTACATGAACCTCTCCCATTCAAAACATAAAAATGCAGCAAAATTTTTTTCACCATAAATTATTCACATATACTAGGCTCTGATAAAAATAGCTCAAGTTTTCCACTTCACTATTTTAATTTTGGAAATATGCCATTTAAATTTTATTTATAGTTCACTTGGAGTGTACTTTTGTGACAAAAAGGCCTTGTAAAATAAAAAATATACATCACACATATGAAAGTTACACATGTATGAACAGAGGAGAAGTAGACAAAGAGATCTGAGTTTTGAAAGTACGAAAAAATATTAATCTATGTGGATTTTATGGCCGTTTAAAAATGGGGACCATTAATGGTCCCCGAGGTGACGAACGTAACTTTTTGGCTAAAACCTCTCCCATTCAAAACACAAAAATGCACCAATTTTTTTTTCACCATAAATTATTGACATATACTAGGCTTTAATAAAAATAGCTCAAGTTTTCCACTTCACTGTTTTAATTTTGGAAATATGACATTTTTTATTTTTTATAATTCATTTGAAGTGCACTTTTGTGACAAAAAAGCCTTGTAAAATAAAAAATATACATCACACATATGAAAGTTACACATGTATGAACAGAGGAGAAGTAGATGAAGATCTGAGTTTTGAAAGTACAAAAAAATATTAATCTATGTGGATTTTATGGCTGTTTAAAAATGGGGACCATTAATGGTCCCCGAGGTGACGAACGTAACTTTTTGGCTAAAACCTCTCCCATTCAAAACACAAAAATGCACAAAAATTGTTTTCACCATAAATTATTGACATATACTAGGCTCTAATAAAAATAGTTCAAATTTTTCACTTCACTGTTTTAATTTTGGAAATATGCCATTTTTTAATTTTTTATAGGTCACTTGGAGTGTACTTTTGTGACAAAAAAGCCTTGTAAAATAAAAAATACACATCTCACATATAAAAGTTACACATGTATGAACAGAGGAGAAGTAGATGAAGAGATCTGAGTTTTGAAAGTACAAAAAAATATGAATCTATGTGGATTTTATGGCCGTTTAAAAATGGGGACCATTAATGGTCCCCGAGGTGACGAACGTACCCTTTTTTTGCAGGTTACCAGAGGGTTAAGGAGAAGCATCAAGTCATCTCAAGTCACAGTCCAAGTGTCTGACTTTCAGGTCCAAGTTGAGTCACAAGTCTGACAAAGTCATCAAAACAGACACTCAGGTCAAAGTCATGACGTCCAGATCCTACACTTCTGTAAATAAATACTTACTTGCTCATTATTTACATACTTATACTTGATTATTTACTACTTACCTATTATTTACTTAATACTTACTTTCTTATAACTTATTTACATACTTACTTACTTACTTATAACTTACTTAAATATGTATTAATTACTTATTTACTTACTACGTACATGCTAAATGGTCTATTTATATAGCGCTTTTCCACCTTTACAGGCACTAAAAGCGCTTTACAATCTAGTATCCACTCACCCAGTGTACGCAGACACTGAGGCAGTGTGGGTTAAGTGTCTTGCCCAAGGACACAACGATAATCTACTCCTGTTGTCCCACTGTGGCACCTAGTGTTCTAACGGTCTCCCATTCAAGTACTAACCAGGTCATTTCTTGCTTAGCTTCTGAGATCTGACGAGATCAGGCTTTGACAAGCAGGTATGGCCACGATACTTATGTACATCTTTATTTATTACATACCTACTTTGTTACCTATTATTTACTTATTACTTACTTACATATTTATTTATTTATTTATTACTTACTTATTGCTTATTTATTTAATTAATGCTTACTTACTTGATACTTACTTATTACTTACTTACACATTTATTTATTACTTACATATTTATTTAATTACTGCTTACTTACTTGATACTTACTTATTACTTACATATTTATTTATTACTTACTTATTGGTTATTACTTACTTCCTCAATTACTTACCTAGTACTTACCTAATGTACTTACTACCATGCTTACTTATAACTTACTTTCTTTCTTACCTAATACTTAATTATTACCTAAATACTCACTTGTTACACACTTTCATACATTTTACTTTCTCACTACTTATGTAATACTTATTTATTTAATTATTGTTTATTAAAGCCAGCCGCACACTAGATGAGTTTAGGATCTTTTGTGATTTTTAGACACGTCAAAAAAAAAAAAAAAAAAAAAAAAAAAGAAGGGGCCACAGACATAAGGACATTTACAAGGATTACTAGTCTGACAGTGGCATCATGTGTCAGAAGAACAGAGACGACACAGACTTCTAGAACAGTGTGTGTGTCACGTGATCGAGCGCAGAGTGTTTTCTTTTATAAATGTGAAACAACAAGAACGATGAAGCGCCAGTGGATTAAAGCAGGTTTACAAAGGAGCTGTTACACTCACGTACTGTGGGCGTGAAATGATAAAGTTCCAACAAACTCCAGGTTATCCGTGTTATAGAAGGTTAACCCTAGAGCACTATCGCCGAGTGATTTTCACTCGAGCAAATGTATTTACATGATTTTAATATGTTGCATTTTTCTGAGTGTCATGAGTCCCTGGGAGCTTCACCATAGTTTTTGAATCTATGAAGGTGTGGGTGTTTTTCTCCCCAAAGTCCACTTTTCCCTACAGGCTTGCTTTCGGGCGATAGTGAAAGAGGGTAATGTACGTTTTGGGTGGATTTCACCAGTGATGATGTTAGTGTTTAAAATCAAGTGATCCTGCCTCATGTCAAGGGTTAAGACATTCATCAGACTCACCATATTTACTGCCCCTGGTCAACTCTAGCTCATTCTGACGTCTCAGCTAGTGCTTTCAGGTGATTTTCACCCGGCAACAGTGAAAGAGGGTAATGTACGTTTACTTTTTTTTTTTTTTTTTTTTTTTTTAGCTAAAAGCTACTTTATGTAGCTAGCTATTTATTTTCAATTATAAATATATATCACAAAGTATCACCACTTTCAAAGTGAATTCTTATGGTGAAAACAATATTTTAATCAAGTGGTCATTTTTACACAATAAAAAAATACCAAGTTGTTGTTTCTTTCTCCTGTAGCTGTTTGCGTGTAAAGTAGTTTTGTTCTCAAAATCCAAATTTTTCAGTAATTTTCGAGCATGTTTGTAGGATCTTCCTATATATTTATTTTTCATTTTGTTCCACAAACCACAGTTGAAAATAAAAGAAAACCACTGTAAAGTAAGTGTTGTCATATTTTGATCTATTTTTTATGACTTTTTTGGCTATATTATAGTGAAAATTACCCAGCAAAAGTGATGGTGTAACTTTTTATTGTGAAAGTGTTCTAGGGTTAAAAAAAGAATCCCGCACTTTGACTACACGCATAAAAGAGTTGCATTTATTTACAGATGATGAAGCGATGTTTCTTCTTTATTTGATTTTATGCAGCTTGTGAATCTCACAATGATGCATCCTGAAGTCGCAGTGGCTCACACGTGACACAAGGACAGAAACGACAAAAAATCTCGACGAAAATCCTTACTCTGGCCACGCCTCCTTAACTAGTAGAGGGACACACATCGGGCCCAAACTCCTGCAGTGTGGAGCCGGTTTTACTTACTTAACACTTACTCACTTCATTACTTTCTTCTTGCTTTTTATTTGTGAGCGTGAGAGACTAGTCAGACAGTTATACAAGCGCAGACTATCATTTAGCTGTTGAATAACCTTGTCGTATCAGGTTGCGTCACGCCGCGGACATGTTCATTAGCGGTGTTAATGGTTTGGGAGCTCCAGCTGAGGCTAACGATGTGATTAGAGCGATTATCTGTGACGCACATGAGTGAGAGTGCACCGGTCACAGTCAGTCAGCGAGATCCAGACTTTAACCAGAGCTGAAGTCTTCTGTGCGCTAACTCACTGCTCCGGTCACAACACAGCAGCAGCAGCAGACTGGCCAGGGCATCAGGACGTGACTGTTACAAGGCCTGGACTGGATTTTTTTTAGAAAATAAAACAATATTAGGTAACATCTAATCTCACAAAAACAAAGTAAATATTTAACCATTATATTTCACAAATTTCAGCCCAATTTAGCAATTTTTTTTAGGTTTGAAAATTTACTTCCTGATCATAACAATATATTAAACAAAATACAAAATCTGTCTAACTATCAAGCTGACTTTTAAACTATCGATCTATCTATGTGATGTCATCAGTTTAAAGCTGTATTTCTAACATAATGTCAAACCTTTCTTCACAAGCTTGTTCTTGATTCATGTTAAACTAGTATGAACGTTTACAACAGGTATTAATCTACCAAATTAAGTGAAAATGATAAAATATGGTAAGAACCTGCCATATACAATTTAACCTTCAGACTTCCCTTAAAAAAAGCACACTTAAGACCCTAAGGACATAAACTTCCACTTACAAAAACTATAAAACCGTTTATGTCCACTTAAAAAAAGTGTATATATATATATATATATATATATATATATATATATATATATATATATATATATATATCATGGTTTCAGATTTCAGATAGTTTTAGATTTTAATTTTTTTTCTTTTAATCAATTTGCTCCAGTAAAAATGTGGTGAGAATATAAACCGCTGCAAATGAAACTAAATCATTGTTTCAACCCAAGCAAACCAGTTTAGTGGGCTATCAGGTGTGAATGCACCCTAAGACCAAGAAAGGACAAGAGGAGAACCAGAGCAAGACCAGGAGAGGACCAGAAGAAGACCAGAGTAATACTGGAAGAGGACCAGAAGACCAGAGTAATACTGGGAGAGGACCAGAAGACCAGAGTAATACTGAGAGAGGACCAGAAGAAGACCAGAGTAATACTGGAAGAGGACCAGAAGACCAGAGTTATACTGGGAGAGGACCAGAAGACCAGAGTAATACCGGGAGAGGACCAGAGTAATACTGGAAGAGGACCAGAAGACCAGAGTTATACTGGGAGAGGACCAGAAGACCAGAGTAATACTGAGAGAGGACCAGAAGAAGACCAGAGTAATACTGGAAGAGGACCAGAAGACCAGAGTAATACTGGAAGAGGACCAGAAGACCAGAGTTATACTGAGAGAGGACCAGAAGACCAGAGTAATACCGGGAGAGGACCAGAAGACCAGAGTAATACTGGGAGAGGACCAGCAGACCAGAGTAATACTGGGAGAGGACCAGAAGACCAGTGTAATACCGGGAGAATCAGATAGTGAGGAACAGTTCGATGTAATGATGTTATGTTTAATTTAAGTTATTGTGTCTCAAAAGGCTTTGAAGAATGCCTAAAATACATTTGTGGACAATAAAGTGTGCCTTAAACTCATCAATTATTCCATTAATCAAATAATTAATGACCACATTTTGAATTCTAAATAATACTTAATGTATTAGTGTTAGGGAAATATTCAAGCAAGAATGACAGAGTCCATGACAGAGTTTAGGAAGTGTGTTCGTCGTTCGGGACAAATCAGATGTTACACAGAGCTAGTTTCCTCCTAAAAACACTCTAAACAGTTTCTCTTAGAATGTCTTTTCTCCACCTCCTTTTCCAAAACCAGTCCTCTTGATCAGCTCTCCATCACCAGTATTGGTTTATAGGCCCAAACAAGACAGCCTTCTAAAAACACACTGCAAAACACACGTTATTTTCAATGTATAATGTTGAATTTTCTACCAACAGCCTATTATCATATTATCCACACGGATGCTCTGTTTTCTATTCATTTTGCATATTTAATATTTCAAACACATGTACAGATCACAGTTTTTCATTCATTGAGAACATTAGCTTGACATGTCTTCAACCTTCTAAACCTTCTTTTGATCGTCTCCCAATGTGTAATCACTGTGATAATAATATTCTCTTTCGAGCTGTAGAATATATGTATCATCCCACTATTCTGTCTCGATCCTATTACCATGCTATTCTGTGCTGTACATTCTAAACAAGCTAGCATAGATAAAGCAAACACGTCAAACGCCTTACATCTCGGCCGGCTATAAACAACACCAACTGTGCTTTGTTCTTGCGCTACCAGTTTACCCAATAATTATGCATCGCTTGTGACTGTAAACCCACAGAATGTCTATTTATGTCAAATTATCGCTCAGAAGCACAAAATAATGGCCTTTTTAACTTTGTCTCCTATAGAAAGTCTGGAGAAAGTTGGCGGTGACAGTGTGGGCTCCTTACGTAAGCGGTTCAAAGTGTTCTGGTCGTGTGTGTGCTGGTGCCAGGGCTGGTGGGTTTCAGGGGGAAGTGGACTGTGTGTGATCCAGGCGCTGCAGGCCCGATCGTGGGAGAAGGACCGGAGACGAGTGCCTGCCTCAGGGCTCGGGCTGGAGGAGCGGGGCAGTGTGGAGATGGGATGGAAGCTTTCTCAAACTCTGTAGAATTACAACGAAATGTCAAGAACGCACGATGAGCAGGTTTTTATGCCTTTTTACGTCAAAAAGACAAAATGTAAAATAACCGTAAATTTTGGTTGAAGCCACGTGCCAACATTTACTTTGGGTTTAATTGGTAAATCTTTACTTAGCCCAAGCTCCAGTCCTAAACGTACCCATTTTAGTATTTATTTATTTGACAGGGACAGGACGAATAAACATTGTTACTAGAAAGTAGCCGATGTCCATGTACATAAGGCTTCTAGTCATTGTCTAATTTACAGCCCCCGTCCCTGGTTAGACTTTAAAGGTTATAGTATTTACAAATAGTTAGTAAAAGACCTGAATAAGAACAGGACATGTAGATATATATTTAAAAAAGAGGTCTCTATCCACTCTACATCCCAGTTTAGTGTTCACACAGTTGTCTTTCCTTAAGCTAGCATTTGAGCTTTGTAGAGAAAAGTCTAAGGGCAGTTTATACGACAACGAGTTTTCACGAATCCGTGACGTTTCCATGTCAAATTGGCTTATCTTTTACACGACAACGAGCTCCGTGTTCATTGAATCGGCGTTCCACTGGATACGATTCAAGAGGTAGTTTCACCGAGAACTTTCAGTGGAGACACCGCGGTGTAAACAGGAAAACACGGTTTCAATGAAGACGGTCACGTCACTGACGTGCAGTAGCCGCTACTTTAACACAGTAGAAGAAGACTGCCCAGTCACCAAAAATGTCTCTTAAACCAAAGCACCTTTCATTCTCATAAAGCAAAGCCAATGCGTCCAGCTTTCTTACCTGCGTGCAGAGGAGGAGACACAAAACTAATCCAAGGCCTCTCTGGCTGTTGATTCAATGAGTCCATTCAAATCCGTGTGTTCAGAAAAAATAAATAAATAAAGTTTGCGCGCCGTCTTCCCCTTGTTTGTGTCCAGCTCTCGGCGATCTGTGTCTTCCTCGCGCACTGGTCCTCGAACCTCCGTGTTTGTTTAAAGCAATCTCCCTTTTTGCTCGCGCGCTGGTCCTTGTTGCTTCGTTTGTCATTTTATTTATATGAAGAACTTGTAAACCTGTCAATGCTCGTGTTATCATAGGCTGCGTGGGTTCACGGTAAGGTCATCTGGAGTCCTAGCACAACACCGCCACCTCCTGACGTGGCATAAGAACTACATCATTTTGGGTCTATCTACGTTTCCAGGTAAAGGAAGATTAGCTCGCCACGACACCATGTAAACTGTGAGCACAAAACGTTACGACTGTGACGGTTTTCTTGGGAACGTTGTCTTGTAAACTAGGCCTAAGTTATTCCAAAGGCAAAGAGTTTCATAAAAGTGAAACTTTCGCTGACGACGCTGACTGACCCAGAGCTGTGCAGCACCATCTCACTCTGCGGTTTCCACTGGTCCCACAGTTCTAACACCTTCATTATCATATGTCTGTATCAGGTTACACATTACATGAGGAGCGAAGTTGTTAAGACACTTAAAAATTGCTTTTAAAAAAGAGAAATTGATGAAGCCTGATACTTATACATTAAACCCAAAGAAAATGTGGCCATGTGGCTTATGTTTTGACATTTTGTTGTAGGGCTGTCAAGCCATTCAACATATTAATCGCATGATTGTCTTGAGATTGTTATCTTGTAATTAATTGCATTTAATAAAAGTTTTTATTTTATATTTTTAAATGCATTTTGCATTCTAAAAAACATATTTAGCATTCATTCCTGTTCTCAAAGTAGTTCTCAAACCTTTTTTTAGGTGACTCACTTTTTCTAAATGGTCATCATTCGCGACCCAATTTTTTTTTTGGCAGTCCAAGTACCCTGATTTTAATAATCCGTGCATTGTTCCAGTCCATTATGCATGGATTATTAATCAAGAAATCAACAAATACAAATTAGCAATCAAAGAAGCAAAGGAAATCAGAAAGCGAGGCCGACGCACTTTGAATCGAGACGAGGGAGCTTTCCAACTCTCCTGTACGTGGAGCAGCCTTCTCCAGCGACCACCGAGCGGCGAGGGGCGTGGTCAGCCCGGTAGACCTTATTGGTCCGCTGGGCTGGCCACGCCTGGGAACAGCAGCCGATAAGACATGTTACCATGGTAACTTAAGACGCCTCTGACGAAGACGGAAGTGACCGTCGAAACTAGTCAGATAATAAACCATCTCTTACCAATACTTTCTGATATAGAAGAAAACGCTCTCATAAATACTTTAAGAAGTCATGATGAACATCCCTAACCTATAATAAATATTTGTTCCTTACTTTCAGCCTAAAGTAATCTGTGTACGTTGTAAGTGTAAGTGTAAAGTCAAATGAAACAAAAGTGTCTGGTAATGTTTGCATGAGCAGAGCAGTGACAGCCCGAGGCAGGAGCTCCACACCAGTCTCCACGGCGGCTGCTTCAAGGAGTCGCCAAGAAAGTGTGAAAAAGCCACTCTTTGTTCTCCAGGACTTGATGTGCTGCTGCACCGTTTGAAGTGGCAACAAACAAAACCAAAGTCGACTGGCAAAAACAAAACACTTTTATCTCGCTTCCTTCAATTTCACACAAGTCCAATGCTTTTCCACTGCTTCAGATGCTCTTAACTCCACATAGACTCCACACGGTCATGATTTCATCAAGTTTTTGTAGTAAAGATGTTGTAGTGTAGAATCAACCAGTAACTCATTTTTAGGTCTCTATACACAACTTTATATAACTAAAAATATATATTATGTTTTGCTCCAGCATAAATAAATTGTCAAAAATAGCCTGTAACAGCCCGGAGCCTTAAATCCTTGAAATCCTTTCAGAATTCCACCTCCTAGTGTCAGAGATGTGTAGGGTAATATTTGTCACATTGGGCGGTAATAGTATAACATGTAAAACAATGTTTTACTAAGATTTTCTACTGGGAAATTATCATTTTCAAATACTGACCTATTATATAAAAAATACCCATTCTCAGCTTCCACCTAACCCTAACAGTAAGTTGTCAACACCTGAAAACAAAGCAGCCATAAAGTTAGTTTGTAGATAGATCACACATGTGCCATGTTATTTGCTATTCCACCAAAAAATACTGTTACAATGGTATTTTTCTGCAGAGTTGTTTAATTTAACTTGAAATTAGGTTTAAAATACTGACCTCATGACAGACAGAGTTTGTCCAATATGTCTGCTCACTGTACACGTTGAATACACAGTCTGTTGTACATTTGAAAAACAATCGGATACATGTGGAGCATAACTCAGGTTTCACCTAGTGACATCACAGTGTGAGTCACAAACACACAGGTCACATCTGTCTGTCAAAGAGAGCTCAAATTCTGTCTTTATTTGAATTCCAACAGTAATATGACCCATACCAGTGCTATTACACTGTATGTAGACATTGGTTTTATTCATTTTTTTTTTTCTGTCAACAAATCCCTCTAAAGAAAACATTTGTTTTTACCACATGACCTGATCCTGTTTGATGCTGAGGTTAAAAATGTACAGATCAACTAAACAAATGCAAAGAAGACTGTGAAAGATACATTCTTTATAAAGTTTAAGTATAATTGAGGTCCTGAGGTAAAATGTGGCAGAATCAGCTCAAATATTCAGCTCCTCATATTGATCTGAAACCGGAGCCTCGGCCAGTTATTTCCCCGTCCAATGTTAGGATGATCCAATCAAGCACAGCCATTCTGACACAGTTGATTTCAAACCCCATTTCAGAACATTCAAGAAGGCGAACGTAACTGATTCGGCTCGTGCTTCGGTTTTGAACAATGAACGTATCAATTCCTTCAAACCTGAGCAGCAAACCGTGTTGAGGCTTCAGACTTGCGCTACATGTTTACAAAAAACATCCGGCTTAGCGTGTCACTGTTTTGGTGGAATTTCCGGGTTTTCTGTGATTGGTTGACTGAGCGCTCGGAAATCCCGTCCTAGAAATTGAAACCCGGCACTTTGATCCCAGACCCTCAGGTCTTTGTAACCCCGGTCTCACACTGGATCCAGTCCGTACTCCGGTCCGGCGTACGGAGGCTTTCCGTTTCTTGAAAAGTAGTGAGAGGCTCTCACACCGCGATCCGTCCGGTCCGGCGAGCCGCGCGGCTCTGCTCCGTACGTCCGTATCGTTTCCGTTTCATTTAAAATTTTCCGGACTGCCGGAGCGCTCCGGAGCCCTTTTTGGCTACGACTATTGAACACACAGGAGGCAAATAAACGTCCCGTACTTACCCATTATGCGTCGAAAAATCCAACAGAAAATGAAGTGACGTGAAATAAGCCAAAAACACGGCGCAAGTGTTCCTTGTTTCATTTCATTTCATTTCATTTATTTGATTTAGCTCACGACCATATACAATGGTATGGAGCACAAACAACTGTTTTCATAACAGAACAAAGAAATACAATACTATTTTAACAAAGGAAGGACTTTTTTCAAAAAAGCACCAAACTTATAGATCACTTTTGGGCTTTCGCTTTGCAACAATAATACAAACTTATACATTGCTGGGTGATTAACAAAATACTTAGGTAAATATCTATGTCTATGCTGCACAACGTCACTGTTGGAGCATTCAAACATTAAATGAAACTCGTCACCCACATGATTACCAGTACAAAGATTACAAAAACGTAAATGTCTGTCTATACCTTTATAACGGCCAATAATTTTTGACAGTCTGTTATTCCCAGTTCTTAAATTACAAAGAGACTGCCTGACTGTTTTGTCTTCACATAAGAGATATTTTTCCAGCTTAAAGACATTTTTAAAACTTATGTATACATCACATGATGTCATACTCTGGCATTCCCCTTGCCACTTCTGTATGAACTGATCCTTCAAAGTTTGTTCTACTGTGAGCTTTAACCAATTAACATTGGTGACTTCCTGATTTGTCCAGATGTAAGAAAGACCGCAGTCGTCTAAAATTTGTTTCACCTGCTGTAGCCATAGAGAAGTATATTCTCCAGTATGGAAGAAATCAAATAACAGGTTATACATATTTTTGCTAAATTTAACATCATTTGATTGCATGAGCCTGCCCCAAAATCCAATCATTCTTTTCTTTATAGTTATAGAAAGTGGATACCGGCCAAGTTCTCCATACACCATGTTATTGCAGGTGGACATCTTTACCTTTAATAAATACTTTAGAAATCTTAACTGCAACTTTTCCAATAATTCTATTCTTTGATAACCCCACACCTCGCATGCATACAGCATTATTGGAGAGACCAATTTGTCAAATAATTCCAGAGAGGTATCTATTGATAAATCAAGATTTCTAATTTTTGTAAAAACGGCAAACATTGCTCTTGTAGCTTGGGTATGCAACTCAGCAATCGCACTCTTAAAAGAACCATTGTAGTTAAAGAGAACACCTAAATACTTAAAACATGGCACTGTTTCTAAGCTTTCTCCATTACATGTAAAGTTCATTTTCTTGTTATTCACTTTTCTGCGCCCGAATACTATTACTTTTGTTTTTCCACTGTTAATTTTTAATTTCCATTTCTGACAATAGTCACACATATAATTTAATGCATTCTGCAGGCCCTTTTTAGTTGTAGACATAATAATTGTATCATCTGCATAAAGTAACAAAATAAGTTTCATGTATATATCTATTTTCGGGTCACCAATATTAATAGGCTCACAACCATTTTCAAGCAAATATTCTTCCAGATCATTCACAAACAAGGCGAACAGTAATGGTGACAGGTTTTCCCCCTGTCTAACTCCTGTTGGGCACACAAATGTCTTGGATCTAATCCCTTGCATATAAACACAGGATTTGATGTTATTGTACATATTTCTAACAACACTCAAAAATTTCCCGTTAATCCCTGTCTTAATCAGTTTATACCACAAAGCTTCCCGCCAAACTGTATCAAATGCTTTGCTATAATCTATAAAAGCACAATACAGGGACTTCTTTTTCAAACTAAAAATATCAATAATTTGCTTTAGCAGAAAAATATGATCAATTGTGGAATAGCCTTTTCTAAATCCAGCTTGGTTTTCACACATTATTGAATTGTCCTCACAAAATTGGCATAACCTTGAATTCAACACATTAGTAAAAAGTTTTCCTAGACAACTTAAAAGTGTAATGCCCCTATAATTACCGCAGTCTCTTATATCACCTTTCTTTTTGTATATTGGCACAATCAAACCAAGCGTCCAGTCCTCTGGTATATTCCCAGTATTTAGAATTTTATTAAACAACGCTACATATATCGGGATGAAAATATCTGATGTGTGTATAATATATTCATTAAGAATACCATCAGATCCTGCAGCCTTTCCAGTTTTTAATTTGTGGATAGCCTCTTTGACTTCTTCATAGCTAAAGTAATTGCTTAATACACTAGAATCTACAGATGGTCTGTCCACACTGAAATGGTCAAACTCAGCCATGTGTTCATTTTTTTCATCATTTTCCTTAAAATAGTTGTAAAAATGTTCCAGTGGGATAGGGCATTGTTCTTTATTTTTATTTGAGACAATTAGACAGTATAGTTTTTTCTGATGTAATTCAGAATTGTAGGAGAATTTTTTTAGGTATTTTGGTGAGTTTTAGATGTGATTCATTCTTAGCAATTCTCTATTAAATCCAATTTTGTAGTTTTTCCTCGCTTTGTGTAGTGCTTTTTTGTATTCTTTACTGGTAAATTTTAGTTTCTCTGCAGTAATAATGTTTTGTTGTACATTATTTATTTTTTTTGCCTTGAGATATTCTTTTCTTTTTATTTTACAATCAGGATTAAACCAGATTTTATTTGTTCTGGTTTTCTTTTTTTCACTTCTTTTTAATTTTGGGGGAAATGTAACAACTGCACTACTAGTCAAAATGTTACATATTCCTTTTGTTATTTCCTCCACAGAAGAATTATCAAGATTCGCTGTTAAATCTTCCACCATTTTTCTGTCTAAGTGTTCAAGAAATTCATGTGCTTTTTCTTTATTCCATCTGCCTATTAAGAACTCTCCCTGCTGTTTAACTGCATAGTTTTGATCCTGTACCAAGTATTCCTGAGACGACATATCAATATTAGTATCAAGTGTGACTTCCACCAGGCAATGCTTATCTGAGAAAGTATAATCAAAATCATGTACACCAAAGTGTTTTACTTTAGACAAAATAAACGGTGATGCAATCATATAATCAATGACACTATTATCGACTGTGGTAGCTTTTCCATAACAAGTGTCCTCACCACATCTTCCATTTAAAATGCATATTGAAAGATTTTTACATACTTCCAGGAGAGCCTTTCCATAATTTCCTTGATCTTTGTGTGCATCACATGATTTTCTCTGAAGTGGTATATTAAAGGATTCTAAAAAGTTCACCACATTACATTTGTCTCTTTCTTCTGGAAATTGTTCTTCAAAATCTGCCTGAAAGTAATCATCATATTCATTTGTGTGCGCGTTCAAATCTCCGCAAACTAGAATATTACTTTCAGCACCACATTCAACTATGATATTAGCCAATTCATCAAACATGCCAATATCAGAATATCTTGTTTTATAAGGAGGGATGTATACAGCAAGGTTTAACAGATCTTGTTCATAGTTAATTAATTGTTTATGTATCCGTAAACAAACGCATAACTCATTCTGAATTACTTCCTGTGTACATTTAGAAGCAACTGTTTTCCTTACAGCCACCACCACTCCTCCTGATCTCCAGTTAGTTAATCTATGCCTATTAGAAACAAAAACTTGATATCCAATGTTCTCAAATTTATCCACAATTTCTGGTGTATCAGCATTGTCAGTTTTTGTCTCACAGAAACACAAAACGTCATATTCCTGGCATGTTTGCATAAAGTCAGGGTTTTCAAGTTTACTTCTTATTCCACAAACGTTCAATGTACATATCCGTAGTTCACAAGTGTTTGAAAATTCATTGGTTGGCACGCGGCCTGCTTGTGCCCCCGGCCTGTCCTAAATGTCAATACCAAAAAGTTTATAATCCAAGTCATCATAACCAATCAAGAACAGGTCATCAGGACTATTTATTGTCTTGTAGTGACCATCGTGCTTGCATATAACTTTTCCCTCTTTGATAAACGTATGAGGGCATTTTTCTTTGGCATATTTGAAGAGTTTATATCTCATGCTAGTAAGGTCATCGCTGATGAAGATGTTTTTACTTGAGCTATGACTCCTCAGCACGGCTTTATTTCTCATCAGCTCAGCCTTCTTCCTTCTGCTCACAAATCTCACAATAACAGGTCTGGTCTTACACTGCTTTTTTGCTCCGCCCAGTCGGTGAACTGCTGAGATGTCACTCTCCCTTATATTGGTACCAGCCTCCGCTGCAAGCTTACAAACTTTTTCAACCAGTATCTCCTCCGTTTCTTCCATATTTTCCTCTTGTATTCCATGGATTCGTACATTCTCCTTGCGGCTGTACTGTTCCAGTTCATCCTCCTTATATCTGCTCAGTAGTATATTCCTGTGCGCTCGGCTGCTGTCATTTGAGGCCAACAGTTGTTTCTGTACTGCTTTGACAATAGCTGGTACAGCGGCTTTGATGGTTATCAGTACTATTTTAGTTAAATCCTCTGTGCCAAAATCTGCCAAGACCGCCTCAGTTTCAGCCTCCACCGCAGCCTTTATATCAGCATGCAGCGCTTCCTCCTGATCCTCGCCTTGCATGCGTTTTAATAAAGCTTCATCCTCGTCATTCATGTCGTACCTGTTGGAGAAGTACGCTCCGGATCGGGTCGTCATGCGTGTCCCTGCTGCTATAACTTTAGCTCCGTCGTCTTTGCGCTCCAGCCCGCTTGGGTCAGCAGAGCCAGCACGGCTATCCACCGTGCTACTCGATGTTGTAACATCTTCGGCACATTCTCCACTGCTTGCCCCAGACTTCGGCTTACAACTGTCCGCAGTTGATAGTTTGCCTTCGGCCGTCTGCTCCTTGTTCATATTTTTGCAGGGGCTGGTGGTAGTGTGATCTACTTTGCCCGGCTTAGGTTTTCGGCGTTTGCCTCCAAGTACTGCCGCCGCCATGAACACTTTTACGCACCACAAAAGCTCCTCCAAGAGTGGCACAAATCACTTTTAGGGCTCACCGCATTGATGAAAAGTCCACGAGAGCCCAAAATGCCTTAAGTCCTTGTGAAAAATATCACATAGTACGCGTATTTCTTTGTCTGTTTACACAAACAAAACCGGTGTCCGCGAGGCCACCGGCTACCCACAATGCCTCTATAAACATACATACATATCCATGTGCCAGAGATCACGTAAACTCCCTGAAACTCCCAAGTTGAGCGTGAATCCCCGTGAACTCGTGGTCTCGCGAGGCCAGCAGAGTCCGTGCATACGCATGCATATTCTGGAGGCAGTGTGAGTGACAACCGGACCCAGACGGATCCGGATCTGGATATGGATCTGGATCTGGAGGCAGTGTGAGCCCGGTGTAAAGTGACTGTTAAAGCGTGTAGGGAATGGCTGGTCAGGCAATGTAAACGTCGGGTTGTGTGGGATAAAAGACTCCTTATGAAACTGTCAGAACAATCACATGGTTTCACTTTGAACTAGAAAATAATCACTTTTATAAAAATGCTAGTTAGGACTCCTGAGCAAAGTTGAAAATGACCATTTTGGAAATGTTGCTGTGTGAAAACAAAGTCACATGACCAGGACCATGATGCATCAGGATGTTTTCTGGGACCGGAGAAAGTCAAAACTGTGTCCAGAGCAGCTGAATTGACTGGTACACCAGTGTCTAGTAATGAAAAAAACTTTTTTTTTTTTCAAGGTCAGATGTTTCCAGAATGTGATTTTGCTGGAAAGGTTAAATCATACAACATCACATGGGACCTTTCTCTGGCCTCTGCTCTGTCCTGTGTCTGTGCACAGTTCTTTCTGTAGACCCAGCTTTCCATTTATCTGTGATTCAGAGTTTGAAATCAAAATGTCTGGGATGATTGAACTGTGGTGAAGTGCGCCTGCCATGTGACTGTGCTCAGCAGGGCACCGCATTTATATGGAAATAGATGGTGTCCAGTAATCAGAGAGCTTTTTTATGCAACTGTGAAGAGGCCAGCTCCATATTTCGGGGCAACAAGATTAACCAAAACAGCAGGCGTGCTGGCCAAACAACACGCAAATCAAACATCAGGTTTACTCGTCAACCATGACTTTGCAAATAATGTATCAGATAATTTTTTGTCTAAATTCTTTAAAAAAAAATGTTTTTTTTTTTTTTTTAACTCTACTGTCTACAGTGTTTTTATTGTAAGGACCAGTACAGTCACAATTTTCTTTTCCAGGGACCAGCCGAGGTTGTGTAGAGCCAATAACAACAGCGTAAAATATATAGAACTGATTATAGCATATTATTTTTTGCTCTCCTATTGGTTGAATTTGCTGTTTATTGGATTAAAGGCGGTGTATTTTGAAAGTTAAGTATAAGAAAGTAGGGATAAAATATCAGGAGATCGTTTTGGCTTTACTGCAAGAGATGTGTCGGTTAATTTCTGAACCTTACATCTGCAAAATAAGTTTCTAATCCTATTCTGGTTGTCAGTTTAGCAACTGCATAGAACAAACCCATATTATGGTGATTGGTATTAGGTATTTTTCTCCCGTTGACTCATTACTTAAGTAAAAATGCTAGAATCTACAATATTGGATCAACAATACAGAATTTATAACCTTGTTATTGCCCAAATGTTATAATTATAGTGTCATTGTCAATAATCAAAGAATCAATAAACCAAAGATCATGTTTTTGTTTTTGTTTTTCAAACATCTTTAGAGTTATTTTTATTGTCAAAAATCAGTTCATCGATCAAGTGTTTGACGTCTAAATATGCCCAACACCTGAAGACATTCAGGCGTGGTGGCCAAGTGGTAAGGCGTTGGTCTCGTAAACCAAAGATCATGGGTTCAAACCCCATCCATGCCTGAAATTACTACTGATGGTTTGAAAAGTCTTTATTTACTCTATGTAGTGTGTAACAAGAGACAAGGGCGGTGTGAGTCAGTTTAGTGATGGGTGGATGATGCGTCAGTTCCCAAACTGAATTGACACTGTGTTGGTGCATTCTATACCACCATCTAGTGGTTTCATAAGTGCACTACAGTCAGGGTAAACCAATAACTGGTTCAGTCAGTGACCTTTGGTTAAATTTACAGCTGATGAGACGCCATTACTTACACTAGATGCCTTTTTATTTACTTTGCAAACACATACTAAACGTTTCCCCTTACAGAAACAGAAACTTGTGCATTTTTTTGCCTCTACATTCAAAATTAAAGAGAAGAATGATTACCGACATGAATATCGAAACTGCGACCTTGTGCACAGAGCAACACCTTGCTTGGGATTGATTATCTAGTTGCTTAAGGCTTGTGATGACACATTTAAACTTCTAGTCATGTTTTGGCCGCACAGAGTCATCTTTCCTCAAACAACTTTGCAGGTCGAAATCAACTGATTCAGATTCAAATCTGAATTTTAATCTTTATCTTTGGTATTTTTCTAGTTAAACTGGCTTTACTTGATGAACATAGAATATTTGACCTCTTTCAAGGTGTTCCTATTGTGTTTAAATACATTTGTTTTTAATTCAAGCCAAATTACTTCCTGATGACATAAGACATTTTTACTCACCATATCTCTTTTAATATTACTGTCAGAAATGTCTGAAAACACATGACATACTGTATGCTCCTAAACATTTTTTTTTTTTTTCCAAATCTGGCTAAAACAAATACAAGTAAGATGAAGATTTTGAATATTTAGCTTTACTTGAGACTAGTTAAATACTTTTGGCATTGTGATTGTACTTTTTATTTTTTAATTTTTAATTACACACTCCCTCTTTACTCAAGTAAAGAGGGTTTTTTTGTTTTTGTTTTTTACATAAGTAACTGGACTTTAACTTGAGTACTAAACTTCAATACATTTGTCATCTCTGGTTGTTACTACTGTTGATTTGATAAATGATTGTGTACTAAAGGGGAAGTGTTTGTATTTACTACAGTATTTTACTCCAGGTCACTCTTACAGCTGCAGAATAAAGATACAAACCCATCCTCTCTGTCAAATGTGCAGGTATATAGAAGATATTCCACACGAGCCCAAAGTATGCTGATTGATGTTGTTTTTCTCTCATTGACCCATTACCTAGACTGTAAAGTTATAATATAATTAAGTATACACTATTTGGTCAATAACACAAAATGCACAATGTTATTTTCAAAGTGTTGTTGTCATGAATGATAAAATTGAGATTTCTTATTTTTGTCACACATTTTTATTGCAATTTTGTACTAAAAAACAAAACTGTTTTTGGATTTGACACCCAGTTATGCTTAAGCTGTATTGTAAAGTGAGAAGGGGTTGTTCTTGTAACCCAAAGATCATCGGTTCGAATCTCAACCATGCCTTTAAAAACATCTCTGCAGTTTTATTTATTTATTTAAAAATCATTTTTAACCATGTCTAAAATCCGTGGTGGCCTTGTAACCAAAGGCCATCCCTGGATCCAAAATGCGCTATTGTGTAGCTCCTAGGTCCTGGTTCCTAACCTCTAGCTCCTTATCAGTGGAGGTCGTCACGAGGTCAACAGTAAGAGCACTAGACAGCTGAGAGAAGAGCTCTTAGCTCTGTTTGGTGAATATGATTGTCCTAACAAGCGGCAGGAAACAACGAGGGAAATGACGTGACTCTACAGCTGTTTATGAAAAACTACAACATCCACCAGCGGACTACAAAACACGCACTTCTGGGGAAATGTTTCACTGCTTGACCTGGAATCAAGTACAATTAGGTATCTACACTATTTGGTCAACAATACTGAATGTTATATTTATAGTGTTGTTTTCATAAACTAGAAACATTGTGATTAATTTTTCATATCATTCATGTTTATTGAAATGCTGTGGTAAAAATAATGAAACAAATACAGATCTTTGGTTTGCTTACACTGAAGGTTGCAGTGGGCGTGGTGGCCAAGTGGTAAGACGTTGGTCTGGTAAACCAAAGATCATGGGTTCAATCCCCATCCATGCCTTGCATTATAGATCTAGTCAGTGCTTCTTCTGTTCTGACTTTCAGTCGACGTCTATTTCCGCCCTACTGCGCCTGCAATGTGCAGAAAGAGCTCCTCATGGGGAAGCAAGCAGTTTTATTCAGATATTAATGGGGCCTCATTTCTAAAGCTTGCTTACGCCTTACGCAGTGCGTAAACCTCCCTCTGCGTCAAAGGTGGTATTTATAAAAGCTCCACTAGGCGCAGGATTTTGCTCAGCTCTGCGCAAACTGTTCTCCATGCGTGCGCTGTACGCAAAGGCTGGAGACACGAGGAAAAGACGACACTCGTGGAGAGAAGCAGAAGTGAAGAGAGTTTGAGGAAGTGTTTGTTGAGGGAAATCATCGTTTTATACAAATATTACATTTATACTCCTGCCTTAAAGCACAAACAAGGGCTGTTTATTCTTATCTTTTTTTTTTTTTTTTTACAACACATGTATGTAAGCCCGTGCACACTCGTGCACAAGCTCGTGGCTGTTGTGTGTGTGTTGATTATGGCTCTAATACCAGAGAGAATGCCGCTGAATCTGTGAACATATTTATGAAACAACGCTCAGACCTCAGCATTAGTGAGGTTTGGATAAAGCTTCGGACAAGACGCAGGTCCAACTTTGTTACGCAGCACGCGCCATGAGTGTAGATGAGCAGAAATGATCCTGACACAAACGCACGCCCCTCGGTTCGGGCGGGCTGTGGGTCCACCCTCAGACTTCAGACTTCCACGTGCATGTAACTATGAGAGTGAACAAAGCCAAATTTCACGCACATTCTGTTAAACACATCTGATTCATTCAAAGGTGAGCCTAATTTGAGGGAGAAGAGTCTTTTTCATTCACATTTTATTAGTAAACCCTCATGTGACAAGCGAGCTGCTGCTGCTATGCTGCATCTCCCTCTGACTCTTACCTTTTTGATTATCGCCTCATGTTTATTCAAATATTATTCATGTGTCACTTTGCATGGCCCGTTCATGGTGAGTTGGGGGTGTGGAGAGGGCGTGGCCTGTGTGGAGAGGTCGTGGCCTGACATGACTTGCACAGATTGGAGAAGCAGGTGGGATCTGTAAAGCACAGATTGCGTGGAGGAGAGCGCACGGAGGCTTTTATAAATATGGAGTTTGTGTGGCGCACGCCACCTGTGGCCACTAGGAGTATGCACTAGCTCAGCAAAAATCCTACGCAAACCTTTATAAATGAGGTCCTGGTGTGACAGACGTCTGTCTCCTGAAGCTTGAGACAGTGTTTTTCCTTGTTGTTTTTTCACTCACCTGAATGTCACTTTTAACGGTCGTAGGGTTGAATTTTATTCACAAATGTCGATTTAGCATCAGAACTTTTGTTTTCACACACAGTTAAACTCTTAGTTAGCTATTTGGACTTGCTTCCACTGTTTGTGTCTATGTGCGGAGGTTCTTTCTACAGGCGGGCCATCGCCCGTACTGATAAACAAAAATCCCTCTATGTGTCACTAGAAAACTAACTTCAAAGCTTTTCCTTACAGGTTTTTCCAAACTACACTGTTTGTCTTCACTCTCTCGCTCTCGGCCTCACCCTCCAACCATAAGTCTCATTTATCCTTCAGTCTTAAGACATCACCAGATCAATCTTCAATAAATACCTTCACTTTTGTTGTGGCATTATTATTACTAGTAAATAAAATGTCAAAAAATCTCTCTAACTCAAATATATCATCAAAATGAACTTATAATATATGCAGCTTTGACATTTGTTTATCTATAAATGTCCTTTTTCTATATGAAATTGAAAAATATTTCACTTTGTGGTCTTTAAATCTTTTACACTTTCTTCTTTTCACCTGTAGCGCCTCATTTAGGAAAAAAGTATAAAAAATAAAAGCCTTATGTGCCTGTCTTCATGTTGGTATATTTATGTGCTTATGATTTATTTAGATTAGAAAACATGCCTAACTCTGGAAGCATTGACCTTCAAACCAAATCAGAAGTGTGCATTGTTTTTATGATATGTCTGACTTTGGTTTTGATGCTTCAGATGTTTTATGGTGGAGCCATTTGTTCTGTCCTTGAGATGTGACACCAATGGAGAGATTATTAAAGGCATTTTGTGACCAAAGTCATCAGAATTTATGCTGCGATGATAGGAAATATAAACAGTGTTTGACTGGGGCATGTTCAGAGTTCACTGTTGTGGCAAAGGGCTCCACGGCCACCAAATCAGAACAGAGATGTTAATTTTTTTGTATAATTTATTGTCTTTGCTGTTATAGAAACAAAGATGTCAGCTGCTCTTGTTACTGCTGGGATAACACATTGAGTAATTATGAAACAATAATATGTTTGGCCCCATTTTTAAACATAACATTTTTGGGTGTTAACCAGGAAAAAAAAAGTGTGACTTGTGCTGTTCAGCAAAATAAGCTAATCCTGAGAAATCAAACATGTCCCACCTCAAAGAGTTCTAACTGAATCTGTAAACCCCTCGAAAACAAGATGGCTCATGAATCAACTCGTAGATAAACAGTAGGCTATGACTAATGCTAAACAAAAGTAACATTGGTAAGACGTTAACAAACCTGTAGTCAGTAGGGATGGGACGATTTACTCAAGTCTTAATTCGATTTATGTATTTTTTTTTTTTTATCTTAAAACACAAAATAACCATAATAAATTATATTTAAAACAAAGCCAATGATAGATAGATAGATAGATAGATAGATAGATAGATAGATAGATAGATAGATAGATAGATAGATAGATAGATAGATAGATAGATAGATAGATAGATAGATAGATAGATAGATAGATAGATAGACCTATTTTTCTTAAACAGAGGAGAACAGAATCATTTGAGCCTTATTTACTGTCCTGACTGAATAGACCTCCTCCAGGCCGGGCAGTTTTAGCCCCAACAGTTTAGATGCCACAGTCACGGTCTTTCTTTGGCATTTCTTCTGCTTCTGTACTGCTCCCGTACCAGCCAATCAGGACAAGACACTTTCAATAAAACTAGAATAAAACATACGCAGCAATTATTGCTCCATGTTAAATGAAACTTTTTTTTTTTTTTTTTTAAAGAAGAGTCTTTGCTGCGCTTTGACTGCGACACACAGTCTCACTAGATGGCGTGCTTTTACCACGACACAAAAACAGCGTATTCTGACCACGACTTCAAAGCTATTTTTAGTACTTATGTTACGCTGTGCATTTAGTACGAAATGAAAAAGCGTAAAAATGACACGAGATTTCACAGCGTTAAAATAGGACGAGTTTTGGTTGCAACCACGTGGGGACGTTTTCTTCAAGTGAAACGGGTAAGTTCAGCCATAAAGTTACTAAAATGGTTAACATTAGGGTTGGGGCTTGGAGTACGTTAAGATTAGAATCAGGATTTCATTAATATTCATAAATAAGAACACGTCTTAACAACCACCATTGAAATGAATGGGGACTGTGACGCGTACTATAATTACACAAAACAGCTGTGAACTCGTGCTAATCATACGTAATTTGCATGTTGTGTAATGTCGTGGTAAATGTACGCTTTCTTGTGAGATTGGGCTCGACTGCGACACAGTCTGTCCAAGCGTCCCGCTTTAGATTCTGGTCCAGAACAACACCAAGATATTTAAATTGCTCCACCTCTTCAATGTAGATGTCATTTATAACTGTGGACCTCTGTTGTTTTGTTTTTCTGAAGTCTATGCACATTTGCTTTGTTTTAGTTGTAGTCAGTACCAGGTGGGATTTTTTACTCCAGTCAAGGAACCAGTGGAGGACTGGGCCATGTTCTTCTTCATCATCCATGAGTAGACTCACCAGAGCCGTGTCATCTGCATATTTAATACAATTCATCTGCATATTTAATAAAACGATGTTAGACTCAGAACTTTTTTTTGAACTTTTAGGATTTTTTATGAACTTTTGAACAGTTATATTTAGTGTCCACGTTTGGAGTCATTAACCCATCAGTTAACGCAACATAAGAAAGCACATTCAGTCAGGTCTTGCACAAGTTCACATTTTGTTTCTTCAAACATTGTGGCTATTATATTATGTGCATTATACAACTGCAGAGTGTATGTAGGTCAGTGACTGCATGAGCAAAACTGATCCATTCTGGCCTTTTCGATCTCTAGTAGCCAGTTTTTGGCTACTAGATTCACTTTGTGTTGTAGTAGCTTAACTCAACCTACTGGAAATGTTCCTTGAAATGGACCATAAGTACTGTTAGATTTTGTGATTTGCTTTATAGTAACTGTTGTCACCATGCAGTAGCTATGCCACTTTTGGACCAGCTCAAGGCAGCTACTAGCCATTTGGGTGTCTTATGAACACTAAAATAACACTAAAATAAACAAACGTCAATACACTGGTGATGGCGCAGTACTAAAACCCACAAGGCTACGTTCACACCGCAGGATCGGATTCTCAATTCCGAATTTTTCATCAATTCCAATTTTTTCATGTGGTCTTTCACATTACACAAGATATGCGACTCCAACTTGTCTCTGGTGTGAACGGGATGTGGCCCCAAAAGTGTAGGGCTGCATCCCGGTGCATAGAAATTTGGCGACGCTGACAGGAAGTAGTCCAGTGTTAATGACGTTATAATAACTTGACCAGGCCGTGCCGCGGATAAACAAACACAACACAAGAGAACTGCTTCGTACTTTTTGGCTTTTCTTTTTTCAAACAACACTTCTAAATGGATTTGCAGCGATGTTTTGTGGACTTTGTGTGACTGATTTGTGCAGAATGGATAAAAGGAAATGGATGACAACACTACAGTTTAATCTGAAAACTTTACAGAGGTGAGTGAATGATCCACCGTGTTTGTCCTGCATCTCTCCCTCTGACTGACCTGATGCTCTGCTGCAGTAGTTTGATAATCGTGGCTGTGTATTGATTCAGTTTTGCTTCGTCTCTTGTCTGGCTCACGTGGAGTTGAGTTTACGGGACGGTGCAGGGGCTTTAGGAGACGCAGGTACAGGATGCGATCTCTGTTGACAGTTTTCTGTTTCTTCTGCCGCTGTTTCTGCTTTGACTTGTTGAGTTTTGTGACGTAAATGTCGGATGAATGCGACATGAGCGTTCAGACTGGAGTCGCATTTCAAAAGATCATATTTATTTCCACATATGAAAGCGTCGCGTGTCGCATTTGAAAAAATCGGAATTGTGCCGTTCATACTGCCATGGTCAAATCAGATACAGGTCGCATATGGGCAAAAATCGGAATTGACCTGCAGTGTGAATGTAGCCAAATGATGTTGGTGACCAATAAGGGTCTGTGCTCGGCCTACTCACAATGGAGTGACTACATTGTTCGAGAAAAGGTTACATTAAATGTGATACACAAGCCTTTGGTGTTGATCGAACAGAAAAACAAACAAGCAAAAAAAAAAAAAAAAAAAAAAAAAAACACACAGTATGTTTCTTTCAGACACTAATTAATGAATACACATATCCAGGATGCATAAATCTTCTCTTCTCCAGCTCTCTGCAGTATCACTTTGTGCTTATAGACATCTCTCCTTAATGACCTTGCATATAAATGTGTATCTGAGAAAAATAGCCAGCATTGTTTGTGTTATTAAAGTTGAATCCTAAGTGGGCCACACATCACAATGGAGCCGGACCACAGCGGGGTAAATAACAGTGAACGCTGAGCTAAGCCAGATAAGAACGCTGGTGCTGAGCTGACCCAGGAGGTTTCTAATGAGGCCACACACATACACACACTCGCACGTTCACGGTCGGGTTTGTTTTTGTGGTTAATTGCCAAACGTCGGCCCGTCACACTCCGCTGAGAAAAGCGCTGCGTGTCCATAAACAGCACCAGTGTGACGCCCCAAAACTGGCCACGCGCTGCTTCCGTTGTGGGTCAAGTTTGAAGGCTGGTGATTCGCCGTGTTTTTCTGCAAAATCAGCCACATTCTGAGACAAAGTTGTTTCAGGTGCCGTGTTGGTGTTGGAGAAAATATTTATTGTGTTGATGATTGTTCTGCCTCCTAGTGGACAATGTTTTTTTCTATTTGAGTTCATGTGTTTTGTCTGCTAAGAGCAGGGGTGTCCAAACTTTTTTCACAGTGGGCCACATTTTGAAACTTATTTAGAATGGGGGGTCATAAAGTCACTTAAAACTTTGCATTAGACCTAATTTTAATGAACCACAACACTTTAAATAAGGCATTTAACATTCATTTTAAGTTTCAAAGAAATTAAAATGTTTTTTTTTTTTTACTATGATAGAAGAATTGCTAAAAATTTGACATTAAAACTATACTTTTTGGAATTTGGGCCAATCTAGCACTGGTCCAATGGCCGCATTTGGCCCCCGGGCCGCAGTTTGGACATGCCTGGCTAAGAGCCTCCGTACCTTCCTTATTGTTCCAGACGTTTCTTTCTTCAGTTTATCAGTTGGCACAGTGTTATGCCTGTAAAAATGTCTTTTGGCTCATAGAGATGTCTGTCTGTAAGTATAGTACTGATTGTATAGTCACTTGAGTAATTTAAGGTGCTCCGGTAGTGATAATCGCGCTAAAAATAAGGCGCGATTAGCGCTAGCATGTATATGGCATTTCCCATATATGTTAGCATGAAGCTAGCGGCTACCTTTTTTGTCAGGTTTAGTTAAGTTTAAGTCATTATAATACATTGGTTACCTAATTTTAAGGTTACTGATCATTAGTTTATGTTGCCCTACACATTGTATGTTCATTTCAATGTGCAAACATAATGTAATATGCATTTATTTTGTGTGTTACAGTTTATAATACTTAAACTCCAGTAAGCTTCAAAAATAGCAAGAGGCTTCTCGTTTGTTTATTGGAGCATCTGTTTGATAAGCTAGTTCCATACACTAGTAAGGCAGAATAATGATCGTTTTAGAATCATGCAAATCGTTTACATTTGATGATTAGTTTTGAAAGCATCAGAACAGATAAAGAACGGAAAGGTATGTATGATTGTGATTTCAGATTTTATCAACATGACCTAGGCCAGTAACCTGGCTCACGCCAGATGGATACTGTATGTGTTGAACTCCTCTCTGAGTTCTCACTATATCCATCTGGGACTTGACTCGCTGAAAGCGTTCGAGAAAAGGCGGGGCGTTTAGTGAAATACTTCGAGTTGATTGGGTGTGGGGCCTACCTTACAAGTACGCGTCACACATACGGCTCTTCTTTCAAAAAGAAATTACTCTGTATTTCTGCTAAAACCGCATCAAAAGCAGCAGAAACACGTGCATCCACAAGAGTCGCCATCTTTGTTTAGCTTGAATGTAGGGTAGGGTTAGCACCGGGACGTTAACAGCCGTCTTAACACCTCCGAAGCACGGCTGGTTCGAACTCCCAAACCAATCGGGCGGCAGGAAGGCCAGATAGTTTATCTCGTGTTTGTGAATTCACCAGGTTACCAGGTTACTAGGCCAGTGGTTTCCAATGTTTGGACTTCAAAGTTGTCACCTGAGGTCGCTGATCTTATCCTGACTTATCATGACTTGCATTTCCTCATTTCTCTGCTGCTCTCTCTCCTCCCTCTCTTCACAAATGCCTAAATTCTCGTCTCTGATTGGCCAGCACCTTTACTTATTTGGGAACTTAACCTGGTCCAGGGCAGGTTATGAGTTTGCCGCATGATCTAGTTTCGTAGGACCTCCAGACCAGGTTTAACCCAGAACTTACCTGGCTAAACACCAAATCTAGCTTTGTAGTACGGGGCCCTGGACAAAGTTTTTCAAAGACTGAGATGTTTTGACTTTTTTTTTTAACCTAATGAAAGTGACCTTAGAACAGTGTTGCCAGATTTTCAGATTATAAATCGGGAAAAAATGCCCCAAATCACCTTGTTTAGGTGGTGCTCACTTTCAAAATTAGCAACGGCTTTTCAAAACCACTGTTTGCGTATTTGGTTGGTGTTATTACTGTGGCTCGTGTTTGTCTGAGCTTTTTTACTTTGACCGGAACTGCCTAGTCACCATGTAGGTACCTCATTAGCATTTACATAACTGGACTAGCGACGTAGTTGGTTTGGTTGGCCGTGTAGAGGGATTATTGGTCGACTTCACTTTCTGCCGTACTGCGCATGTCACTTGCAGAAAGAGTCGCTGTCCGTCCAGTTGGCTGGGGAAACTGCTTTCATAAAAACAGATGTGAACCGGTCTGAAGGATATCTGGATCCTAAAGCTTGAAACAGGGGTTTTCTTTGCTGTTTTTTCACTCACCTGAATGAAGCTGTTGTAGGGTTCATTCACAAATGTTGAATTAGCAGCATAACTTTTGTTTTCGCACATATCATAAACTCTTGTAGTTAGTTGAGAACTGCTCTGGATAGTGTTGCTGCTACAGTCTGTGTCAATCAGTAGCATTCCGATACTTTCCCTGCTTTGCTTGTTTGAGCACTGTTGATTTGACCGAAACTGCCTCATCACTGTGTTAGGTACCTCATTACCTCATACCTGGAAAATCTGGAAAATGATTAGCTCAATTTCCAGCCACGGAAAACACATGGAAAATGAGAAAAACAGCCAAATGTCATGGAAAATATGTTTTTCTCGAAAATGATTTGGCTCAATAATAAAATGTATAACAGTGCGCAAACAAATAAACCAGATTTTTGCAATGTACAAACATAGTAATAATAAAAAAAATGCCTTTTTACTAATGTAAAACTGCTAAAAAGTATAGGATTTGCAAACCCACATTGCAAAAACTTACATCCAAAATGTAATTTATAATTTTTTCACTTGGCTGTTTATTCAAATGTTTTAATTGGAGGCATACATTTTTACAAAATAAGGTCAACAGTAGTTCAATAGCCCTGAGGTAAATGTGTCAAAAACCATGATTTTTTTTTTTTCTCATTCAGCCACTGGAAATCTGTAAAATGCATCAGGTTGCACCAAAATTGATTTAATTTTTCCAAAACCTCAGGGGAGGACCCCCAGACCCCCCACTCATGTTTTTCTCCCTGGACCACTGCAAAAATACTGTAACTGTGATGCTCAAGAAACACCTAAAAAAGGCTATCAAAGCAAACTGCAGCTTTGCAAATTGCCCCGTCTGACAAAATCACATTTTGACTGAGAACTGGCCACACAACGGTTTTATATACTTTGATTGTCATAAATGTGGACTATTGGGCTGTCACAAACTTGGCAAAACAGGCTAAATTTTGGGGATGTAGATGTCGTGATTACATAAAATCCTTGTTACGAATGTCCTGGAAATGTCCTGGAAAATGTTCTTGGGTTATGAGTGGGAACCCTGAACATAGCTGACCTGATCACAGTAATACTTGCTTTAAACTGTGCTTAGACCAAGGAAGCACAGTATCAGCCACAACACTAGGACCAACAAAAGCACTTCAGTATGATGTAATACAGGCTCAGGATTAAGCCCCTCTAAAGAGAAAGGACAACAGTGTGTAGTTTTGACAGAGCAGTAAATCAGATTATAGTTAAACTGAGCATTTTGTATCAAAAAGTACAATAACATATCATAATAATCATATCATAATAATAAAAACGCAACAGTTACAAAATGTTCAAGCTGCTTGATTTTGGACTTTTGTAGATTCCCATAACATGGCCGAGAGTCATTCACTTCAAATTGAATATGTTGCACCATCCTGTTCCCGATCATCTGTTTGCCAAAGAGAACTCCTGTAAAACCTGCAGACACTTGCTCTATGCATCATTGTGGGATCCAACTATAAAACCTAAATAATTCAGACTACACAGTTGTGCCAGTTGCAAAGTGCTTCTCCTTTCACTGCCAAAAGCTCTTGTCTGCGTTCACCTCAGCCTCCCAGGTCTCAGCAAACGAGACTTTGTGATTTGTGAAATCGTGACTTCATCTTGAGATAGACTTGAGTCACTATTTTAAAGACTTGGGACTTGATATTGTGATAAAAAGAACTAAGACTTGGGATTTGATTTGGGTTGGAAGGTCAGTGACTCGAGACTTGCCTTGACTTGGAGCTGTGACTTGGGACATGACAACTCTTTGAGTTGTGAGTTGATTTGAACTTGCTTCTCTGACTTGTGACAGGTAATTTGTGATTTGACAATGTACATTTAGAACTAGAGTTATTATTATTTTTTTTTTATTCATGACAAAGTACATGAGCATGACTACAGATTACAGTTAGCTAACAGTCAGAGACAGCTGGGCTGAAATCACCAGGTCAAAAGGTAATGGGTGTATGACAATTTTTCAAGGCATGGATGGGGTTTGAACCCATGATCTTTGGTTTACGAGACCAACGCCTTACCACTTGGCCACCACGCCTGAATTTCTGATTGATTTTGGCACAATTAGACGTCAAACACCCGATGTATAAAGGGATTTTTGACAACAAATTGATGACGTTTGACCAAAATATATTTTTATAAATCTATCTTTTTTGTTTCACAACAAAGTACATGAGCATAACTGCAGAATGAACAGTCAGTGACAGCTGGGCTAAAATCACCTTCTATTAGAACCGGTTAGAGGTGTCTGAGTTGTTGCAAATGTTAGTTCTCCACCACACGAAGATAATACTTTAGTCAAACCTAGAATGTGTATTTCATCTTCATCATGAGCATAAAGTTGTTTGACCAGTATGAGGTGTCTCTCTTTTGACTTGGGACTTGACTTGAAGTTATTTCTTTTTGACTTGGGATAGGTCACTTGGTTTGAAAAAGGACATTTAGACATTTAAAAGGACATTTAGAACTAGAGTTATTACGAGATAGATATATATATATATATATATATATATATATATATATATATATATATATATATATATATATATATATATATATATATATATATATATATATATATATTAAGGTTAAGGTTAAGGTACACTTTATTGTCCCCGTAGGGAAATTTGTCCTCTGCATATATATATATATATATATATATATATACAGTATACTGTATATATATATATATAAAGAAGTTGCAGTTGTTTCAATATTGAAATATATAATTTGAAAGGAAAAGATTTTGATCTTTGACACCCCAATTGCGTGGAAGTAAACTGTGTGCACAGTTGACAATCTTGACATTCTTTTTTTCAGCTGTAAGAGAGACTACTAAGATAACCAGCAGAAGCAATGTGTTGCAGTGTTGTATTAAGAGCTCCAACAACAGTCACAACAGGCATGGATGGGGTTCGAACCCATGATCTTTGGTTTACGAGACCAACGCTTTACCACTTAGCCTCCACACCCTACTTCCTTGAGATTTTGAACATAATCAGATGTCACACATATGTGGTTTTGTGTGGCATAAAAAAATTACTTTTTGATTCATGACAAAGGACAACATGATTGTAGATGACATTAACAGCAACAGAAAATCCATAAAGTAAACTTTAAGAATAGAAAGAAGATTGACCTTTTTACAGAGACTTTAAAGGCATGGATGGGGTTTGAACACATGATCTTTGGTTTACAAAACCAACATCTTACCGTTTGGCCATCACACCTACCTCGTAAGAATTTTGAACATAATTAGACGTCACATTTGCTAGTGCCGGGTTAGTAGCATTTTTTACAGTTGATAAGTAACTGTAGCAGTGGTGTTCGGCTTACTAACAGCATCATACATAATACTGAATGAAATACAAAAAAAGCATCTAGAATCTGTGTGCTGTGAACCTAAAACGACGCAGTATTATTATTAAACAAAGAAAAGCAGTTGGTTCATGTGTTAATGTTTGTCCTGATCCTATACAGAATGAATTAAGAACTCTGAGACAACGCTAATATAATTTTGCTCAATATTGTAAGCATTTGTTCACTTTGAATCATTGTTGATTGTACTTAGAGCAAAATACAATAAAGAAGTAATCAAGCAAATGCATCTTGAATTGGACTTTGGTTCTCTTTGACTTAGGACTTGACTTGGACTTGTCTCTCTTTGACTTGGGACTTGACTTGGACTTGTCTCTCTTTGACTTGGGACTTGACTTGGACTTGTCTCTCTTTGACTTGGGACTTGACTTGGACTTGTCTCTCTTTGACTTGGGACTTGACTTGGACTTGTCTCTCTTTGACTTGAGCTTGACTTGGACTTCTCGCTTTTTGACTTGGGACTTGACTTCACAAAGTTTTTTTTTTTTTTTTTTTAATCTTCAAATAGAGATTTAAAAAAAAAAAAAGTTCCTTTGCAGAACAGTAAGTTATAAGTGCAGAAAGACTTGATTTGATGATGTTTTTGTGAAGGTTAAACTTGAATGAATTGTGTATAATGAATATTTAGCTGCAGTCTCATAAAATGCACCATTTCCATAAAGCATGTGGTCAGTGTCTTTGTTAACAGGGTTTTTATGTCCCACTCATTTCAGATTTACACTCATGGCAAACAGCCCAGCTCTTAACTTCTATGTTGGCAGCTTTTGCTTTTGTGTTGTGTCACTTTTATGATGGTCATAAAATGTGATTTAAATGTTTGATCAATAAATGCCTTTTTAATTAATTTGTATTCATTGTTCTATTTGAATTAGTGTTCATTTTTGGTTTGATCTGGATAATGTTGATGGTGAATTCAGCTGTTTCTTCCTCCTTCTTGTCTTTGGTGTTTATCTTACTGACTACAGAGAGCGTAGCCTTGGTAACCTATAGCAACCAGTTCTAGCAGTGGAAAATACCACATAAAGAATAAATCGAGAAGGTGATGTGACGTTCCGATTCTTTTTAACGACTCCTCACTGTGAACGATGAGAGTCGAGTCAGAGTCACAGAGGACCATTCATTTCCTCAGTGAGGAGAAACAACAACAAGTAGTACAGGGACAAAGAGGAGCTTTTTTTTACTCAAATGTGCATGTACAGAGCACACAGAGCACCGGTCTCTCCTGGTGTCACCTCAGTAGTGGCGCTATGGGGTGGGCGAGGTGGGCATTTGCCAAGAAAAAGTCCGTGCCAAATTCAAAAGTCCTTCATCAGCGCCGCAGGACGTATGCAAGCTAATGTACAGTTAACAGGTCAATCTATACCAGAAGAAACAGCACCCTCTACTGGTCCGCTCACAAACAGTTCTGAGGATGCTAACATCGTCATAGTCATACATTTGAAAACTTGATGTTTAGTTTTTTGTGTTCTGTGTTCAAGGCAAAAGTTTTATAGAAAGGCCAAGCGGCTAAGTGCTGTGTTTATACAATATTTATTTATTTTCTTCCATATTGATGAAGTTCTATTTATTATTTTAGCAACTGCAATTTTTTGCATTACAGAGTGAATTTAAAAAATATTAAAGCCTTACCGTGTTCTCATATTCCCGTGGTAACTTTCCATTTAGACACGTTTATGTTTGTGTCCTTATTCGGCTCATTTCTCCAAGAATATAAGTCATATTGTGATAAAACACACATCATTTTAAACCTTAAAAATCAAGGAACAAGTCAAAGTTTCTCTAGTTTAGTTGTGTTTGTCTCAGTTCTCATTGACTGCTTTGCTTTTCAGTCTAAATTATTTGTTGAAATTAGTTTTTTTTTGTTGCATTTTATAGACATTTTTTTTAATATAAATACAGAGTAGACTGAGGTGAGTTAGAAAAAAGAAAAAAAAAAAACAAAAGTCGATCACACACACACTATTCTCCCATTTCCACTTTTTCTTTCGACAGACAGATTATGGCAATGACCTTTTTACTTCTTTCATAAAATGAGCGTTTGTAGTGTTTTCGGTTTGTTTTAACATGAATCAGTGTTACCTGAGCTGCAGAAGAGTAAATGTAGCTCCTCGTCATGTTGACGAGTTCATCGATCATAATCACATCCACAACATCAGATTTCTAATGAAACAGCCGACGATTCTCTTTTTTAATCCATTTACGGTGATAAAATCCAAACATTCAAACGTTGCAGCGTTCTGTCCACTGTTCTGTCCAAACTTTTCCCCAAACATCCATCCTCTCGACCTTCCGTTGCTACGACAACGAGGTTGCTGTACTTCCGGTTCACGGACTTCTAATCGCACGCTGTGTCCGAATGTCTACACTCGTTCCCTATCCACTCAATTACTATATAGTCCTGCCCTGTTCAGTGAACTGGTCAGTGCACTCATTCATCTGGTCTTTCGGAAATAAACTTTTGTAATAAATACTGACCAGGTCCGTCTAACACGAGTATATTTATGGACTAATCCTAATACAAGTCTGGTTTAACTTGGACAGTACATTTAAACGGACTGGATAATTCCTCTTTTACAGCCCCAACTAAGGTAAGCTGCTAACGTTAGCATCTTTACGGCTAACAGCTTCAGTTACGAGTGTTTTGTTTCTTCTCCGGCTCAACAGTGAGTTTAAGCGGCTCCTTATCATCTTTACTTCAGTCGTGTTGTTTACAGTTAAAGACCTAACGCTGTCCGTGCTTTTTTCTGATTCTAGCAATGAATTGTGGTCTAGTGCCATCGATGCTCACTACTTTTCCAGATGCATTGTGGGAAATTTTGAGTGCACTACTTTTTGACCTGCTGGACATTCGGACACCACTACAAAATGGCGTGACCCCTGAATAGTGACCTATATAGTAGTTAGGGCACACATTCGGACACAGCCGTAGTTTGATTAATCTTTAGCTTTATGATTGTAGAAAAATCAACATATTCATTTGAAAACGATCCGTAAAGAAAAATAATAATACTTTTGTTCACATTTGAAGGTAAAATAAGCCGCAGAGTCATGATTAATTCATTTATAAACCGTTCACGGATTGAAAACACAGACGATGCGTTCACACAACTTTAGAATTACATGAGGACGTCTGAGTTTGGAGAATTACAGGAGATAAAATTTGGGGGAAACTTTATAGAATTATTACAATTTGCATGAGGTCCCTAGGTAAATATTAGACCATGCGAATAGGACTTATAAATTATGTCAAAACGGACCTCCTGGAACAGATTTTGACATTTAGGACCGGATCAGAGTTTGTTTGCTTGTTCAGGGCTTTCTCTGCAAACAAATCCTGATGCCAATCAAGAGTGTATTGCAAATGCACCATAAATCTGAAGCTAAAATAGGCTGCAAAATCATTCTTATCTGTAATTAATTTGTAAATAATTCACAAGACTTACATGAGCACATCTGAGTTTGGTAAATTACAGGAGGGAACATTCAGGGGAAACTTTACAGACATGTTTTACAGACATGGATGATTAGAAACTCGTTCAACATCAGTAATTATTAAAATTTACACAAGGTCTTGATGTAATTATAATGTTGTGCAAACAGGGCATAACTGTAAGCAGACACTTGGAGTCAGTATTTCATTCATTACGTTCATCCCCTTCCTTGTCGGTCTGTATTCAACTTTGCAGAGAATCCTGACAGAAAGTTAAACTAGTCCAAAGCGAAGCCTGTACGGAGACTCTTTTGGTGCGTGTGGGTAAGTTCTGGGGCGAGTTTGAGTCCAGTCCATCCCTTATGTGCAAATGCGAGCAGATAATGACGTTGCATCAGAAAAAAAACGAGGAGCTGGCCTAGAAACTCAGAGAGCAGCTGCAGAGGAGAGAGTGCTTTTACTTGATTTTGCAGAGCGCTTCATCCACACGACTAGCTCTGACTGGAGTGTGCAGAATGTGCTGATGACTGATACTAACATATGGGCAAGAGTCAGTCGGAAGTCCCGCAGATAGTTACTACTTTCAAACATTAGACTATTGTTGCTTTGTCCTGCACTCGTAGCAGGTCTTTTTTTGGTTTAAATCAAATCAAATCAATTTATTTTTGTATAGCCCAGAATCACAACAACAGTCGTCTCTGAGGACTTCCCAAGATTATTAATTTTAGCAAATATGAATAATAGGAAATCAAAATAAAACAATACATATTCAATGAAACAATACACATTCAATGAAACAATGGACATGTAGAACTAGAGTTAAAACAAAAAGAAAAGAAAAAAAAAGATGGATTTAGTTACAATTGTTTTGACATCAACATAAGATTAAAAAAAAAAAAAAGAAAGATTATGATCTTTTTAAGTACGATTCGAAGAGTGTCTATGTGACGGGTGAAGTGAAGATTGTTCATTGTAGCTGTGCAGTTGACTGATTGTAGATGACAGTCAGGATGGGGTTAGTATCTTGTGACTCTTTAACCGTAAGATCAAACAATGGCTCAAAGCCAGTCAAGGATGTGAACAGTAGAATTTAGTGTTTTCTTACTGTAAACATTTCATTTTGTCATCAGCTCTGTGGCCTATGAATGTGGCATTGATTGCACCTAACAGGGCTTGCCTGACCAGCCAGCCCCTCCTACATTCTGTTTGAATGCAGAAGGGTCTGGGACCTGACGGTTAGCCAATAAAGTTGTCTCCCAAAGTTAAGACGATCCAGTCAAGCACAGCGATTCTGACACGTGACACTAAAAAGTCGAAAGTTGCTTGCAAGCCTCATTTCAAAACATTCAAGAAGGCGGACGTAGCTGATTCGGCTCGTGCTTCGATTTTGAACAATGAATGTATCAACTCCTTAAAACCTGAGCAGCAAACCGTGTTGAGAGGCTTCATACTGAAAAAATCCTCGTGCTACATGTTTACGAAAACATCGTGTCGCTGTTTTAGTGGAATTTCCGGGTTTTCTGTGATTGGTTGACTCAGCGCTCGAAAAGGCCGCCCACGAAACTGATCCTCGGCGCTCCGCTCCCAGACCCTCACGGTTTGTAAAGTGTCTGTCAAAGCGTGTAGGGGCTGGTCAGGCAATAATAGGGCATCAATGTTGAATGTTTTGTCCCTTTCGAATAAAAACACTAAGAATAACAATCTTTAATTTTGCAGCTGTAAGAAAAGGATCATTAACCAACACAGCTCTTCTTTCTTGTGTGTAAGTTTCAGCTCCAGCAGAAGCAATGACAGGCATGGATGGGGTTTGAACCCACGATCTTTGGTTTGGCCACCACACACAACTTTCAAAGGAGTTTGAACATGATTAGATGTCAAACACTTGATCTAGGAAATAATGTTAAACTATGTAGATGTTAGAACATTGAAAGGCCTGCAGATGAAATTAACAATCAGGGACAGAAAACTTTTATATTAGAACAAATTTTAGATAACTGACCTGTTACAGCTTTATTATAATAATAATAATAAATAATAATACATTTTATTTATATAGCGCTTTTCTAGACACTCAAAGACGCTTTACAGACAAAGGCAGTTTAACAAAGGTACAATACATAAGAACAGTTAGTAATTACAACATTAATCAAACATGACAATTACAAAACATTAAAAGCACATTTAAACAGATGGATCTTCAGATATTTCTTAAAAGTGTTGAGGTCGGTGCAGAGTCGGTGTGGAGGTGGTCCACAGAACAGCCTCAGGAACCATCTCCATGATGTGGCTGGCTCAGTCAGGGCCTTAGCTGGAGGAGCAGGTGCAGACGACACAGGTCCAAGTGGATCAGATTTTAGGCATGAATGGGGTTTGAACCCATGATCTTTGGATTACAAGACCAATGCCTTCCCACTAGGCCACCACCACCAGTTAGTTACCCCAACTTTAACCAATACATCCATTGTTTAATGTGTGTAGAGTATAAAATCTATTTCATAAGTCATACCGAGGAGCATAACTAGATGCTAAACACATGATTTGATTTTTGACAACAAAATTGTCTGTGATGATACTTGACATAAGAAAAATAAATTAATAAAAAAAACGAAACTATTTTTACTAAAAGTCAATGTAATTCTGAGTTATTCTTAATTAAAAAAAAAAAACAACAATGGACATGGGGGGTATTCCATGAAGCGAGCTAATGCCAAAGCCTGGCTTATTTGGCCAATCTAGGCTTATGAAATCTCCATTTCCGTTCCACTAACGCGGCTAACCAGAGGTGACGCTGAGTTGCCGCAGTAACAAGTGCGCAGACATAAACCTGGTCCGGACCAGGCTAACAGTCAAGATTATTTTAGCTTTGTCTAAAAAAACGTCTAAAAAACACTTAAATCACATGTTTATCCTCACACACTTCCACCACTGTGTGAAATCTCTCTGTCTGTCACAACACAACTTATAACGTCACTTTTTATTCACTTTTATTTACTTGGCATTGGCACCAGAGAACCGCTCTGACCGTTTCTTTTCATCCTTTTTTGAGCCGCTTTCGCTGTGGAGAGACGCGTTTGTAAGAGCAAACGTCAAATTGGCCACATATTTAACTGGAAAATTAACTTGTAGGTTACTCCTACGTGCATCTAAACTACGTAAGATCTCCCACAGACATGCAGCTATTTCTCTTAAGGATGAAGCAATGAAAGCATGACTAAAGTGTGAGAGCAGCCGTGGAGTCGTGCTGCTGCTTTTGCGCTCAAAAGCGCTTCATCGCATCTCCTTCCCTCGTCTCTCCTCACGCCACAGACACACATCCTCTGTTCTGATTGGTTAGTTCTGGTTGTGAAGAGTTACGCTACAACTTTGTGACAACTTTACGCACCGGGACTAGTTCCACATGCGGAGTGGAAAACTGTGCATTGCATTAAAAAACGATGAGCCTACTACTCACAAATACGATGATAAATCCTCTGGATCTCCGCCTCGTCTTTTTCCGAGCTGTGAACAGGACGGGGAGGGGCTGCCTCTCGCTCCCCGCATCAGAATAAACCACTATAAACTGAAAACTTTTGCGATGCAAATCAAACTATAGTCCGTGTGCACTTTGGCTCCTCTCGTGTTTCAGTCAGATCATGTAAAATAAGTGTTTTTCTCTCTCATTCTCAGTGATGTCTTCGCTCCATTGATCTGGTCTCGTCACATTCAGCGGGAGCGCGCTCAGAGCTCAGATTAATCTTCAAGCTTGAATTAGCGTTGTTCAGACCCAGGTTTATTTCTTTCATGGAACCACTTGAGGCTTAAGTTGGAGATGAAGCTAGTTTCAGCTCAGGATTTTAGGATAAGCCTAGACTTGTTAAGCCACTTTCATGGAATACCCCCATGATGTCCCTTTGTTGATGTTTACATTTATTATCCAATCAGAAAGCAGAATGAGCCTCACATGACTCTCTCAGTTGGGTTGCCAGTTTGGTTTCTTAGAACCTGAAGTTAATTTTGACCCGTGAGTCAGGAACATTTTTGAGTTTGAACTGAAGTTGCACCAGGACACAGACACAACTGTCTGTGATAGGCTCATGCACTTGTTTCTATATAGTTCTCATTTGGCTCCTCCCATATTGTGTTAAAAAGCAATATTTAAAAACAAACCATGACAAAGAGTCAGGTGTCTGGAAAAGTGACTTTCTGGGTATTACCCATGATTCATTGCCAATCTTGTTCCTGATTGGTCAGAAGCTTCTCCAATGTATGGGCCATTTCACAATCAGGCAACCCAAGTTCATTTGTGATTGTAATATCTTTTTAAAACCACTAGTTGTGCATTTTACATACGGTTCCTTTAATGTTTGACTAATGTTTTGATTACTAATGTTTTGTTTTTTATGTATTGTACCTTTGTTTAACTGTCTTTGTCAGCAAAGCGTCTTTGAGTGTCTAGAAAAGCGCTACTTTTAACTTTGGGAAGTCCACTGAGACCACTGTTGTTGTGATTTTGGGCTATATCAAATAAATTGATTTGATCTGGGGTGCACGGTAGCTGAGTGGTTAGAGCTGTGGCTTCCCAATAAGGAGGTCGTGGGTTCGACTCCCAGGTCGGACCATATCAGCATCTCACAATCTCTCTGGGTGGAGTTTGCATGTTCTCCTCGTGTCACCAAAAACATGCATGTTGAGGTTTATTGGGCATCACTGTAAATTTCCCTGTGAGTGAATGAGAGAGTGAATGTTTGTCTGTCTAACAATGCGGCAAGTTGGCCACTGTCCAGGGTCTTCCCCGCCTAAGGTCCAAAGTCACTGGGATAGGCTCCGGTCACCGGGATTAAGCGGTAGAAAATGAATGATTTGGTTTGATTTGAAATCTGGGACTGATTTTTAACATGTAATAAAAGGCAAAGAAAAATAAAAAATCCGGTTTTGATTCACATTTTATAAGAAAAATGTGTCCACTTTTTTTTACTTTATTTTAGAGCCATCAAAAAAGTGTAATAAAAAGATAGAGATTAGTAACTTTTTTCAAACGGGACACAAACGTTAAATGCATGTACTCAAGAAGCTGTGTGCTGTGTTCTCATCGAAAAGCAACTAAAGATCTTCTTTAAAACCAATTTGATTTAACTGAAAGTACACAGAACCTCTGCCTTTCTCCTGGTCTCAGCGCCGGCTCTTGCTCGAGTGCTGCTGCTGTCTGGTCCTTTTCACCAGGCGTTAGTGGCATTGAGTCATTCCCCAAAATGTCTGGAGTGGTTGGGATGTGTTTGCTCACAGTCTTGTGTCAGCTCCCTCAGGCCCTCATCACCCAGAATGTGTATGTATGTCTGTGTGTGGGTGGAATTCAGCATTTTGTGCACAAACTGTCACTTCATGGAGACTGAAGTGAAGGTCAGTGTTTAAAATACAAATATTATGGGTGTTTTATATACCTTTTTTTTTTTTTTTTTTTTGTGATTTCAGCCTATTCTTGAATTTTTAAATGTAGATTGCCGTCGCGTACATGTGTGTGACGATGCTCTGACGCACGCACGGGTGTCAGGCGATGCTCTGCCGTTGCGTACGTGTGAGATGTCGCTTTGCTGTTGCGTATGTGTTTGTGACGCCTCCCGAGTTTTTTGTCTTTTTGCCTTGTATACACCAGCAGCAGTCCACTGTGGTCCGTTATTGCCCAAATCCATGCGGATTCACACGGATTGCCACGAGAATGTTTGTTTTATGAATTGAAAGCAGCATTCGACCGCTGCGACCTCCGACAAAAACAGACTTCCTCCAAACTCTGACCCATACAGCAGGGGTGATGGCGCTTTGTCGTTGCATTCATGTGTGACGATGCTTCAGTCTTTCTCTACTTCACTTAATTTAATTTAATTGATCTCTATTTAACCAGGGAAGCCCCACTGAGATTCAGAATCTCTTTTGCAGGGGAGCCCTGGGGGAAGGGTCAGGAGAGGCATTAATGGACATGTTTTTAGTTGTAGGAGGAAACCTACGCAGACACGGGGGAGAACATGCAAACTCCACATAGAAAGGCCCCGGGCGGCCCGGGAGTCGAACACAGGACCTTCTTGCTATGAGGCCAGAGCACTAACCGCTGCGCCACTGTGTTGCCCTTCTACTTCTTCCTGGACTGGGGGTTGGAACAGAGCTGCCAGGAGTCTCTTCACAGGCCTCCGGGCACTTGGCGGCCCCTCCTGCTCTACTATCCATAGAGCAGGTCTATGGATAGTTCTTCAACCAACATCTCCAGCTACAGAATGGAACTTTCCAACTGCTGCTAAACCCACCGAACAACAGCAACTGCACCCTCTGATCATGGCCCAAACGAGGAAAGGCCTCCAACTCGGTGGACACCATGGAACACCTCATCTCCGGCCTCATGGGACGTAAGACCAAAATGTGGCTGAACACAGAGTGGCTTGAGAGTAGTTAGGGAAGTCTTGTTACAACTAATTTGAACCAAATCAGATCTTACTATTGAAACTATAGTGTTTACTGTAACTGTTTGGAAATGAATGTTTCCCTTGTTTTTGTTTCACAAACTATTTCTGGTTACCAGGGACGTGCACATATAGAGCCCTGGTGGTGCTCAAGCACCTGCCCTTCTGGCTCAAGTGCCCTTCTGGTCAACTTTTTTTTTTTTTTTAACTCTCTGTTTATTTTTTACTTCATGATGACAGCAGTGATGTAAAATGTTTTAAACTGGCCTACTACCATAATAATGCCGCAGCTTTGCTCCACTCTGTCGCAGCTCCGATGTCCATGCCCTTAACAGCAAATAGCGTGGAATCATAAACAGCAGGAAAAAATTGAAGTTCATATTGATGTTCTACACAGCCTAAGCTTTTGGACAGTTTTCATATTTTGATAATCCGTTTGGTATTCGCAAAGTTATGAGCAAAACAGCTGATGAAACTTTACGTCTGCATGAAATACAGCGGCGAAGCGTGCGGCGCATCCCGGGAAAGATACGCGGACTTTTAGTGAAAGCGGCACAACACACGTACTTCCAGAAGAAGTGAGCACAAGTAAGTAAGCAATGCAGAAATGTAGTTTGACTGCTGACTGCTGGCGGCCCCTCTTCCCCACGTCTTTTTGTCAAATATATCTTTCCTCCCTCTGAATCCTGGTGTTTATCCTACGTTTTGTCCTATTCTATATCCTCTGGTCTGGTGTTGTTGTTCTAGGATCCTTACCGTATGAGATCGTTATGAGAGGCTTGTTTTTACAATTGGCTTGATCTAGGCTGAGTTGTGCCCAGAAACTCGGGCTCATAGAATAGAGATTAAAGGGCCCATATGACATTATTTTAATGTCTATATTTTGATGTTGTTTCCTCATTAAACCCATATCTGGAGTTGTGTTTTGTTGAACTTATGTCTATTTAACTCATAAATCTAGCATTCTCAGCCTGGGTTCTTCACTTAAGCTGAAAACAGCCTGTTGGTAATGCAAAAAGTGCCCCACTGTGGTTTAAAATTCCACACACCTTTACTGTAACCATTTCAGCCTTGAATTTGTTTGTCTTTAAGACTGTAGCTATTGTTTTAGCCGTATGCATCTTTTGTGCAACAGAGAATAAAATCTCAACTGAACAAAAGGTGACTGAACTGAACAAAAACATTCAGTGTGTTATGCTACTGCAGGCCTGGGCAAACAGCGACCTGTGGGCCAGATGCAGCCCTCGGACTGTTTCAATGTGGCCCCCGGCACATTGTGGAGATTAAGTGTTACTAATATACAGTATATATATTTTTTTATGAATATATTGACTTGGCTATGGAGCATGTGTCATTGCTTGTTGTCCTAATACATATCACAACAAATGGTCAAAATAGTAGATTAAAAAGACTACATTTAACAAAAAAACTTGCTGCAATAATAAGAATTTGTTACACAGTGACTGCAGTTTGGTCCTCCACCACTTGCACAAGTTCCCTAGGAAAACATATTTGCCTCCCCTTGTGCTACAGTATTGTATAATGGTTCATGGTAAAATACCTGGTATTTTCAAAACTTCCATTTAGCCACATCACGAGAGCATGTTATAGGCTTTAAGGCACAGTATGAATGAAGGCTAGGTTAGGCCTATTTGTCAATTCAAAGTGCTTTAAACTTGTTTTGTGCAAGAGCTGCAGAGAACTCTGGCTGCACACATAAGAAATTGTATTTTGAAATATGCATACTTCTATGAATTTAAAAATTAAGTCTCCTCGATTTGGGAAAGTGCCCTTTTTCTGGTTTGAGCACCTGCCCTTCAAAATCTCTGTGCACGTCCCTGCTGGTTACTCAATTTTATAATTAGGACTTTGTAATGAGCAGTGGTGGATGAAGTACTCACTTTTTGTACTTAAGTAAAAGTACAGATAATTGTTCCAAAAAATTACTTAAGTAAAAGTAAAAGTACTAAGGAAAAAAATCTACTTAAGTAAAAGTACAAAAGTAAACAGGTTAAAATTTACTTTTAAGTAAAAAGTAAAAGTATTCGGCTCTGATTTAAATTTTCTATTAGTTACATTCGTTTTTGCTTTTGTGAACTGAGCCAACAACAACAACAACAACAACAACAACAACAACAAGCTCTATTTAACCCTCATAGAAATTCTGATCAGACCAATAGCCAATAGGTTCAATTAATGTGACATTGCAACCTTTACATTCAGATTCAGACAACTTTATTAATCTCTCAAGGGCCAATTAATTTGAGTAGCATCAGACAATACAATTCTAAGAAAAATCTAAAATTATAGACAGATATTAGGCTATTTAAGATGTTTGACAGCTATAATCATCGTTTAAATGCATTTTTTGTTGTAATAAAAAAGTGAATAGAATTAGTCACTCATATGAAAAGGTGTGAATTGACCTTTAAGATATTTCTATTAGTGTTTTTCCTACTAATAACACTAACTAACAGTGTAGGACAGTGTTGTGTTTTTCCTACTGAATGTAAAAAAAAGATCTTTTTCCCATCATCTGGACTTATGACATGACATTATCATATTCTACTATTCTAGAAGCTTCTGCTAAACTCCAAAGGCTATGTTACTGTATTCATGGTTCAACAACAGTTGAGTTTCATATCAGTGATGTTAAGAGTGGGTTTAGGGCAGGTCGGATAATGAGATGAAGTTGGCTACAGCGGTGCGAGCGGGTCGGGTCCAAGTGCTCGTCAGCTTTACCTTTATGTGGCCTGAACGTCATGTAATAGGTATACATTAGGCCTATTTGTGGACATATTTAACAGACTATGGCACAAAACCTTTGCAGGCTTTTTGCACGTGTTAAGCTGAGCGTGAGAAAGGAAAAAGGCGAAAGATGAGGAGGCGCGTGGGTCAGTCCCCACGTTTTTGACAAACACAGTACAGTAATTGCTCGAATGTAGCTCCAGTGTGAATGACTTCGTCCACCTCATACATTGCGAGAGAAAAGCATCAGGATTGCGAGAGCAAAGCAGCCATCCTTACCTGGAGAGACGTCCAGAGCGCGCTCACGCTGCAGGTCAACTCGTGCACAATCAGCCTGCTTTCCAAGCGTCTGTGCGTTTGACGATTTCAAAGGGGCTCTAAACAGTGCGTCTGGGCACACGCGGTAACAAAAAAGTGCCTGTTTACGCTAGCTAAAGCAAATTCACGGAGCGGAGGTCAGCTACGGCAGCGTAGATGACCGCGTTCACGAGACGCGCCTCCACACACACAACACACAGCTGGGGCAGCGTGCTTATAGTTCGACTGGTTCGGCGTGGGTCCAGTTTTTCAGACTAAAAATGTAACGCGCAAGACAAGACAAGTTTCAAAAAGTAGCGAAGTAAAAGTACAGATATTTGCTGTAAAAATGTAGTGAAGTAAAAGTAAAAGTACAGGTCTTAAAATTTACTTAAGTAAAGTACAGATACACGATTTTTTTACTTAAGTACAGTAACGAAGTATTTGTACTTCGTTACGTTCCACCACTGGTAATGAGATCGCTGCACCTTCAGAGAGACAACGAGGTGTATAGGTTCTAAAAAGTTAGACTAAAGGTTTAAACTCTGTTGCCCCAAATTAATTAATTTCATTACTTACCTACACAATAGAATAACTAATAATTAGAAATTAGTTCGCCATGCCACAATTAGCCGATATTTTAGCTTATTATATTAGAATTTTATTAGGAGTTTGCATGTTCTCCCAGTGTCACCGTGGGTTTTCTCCGGGTACTCCGGTTTCCTCCCACCTCCAAAAACATGCATGTTTAAGTTAATTGGACATCACTGTAAATTCCCCTTAGTGAGTGAATGAGAGAGAGTATGGTTGTCTGTCTAACCCTGCGGCAAGTTGGCCACTGTCCAGGGTGTTCCCCGCCTAAGGCCCAAAGTCACTGGGATAGGCTCCAGTCACCTGTGACCCCTAACAGGATTAAGTGGTAGAAAAAATGAATATTAGAATTAATGCATATTTTTGCTACTAAGAGTGTAGCACAGGGAGAGAAGACGTACAATTCTGACGGACTGCTAAAAGTAGAACTGGTTCTCAAGTAGAACCGATTACCATCTTTAAATACGACACATAGACAAGACACTGCAACACTCTTTTTCAACTGAATAGATCTTTTTAACAAGATATTTTAGTGCAAAGAATTGGGTATAGTGGCTTTATCGTCGCAGTGTTGGTTGGTCCAACAAATAATGTGGAGAAAGGGACAATAAACACAAACACCTTGGGTTCATTTCAACGTTACAGATGTCCTCGCGTAAAACCAATCCCGTTTGAAAAGAGCTTATGACGCATTATCCGCTGTGTCTATTGTCAGTTCACGTATTCGCAGAGGAACACAGGTACTTTCTGCTTGAATAATGCATAAGTCACTCCGGTAAACATGGTGCCTCTGCATTGTCTAACTGTACACATACCTTCACTGGAGCCGGTCCCGTTTGAAAGCAGTCCTCAGAGCGTAACCATGGCAACAGTAAGAGCACAGATGTTACCAAGTCAGCTGCAGAGAGATGCAGAGGAATGGCACATCTGAACTTTTCTTTCTTTGTGGAGGATACAACCGCTGTGAAAGGAGACTGCAGCTTACATTAGTCACATTCTGGTTCAGCAGGGAGAGACTGGAGCTTTTTAGGGGGTTTCTTAGGATTACACATTAACATAAGTGGATCAGTATATTATTTTTTATTTTGTGACCGAGAGTGAGACCGAGGAGTGATCTTAAAACAGTGGTCTGCAGCACTGTGCATTATGGGTTGAAAGTAAATGTGCAATATTACCATGTTGTTAAGCCCGGACACAATCAAAATAGACATACAAATTAAATGTACTGATCATCAATTGAGATCAGTGGACACATTTTACATGTATTATAAAGTTTCTAGATGTGTGAACCTGGTGTAAGCAGATTAAACTCAGTCGTACTTTACACAGATCTAATACACTCCGCTGTGTCGTGTTGTTCTTGACTGACGTCATGCATCAGATCTGTGTAATGCACAGCCCCTCGTTTTTTTATTTAATCCTTACTTATGACATCACAACTGTGAGACATTCAAAACAGCTTTTATGAGCTTCCCAGAGAAATAAAAAGTACCTCACAGACAATACTCCAGCTGTGTTTTTGATGAGAACGTTTTAATGTAGTTAAAAACCAGGCCGTTCAGTTAAACCTTTTGCTTGCTGCTGTACAGGTTATTGCAGTGGTTCTCAAAGTGGGGTCTGGGAACTCCTGGAGGTCCCTGGGGCAAATGTCAAAATCTTTGATGACTGTGACTGTTACTGGAATTCTACAACTTTTCATACATAAGCTCAAACACACATGTTTTTGATAGAAACAACTATAACAATAAAGAAATGATCATGAGAAATGAAGAACATAATAATTTTAAAGGTTTACTTTAACACAGCTCTGTTCCCTCCATAATTCTTTGCACTGGGAGCTAAAAGTGCTGTCCTGGTCATTCTGAACAGTCAGAGTGAGCAGAGCAAGCAGAGGTAGCTGAAGCTAAAGCTTAAAAGATCTTTTTATACTTAAAGCTGTAGATCAGGCGTGGACAACTCGTTGTTGGCAGTCTGCATGTTTCTCCCCGTGTCTGGGTGGTTTCCTCTGGGCACTCCAGTTTCCCCACCAACCAATAACATGCATGTTAGGGAACACTTGGTGGTAGTCGGAGATTGACGCGCCAGGTGTTAGGTGAATCACCTCTGCTGAGTTGCCCCAGGGCAGCTTACTGTCACTGAGTGGAGAGGGGAGGGGTTCATCTCACTGTGAAGCACTTTGTGACTCTGTGTCTGTGAAATGTGCTATACAAATAAAGATTACTTACTTACTTACTTACTTACTTTGTCACAAGTCCCGCTCCTGTACGTTACCATGGCGTTTGTCCTTTACCAAAATAGAAGCTAATATTGAAATTCTAAAACAATATAGCAGTAGAAATGAAATATTTAACTTAAAAGAGGCTTTACTTTGGTGCAAAATGATAATGAAGAGCCTCTGTAAACAATTAAACTAAAATAAACTCCAACATTGAACTTAGTAAGAAATGTCTTTAGTAAAATAACCTTGACCGAAAAAGGTGCATCAGCAGGACTCAGTATTAAACCCAGTGCTTGTGCAGAAATCTCCATTTGAATCAGTCTACTGGGAATAGAATGTTCTGAATGGAAATCTGCAGGGCTGCCTTTACCTTCCGTTTAATTAAAGCAGACTTGCAGACTTGTCAGGGAGTGTGAAATCCAGCCGACTGGCCCAGACCTCGTACTCCCACAGCAGCGGCTCAGAGGACATCACATGTAACCAGCCTTCCAAGTCTTTACATGTGAAGTGAACTGAACTCGTGTAAACCCATGTGTGGATCTGAAAGGTAACCAACTTGTTCTGTGAAACTCCTGTGAAAGTCTTCTCTACGGTTTAATTTTATGCAACCCAACTGGCTGTGTGCACGGAACTTCAGTTTGCTTGTGTACGTCCAGAATAGCTAACTTCTGTACATACGACCACTTCCTGTTAGCGTTAGCATTTAGACACAAACATGTCTCTTTTTAAACACACAAGTGTCCTCTGATGAAATATTCCTCTAAAATGGAAAGTCTTGAACATGTTTTCTGTAACATTCACCACAACTGTCAGATCTAAAGAGGATTTATTTGTTTTAAACTGATGTAATGAAAACCTCATTGAAAAGCATTGAACAGGAAGTGGTTGTATGTACAGGATCATAGACATTAAATTAGTAGACACGCAATCAGCATCTCTGTTCTGTTGCTACAACTCGAACAGTCCGACGCCATATTTCTCTGGTAGAGGTGACGACGCAAATCAATTGAACTCAATGGCAGAAGTGTCACTTTTATGGATAAAACGAGCTTAAACAAGCGATTTCAGCAAAACCATGAGCAAAACGGACTGATTTGTGTCTTTTGAAGCTTTTTAAACAACTTTGGCGATGTGAGATTATATTTCTCAAACTACTATATTCTTAGAGTGGAAATGCTCCATCACTCACAGATGTGACAGACGCCTCCACAGTTATTTATGTAATGTGTCTGCGTTTCTCACTGGTAACATGTAAAAGAGACGTTTGATGGTCACTAGAGCCTTAAAAGATGCATAAGTTCGCTAGCCATTAGCAATTTTATACACAATTTTTATCTACAATAAAATACTAAAAGGTCTGTAAACTCAACAATAATTTGTAACAAGGCTCTGACCTTTGACCTTTGCTAAATGTGGTCGGTAGGTTTGTACAGCTGACACGCTCACGAGCTTTCATAACTTGCGTTTTTTGCGAGCTAATGCTAACAGCTATAGGAAAATAAACAGTAGAACGCTCCAGACTAGCTCAGATGCTAAGTGTTCGATAGCATCAGAGTCGGACTGCGCGTCTACTAATTACGTATACGTCTATGGTACAGGATGTACTGTTTTGAACAAAAACAAGACAACTGCACAGAGCCAATTAGGGCTGGGTATCGTACCTTTTTTTTGATACCAGAACTTTAACAATACTTGCTTTTTGGGACCGGTTCCTTAATGTTTTTTTTTTGTTTGTTTTGTTTTTCAGTTTCTGCTTTTTAAATGTTAATTATTTACCTGGCCAGCCAGATGGTTTATCTCGCGATATTTGTGAATTCACACTCTCGAGATAAACCATCTGGCCTCCCAGCAGCCTGATTGTTTTGAGAATCCGAAACAGCTGTGTTTCGGCCCACTCACATCAAAGCAGCGTGGTTTTGAGGCCCAATCACATTGTAGCAGGGCGGGGCTTAGACAGGCTGTGAGCGTCAACTCTGATTCAAGCTAAACAAATGCAAGGCATTTGTTTGAATAGCACAATTAATACACTAAGAATTTTTTTTTATGCAACAAGCAATAAAGTCATTGACAAAAAGCCTAATCAACCACACTCTCATAACAGTTAGATATTATTAATATTCAATGTGTTTTGTGACTGAAGTGAGATGTGTATAGCCTTTATATTATTCGCCAAATCCGCCTCGCCCGACCCAATGTAAAATTCAACCCGCCCCACCCAGCTCGAAAAAATGTGCCTAAAATTCAGGACCCAACCCAAACCTGAACCCCCACACATTAAAACTACATAAAGCTGGGTGTGTCTGTTTGCGGAGGCGCAGCTCATGAGCGTGCGGTCCTAGTACAATAATACGTCATGCTTTGCACTCAAACCATAGATCTATCAAACGCACTATTTAGGGACCGTGTCAAATCGCCAGAATTAACAGGCAATAGCACAGAAGAAAACTTAAAGCAGCTTAGACTTGACTTTTTGTGCTCGTAGTTTACAATGATGGATTTGTTCACGCTGAAGCATCAATTGTGTTTAGAAGTGTTTATGACTGTGACGTCACAAGGAGAAACTGTGTTTTAATCTGAGGGAAAAAAATACATTCTAGAAATGCTGGATTAGTGAGGTAACATGACTGTGGATGAAGCAAAACACAACTTCAGGTATATACAGTGTTTGATTATGAAACACCATTGTAAAAGATGAAAATGATATATTATAATAATATGTAATATAAGTCTCTTTGGTAGCTTCTCAGTTGTGCTAATGATAAGTTATTTCAAGTGTCTGTGTATTTAACTTTGACATTCCAAGCCAACTTTCTACTCTAAGGCGCACATTTAAACAGCCAACTGTGAACAGTGCTGTTTTAAAGCTGACCTTTGAATTCTGACAGCTGTGAGAAAAAAGTTTCAATATTTCTTCTTTTTCTGTTGCAACAAATAAAAGCATTGCAACAATTCTTCCTCTTCAGCTTAAACTGCCACAGTCTGTGCAAGAGTTATCTGCAAGTCCATGAGCAGTAATGTGTGTTCACAGTGTGTATGCCATATACTGTGTGTTCAGTCAAATGGACTAATATATATTACCGAAAAATGCAAAAAGATGTAAATCTAAACTATATTTAAACACCTTAGGAAAATGACTGATGGAGACATATTCATCAGTCTATTATCATCAAGCTTTGTTAGTGCAGAAGATTTGCTAGTAAAAAAAAATAGGCTTAATGGTTGACTAATCAAAGCAATGAACCCTGATTATTCTACTATTAAGGAGGGTCGGACTGTGGCTAGAGCGGTCTTAACTTTTACCTAAACTTCTTCCCTAAACTTACCAATTCTCCTTACCCTTTTTCTAAACTTCTCATTGTACCGGAACACCTTTTTTTTAGCTTTAGTCAGATGATATTAAGACAAGACATCTGACAGTCAAAACTGTCAGTGTTTCTGAAGCTGAGCTCCTTTATATGATCATCTCTGTACTGGGATGTGTGGTGCCGAGGTACATCACACACACAACAGAAGAAGCTGGTTTTCTCTGCATTTGTCTCTGGCTGGGACACGTGTCTACACCAGGCGTCACAAAATAGGTGGAATTATACTTTCTGCAATCTAAAGGCGACGCGCTGCACTATACGCTCCGCTCTATATGTGCTGTTCTATGGACATTGTGGCTACTCATTCACTTTCAATGCTGCCTACAAAAATGTGAGTAAACGAAGGAGATGTTTTGCATGTACAGCACGTTTTACACGTGTATTGAGTGTTAAGCCTAGATTAATGGTAACAGTCCTATAGCATAGAGCAGTGACTTTTCACACCAAGTGCCACTTCAATTCAATTCAAAATGAGACTAAGCCAGTTCTTAACCATGGATTAGTCGGCTTTTAATCATGATTTACACAAAATGGAGAAAGACAAAAATACAAACTGCAGAGGACTTCATGTACCACCAGTGGTTCCTGTGTCCCAGTTTGAGAAACACTGGCTTAAAGCATTAACCAGGATGTATCAGGTTGATTGTCATGATATTTGTGATTTTCACAAAATCTGAAGAATCCATCTGGAGTGACTCCTGCTGTACAATTAGGGACAGCCACGGTGAGCTGAACCAATCACAGCACAGCACAGCAGCAGATCAATCACAGCGCACCATCGTGATGTGGGTGGAAGCGCACGTTTGAACTAAAACAAACATGGGAGCGCCAATGAGCAGATTTAAGCAAACTGACAGACTTTATTGGCTTTAAAAAAAAAAAAAACAGCACACGGGGGAAATTTGTGCATTTTTGAACAGGAAAGATATTTCTCTCAACTGTATATAACAAAAAAAAAAGAAAGAAAAAAATTGTCATGACTTTCTAATTTTTCCCGACATTCCAGACTGATCATGTGTAGAACTAATTTCAGAGTGATACACATATCAATCTGGTTAATAAAATATAACATCATTTGACTATATTCTGGGTTTGGATTATCTACAGTAACTTGAAACAAAAAATACAAAAACATTTAAAAAAAATTTAAAACTTTTTCCTTGTTGTGAAGCTTTCAAATCCTTCCAAAAGATCTCAATGCATTTACCAACTGTTAATCCAACTTTTTACTGTCCTAAACTGCAGCAAAGCAACACAATTCAACCTTCATTTTTCCGCCTCTTTGTCCTAAATACAGACTCACAGTTTGGATTCATTGTGATGTCGGGCCTTGAAACGCGGCGTCGGAACGGCATAAACAGGTTACCGCGGCGCACAAAACACCGTTCGCTGTCCTAACCTGATTTCCAGCCCGAAACATTTGCGCGTGAAAAAGGAAAAGACAATTGCGATAAACAAGAACAGCGAGCGAGAGAAAGAAAGAAAAAAGGAAATTCCAGTTTGGCTTCAAAGTGAGTGATGTGAAATGCTCGGCGGCTCAGTGTAATGCTTCCTGTTTATTCCCAGGGCTGCTTGAGCGTTTGATGTTTGTCTCCGAGGGAAGTGCAGACCTGGGATCAGTGTAGGGATGTGGAAGACGGAGCAGGTAAATTGGCCTCTGCCTCGTGTTTGCGTCAGGGAGCTGTCACACTGAAGCCCGGTTGTTAGCGATGGAGCTTCAGATGCAAAGCGTGAATTCAAATGAGCAGGACAAGTGAAAAAATATGAAAAGCGTTGAACTGCGTTGCTTCTAAAGTGAGCAAGGTTCTGTGGTATTCTCTGTAGAGGCATCACAGCTTAAACATAAATACTGGACAAAATCAGACCTGGGCAAACCGCGGCCCGGGGGCCAAATGCGGCCCACGATCTGTTTCAATCAGGCCCCCAGAAATGCAAGAGACAAAAACTTGGACTATGACAATAAACTTGTAACAATTCGATATTAAATTCTAGGGCTGTAGTTGACCAAAGAAATTCTTAGTAGACTAAAAACATGTCCCATTGACCGATTAATTGACTAAAAAGGGGGTGTGGCAACAACTCTGAAGCTAAAATTAGAGTTATCAAAAGTACTGCACATTAATGTTAAAACTGGTGTCGATATTAGATACTCGTTTGAACAAATAGAAGACATTAACAGGACAAACGTTTGAACAAAATCTGATATTTTCTGCAAAAAAAAAAAAATAATAATTCTGAAAAGTTTTAAAATAATCTTGAGTTATATCAAAACTGGCTTGAAAATGTTTGAAATAAACTTGGATTTTGTGTTGAAAATGTCCATTGAATAAAAATCTGACTTTTTTGAAAGTTCATTCTAATTCTCATTGTGGGATCGAGAATCAAGTTTATTCCTTAGAATCAAAATCATGTTTGTGACAACTCTGCAAGAAACCTTTTCTCAGACGAATAATAACAGTAGTTCATGCAAAAACTATAGTTTATGGAGGAAACAGTGTGTTTATATAAAATTCAGACCAATGATTCTGTTACTGTTGAAGACAAAAACTTTATAATCTAAAAAACAGAATTAGTCGACTAATAAAATTTGGTCGACCAAGAATCCATCGACCGATTAATCGACTAAACAACTAAAGAACTACAGCTCTATTACATTCACAATGTTATAAGGTCAAAGCCATAAAAAGATATTTTCAATATGAAAGTTTTACCAGAATAAAATGCTAATTTGGATCATGGAACATTTTAATAAATATAAAAATCTTTTGAGTGTTTTTATGCAAACATTTGATCCGTTTAAGTCCAATTACTGTTAATATAATATTTTTTTGTTCTCTCATAAAATTACCTTAAAGCAGGAGTGGGCAACAGCTTTTATTTACACAAAGAACAACTTGTAGCACACACACGGGAGACAGCGCAATACACGCGAGCTCTACCGCGAGCCACAGTGATAATCTAAACAGAGGTTGTGTTTTGCGGCCAATCTGTCTTCAAAAGAGCGGCACACGGCACCGGAGACAGCGGCACACGGCACCGGAGACAGCAACAGCGGCACACGGCACCGGAGACAGTACGCGCAAGGGAGTACACGAGGAGAAAGGCAAGGGAAAGGGGGAAAACAGATGAAAGAGAGAGAGCAGGAGGAGCTCCTCCGCGACGCGCGTCTGACCCGCTGCCGCTCGCAAACACGCGATATAGGCCTATACTCGAGGGAGAAAAAGAAAAGGAGAGGGAGAGTAAAAAAATGAGAGAGCTCAGGAGCCAGGTGAGGAGTGTCGTAGCCCTACCTGCTTACTCTGTTCACCCTTCACAAAGTGTCCTTGTTGTAATGTTAATCCAAACTTCTGAGATAAACAGAACTGAGGTGAAGTTGAACAAGCCCCTCCCCTCTGCGCGTTACCATGGAGCTACTGTCTTCAAAATACAGGCTATTAGACTACAATAGAAAGTAGCTGTAGAACTTAAAAAGATTTAATTAAAAGACAAAATAACTAAAAAAAAACTATACTTTTGTGTAATATGACTTATGTAGACTAGTGATGTTAAAACAGACAATAATTGTAAAATAGGCTTAGTGAAACATCATGTTCCCTTACCATTTTGCTATTTATTAATGAAACAATTTAAATTAATTTGTAAATACATACTTTTTTTTTAGTTAAAATAATGGGGCAGACCATTATTAATAAAATATGCATATCAGCGATCGCGATAATGCAAATCTACAGGTAGATCTCCGAGCCTTGCCGACTTAAAAAGTAGATCTCGGGATGAAAAAGGTTGCCCACCCCTGCCTTAAAGGGACTGTACTTGATTTTTGCATCCTTAAAAATGTAAACAAACTGAAATATTTCATTTTTAACTTCTTACTTCAGGCTAAATGATTTGCTCTCTTAGCTAATGCATTCTGAGCACCAGAACTGTTCATTATAATGTATTTTTATGTTGTTGTTTTTTTTTTTACAGCTGTTAGTGGCAAGGTGAGTCTGTATGCTAACAACAGTTAGCCACAATGCTAAAAACAGCAACAGAAAAAGTGTAACACAAACAGAATTTTATTAAACATGGACAAGACTTATTTCCACCTGATTAGATACATTAACAAGATATCAATGCTAGGGGAAAATGTTTTTAAGTTATATTCTTGCAAAAAAAAAAAAAAATCGAATAGTCTCTTTAATAAACGTATACAATTTTGAGATTAAGCTAATAATTTTAAGAAAATAAAGTTGAAGCTTAGAAAAGTTAAGATTTTACTAGAAAAAAACAACTCATATTTGTTCTAAAAACAACTGCTGGACCTTTTTTTTAAATTTTTTGCTAATTTTAAACAATATTCACAGCTTCTAGGGTTGAAACGATTCATCAAATAAACTGAGTGATTCAATTACAAAAAAGCCATTTTTTTGCCTCGATGATTTGCTTATTTCATGAAAACGACGTGACTCTGTGGTTCGCTGAGCGGGCGGAACATAAGACAAACACTTACGAATCGGACAAAAGTGTGATCTTTCAAGCGGGTTAGGGTTGATTCTTGTGAAGAGTTTTCTTTTTGTCAGACAGTCCTATAAAACTAGACTGACACAACACTGTCTGGCCCGTTATGTTTGTCGCTTAAAGCCTTAATCGCTCTGTCTGTAGTTAAAGTGTGTTCTGTGATACTGCAGTCTCCTGGATGCAGATATATGGGCGTCAGGCTCACGACCTCCCTGACAGAGCAGCAGCATTAATGGGATTCTAATCGTCATTTGTCCCTCGCTGTGTCCTGATTTTGAGTCAGCAGGAGAGCACGAGTCCGGTCCCGATACAGGTCTTGTTTATCTGCTTAGGTTATATGTAAAAGTGCAATTTAAATTTGTTAAAATAACAAGGTCTTGGACATTTTCCATCAAAGCAAAATCTCATCTGTCACTAAGAAAATTGTCAGTTAATGTGCCGTCTAGTAAGAACTCAAAACAACCGAAGTAGGAACAAGCAGCCACTAAATAAACAATCACAAGTACTGCTGAATATTTGTGTCAAGTTTAGACATTTGGACACGGTTAGGATTAGGCTTAGGTTAGATTTATTTGGCTTAGTTTGAACATTTGGGAACCACTTCATGGCATAACTGTTAGGGAAACACTTTTTGTCACTTAGTCAGAATGTTAGGGAGCATTTTTCAAATAAAAGAAAGTGTGCATAATTTCTGAGTCTATTCGTTTGTCATTTCAGTGCAAAGTAGGTTGACTTGCAGCTTTGTGGACTGAGCGTGTGCTGCCAATTCTGCTTTAGCTACTGCATTTTAAGAAGCTCATGACATCACTTGGCTCTTTTATGTTTCGTCCCCACTTTCCTCTCTCTCCTCTTAAAGCCGGTGCATGAAGTTAGAATAGTTCTGATGGTTTGAAAAGCTTTGGCCGCAGTTCAAAAGCTGTGACGGGTCTGGGCTCTGGGGCATGCTGGATTGTTTTTATGCACTGTAAACCTTTTTTATTACATTGTATGAAATACAACTTGATTTGTTATCATTTGCACTTTCAATAAAGTTCTTTGTTTTCTGATTTTAAAGGGAGGTGAAATATAGTTTATTTGAATGAAAACTAAATGTCAGTTTTGGATACATTTTGGGAGATGTGATGATAAAAACTAGATACTAGCAATTGACAATAACCTGTCTATCAGTGGAGGCTCATGACTCATTTGTTTGGAGGTGATTTAGTCTCGGGTTTTGTAGCTGTTAAAAAGAACTTTATGAGTGACAAATATTTTAGTTGGAGAAGTAGCTGCTCTTGACCTTTATAAGTGACACGTGAACATGCTTTGTGTCGTCACGCGCAGGTACGCAAAGGCAGAGCGTCGTTACGCACAGGTACGTGGCAGCAGAGTAGGGCCGCAACAAACATTTATCGTATAAAAATGACAAAATAATAAATCTAAACTTATTCATACTGGTTTGTTTTCTTTTACTGTATTAAAAAAAATTACAGATATTGATTTAGGAACTTGTTTTTATAAAAATCATGTTCTTAAATGTTTGAAATATTAGCGTTGCGGTTCTCCGTCTCCTGCTTCGAGTCCTAGGTGTTTCCTTTTCAGGTGTTCATGCAGCGATGTTGTGCAATGCTAAATCCGATTGTGAATCTTTTTGAAATGATCCCATACTTTAGAGGATTTCGCTTGTGCTTTTCCTCCTCCTTCATCATGTTTTCTTTATCTCTTTCTTTCTTTTAGGCTGTTGTCTACACCATCTTGTTGAATCTGCCGTGTGTGTAAGGGGAGCAGATTGAATACCAATGATTGGCTGATCTTTACTTCGCCTTAGCTCACACCATGAAATTGATCACTACTGCCACACCTACAGTAGAGGCCAATATAAATGCCGCTGATATCACATTAAATCCAATGGAAAAGACGAGTGCGATATTAAAGTTAGGGCAAACACAGTGTGAGTAATAATGAAAATAAGAAGAATACCCCTAAAATTAGCCCTTCAGTCAGACCTGAGCAAACTGTGGCCCAAATAACAGATTCAATTGTCTATATTTTATACTTTATGTGCATGCAATCAAATGTGTTACATCAATGATCATGGATTGTCTTTATTTAAATATAGCCCTAGAGGAAAAAATAATTGCCCATCCCTGCCTTAAGTGGCTGGGAACCACTGACCTACATTAAGCACAAAAGATCTCTGCTGTGAACACGAAAACACTGTTTGTTTACTAAGATCAAATAATCTTTATTAGGACAACACACAGTTCAAAACAGTAGAAGAATACAAATATGTAATAAAACAAGACAATTTAAATATAATATTACACAAAGTATTATGTATAATAATAATAATAATAATAATAAATTTTATTTGTAACGCACCTTACATTTCAAAGAAATCTCAAAGTGCTACAGGGACATTTAAAAACAAGTCAAACAGTGACAATAAAAATACAAACTAACAATAGTACAAAAGACTAAAAAGCAGTCATGAAAAATCCTAATATGCTTTTTTTAAAAAGAAATGTCTTCAGCCCTTTTTTAAAAGCCTCCACACCTTGTGGTGCCCTCAGCGACTCTGGGAGGGCATTCCACAGGCGTGGGGCAGCAGCCTGAAAAGCCCTGTCTCCCATGGTGGATAGTTTGGTCCTGGGCTGGTGAAGGCTGTGAGTGGAGCTAGAGCGGAGACAGCGTGAGGTGGTGTGTGGGGTGAGAAGTTCACTGAGGTAGGTTGGGGCAGTTCCATGCACGCACTGGTATGTAAGGAGGCAGATTTTGTATTGAATTCTGAAATAAATGGGCAGCCAATGTAAGGATTTGAGTACAGGTGTTATGTGATCGTATTTGCGCCTCCTCGTCAGGACCCTGGCAGCGCAGTTTTGAATGTGCTGAAGCTTCTGTAGGCTCCTGCCAGAGATCCCGACGAGGAGGGCATTGCAGTAGTCTAGTCTGGAGGAGACAAAGGCATGGATCAGTTTTTCAGCGTCTGGTTGAGACAGGGAGGGGCGGAGTTTGGCAATATTTTTAAGATGAAAGAAGGAGACTTTGGAAAGGTGATGAATATGGTTCTCAAATGTTAAATGTGGGTCAAGTTTGACTCCAAGGTTTGTTACAGATGAGGACAAAGAAATGTTATGACCAAAGACGTTAATATTTGAGATGGAGGATAACTGGATTTGGTGAGGTGTCCCAATTAATATGGCTTCTGTTTTATTGCTGTTTAACTGGAGATAGTTAGTGGCCATCCATGCCTTTATCTCCTCCAGACAGGGGTGGAGAGAAGATGACAGGGTCGAGGGTGAGTCCATTTTCAGATAAAGTTGAGTATCGTCGGCGTAACAGTGAAATGAGAGTTTGTGCTTGCGAATTATTTTACCCAGAGGAATCATATAAATTATAAAAAGAGCAGGACCAAGGACCGACCCTTGTGGCACTCCACAGGTGACAGTGTGGGGTAGTGATTTAGCCTGTCCTATGGCCACATGTTCAGTTCTACCGGAAAGGTAGCACTGAAACCAACTGAGCGTGGTGCCAGAGAGGCCCACCTCATTCTGGAGCCGATTTAGTAATGTGTGATGGTCCACAGTATCAAAGGCAGCTGATAGATCCAACAGAAGGAGGAGAGATGATGAGCCCTGGTCCGAGGTCATAAATTGCAATAAGTACAGTATATTACTATCTTCTTGTGACCAGGACTGAACTTACAGTCTTGCATAAATTAACACTTACAGATGAAAAGATGAGGCTAAAACTAAGCTTTAATCCTGCAGACTTCATTAACTGTGTCGAATCTCACTCATTTATTTTAATTGTTCTGCTTTTAGGTCAGTAGTGGTGAAATAAAAATGCCAATATGATCAAAAACACGTCTAAAAGAAAAGAAAATTGCCCTCTTAAAAAAATACAATAAATTATAGACATCTTTCCCAAAGTGTGTCACAGACCCCTGACGGCGCTCCCAGCAGAAATATTCCATTCTCCGCTGGCCTCTTTTATTTCTCTCCAATTACACAACAGTCGCATCCATACAGTCCCATTAACGCGAGTTCACAAGTTCAGTATGTTTTATAGAACAGGGTTAGAGAGACTTTGTTCTGTGCTGCACCCACACTAATAACACGTCCTACTGTGTGCACAAGAGAATGAGTTCAGTGTTCAATGTGGAATCTGTAACGAGACGCACAAACTCATCTAACGACAGCTTTGACTTGTGTTTTGTGTTGGTTTTTTTAACATGTTGTTTAACCCTTGTGTCTCGTTAGAAACAGTTCCTAATCTCCTGTTAGCGCCCTTTTACTCCACTTTTTTGACGACTTTAAAATTTAAGTAAAATACATATTTTTCAAACTTTTTTGGGTTAAATCTGTTAATCCACTTCTGTTCTGACTAAAAATGCCAAATTTGAAAAAAATCCCCTGTGTGGAGAGGCACTGAGGGGTGTTGCGGAGTATGTGTGTGAAGTTTGGTGAATGTGCATAATGGTGTGTAGAAAAGAGCTGTTCGAAGACAGCTTTTCCTATTGTAATAAGGGCACTACATTCAAATATGCTTATTGTTCAAACTTCACACACATACTCTCCAACAACCCCCAGTGCCCCCCCACACACCTACACCTCGCCCCAGGTGAGGCCACGCCCCCAGGAACCTCCTAAACACAAACATGTCTCTTCCATACATGGAGGTCCATGCTGTCCTATATGTGCCATAGGTTTGAATGGGGAAACTGACTCTTACTATTCACAGGCCTGTTTCAATGGGAAATACACAAAATTCATCATCAAGTCTAAAAATGACTTATTTCACTTCTTCTGAAAAGGAGCAAACATAAAAGTTTGGAAAATCACACTTTTATAGTGGATTTTCAGAGCAGTAAATAAAAGTGTTTATAATGGAAGTCAATGGGGGAAAAAATGGCGCTAACAGAACAAGAGGAAGAAAAAACTGTTAACTGCTTCTGCACAAAAACTACAAATACATCAATGTCAAAGTCGGGACTCATTTTTAACATGCCCGAGGCTGTAATAAAAGGTCCAAAAAAAAAAAAATCCAGATTATATTCACAATTTATATGAAAAATGGGCCATTTTGTGTCACATTTTCACCTCTTCTGAAAATCAGCTTTTATATAAGTCTGTAAAAATATTATGACACTGAGGATTTTTTTCCAAATTTGGTATTTTTAGTCGGAACAGAAGTGGATTAACAGATTTAAGCAAAAAAAGTTTGAAAAATAAACATTTTACTTTAATTTTACAGAAGTCAAAAAAGTGGAGTAAAAGGGCTCAGCTCATGTGTAAATGACAAGACTCTGAGTTTAGTGAAACTGTGAGTTGATTTTTGGAAAATATGACTCGATCTAACCCACTAAACAAAGATACGTTGAAAGTACGTCTTTTCAATGTCATTTTTGGATGTCTAGCGACGGAAGGTGCAGAATGTTACACCAGATGACGTCCTTTTTTTGCGTCTTTTAGACGTCCAATATTGACGTTCCCAGGACGTTCAAAAGAGGGCTATTTCTAGTCCAAATCAGGTCATTATCGAGACATTGAAACGACGTGTATTTCGGGTCATTACTGTACGTCTATGCTTGGTCCCCTGAAGGTCAGAATGTTACACCAGATGACGTCTTTTTTTAACGTCTAGCGGATGTTAGGCATTCAGTCCCCTAGACGTCTACATTAAGCTTATCTATAGTCCAAATGACGTCGTTATCGACGTCTTTTCTACGTACGTTTTTAGTTATTTTTAGACGTTTTATAGACCTACATACGGGTTAGCTCAATTTTTCAAAAATGTGAAAAAAACAGATATGTAGAACTTAGAGCTCCCAAAACATATTTGCTACCAACTGAAGTGACATTTTGGGCTCAGCCCACGTCACGTCAGTGGTTAGCAAATACATATTTTTAGGAGCTTTCAGAGTTGTACAGATCACTTTTTTCACATTGTGCACATGTAGATAGCATTTTAACCAATCTTCTAAAACCTAACCATACAAGAAAAAACAAACAAACAAAAGTATTTCATTATTTCACATTTTGTATAATACTAATACATTTTGTGAAATACAAAAATTCCATTAGACTTGGTATTGTATTTTACAAATAAACAGGTTAGTACAAAAGCAAATCTGCTGTCCTCCTGAACCTCTCAAATGTATGCGCTTTACAAATGAATCACAATTCCCCACAATTCTTTCTTTTGTTTATTGAAAACTGGCAAAAAGTGAACCCACCAACATTTAGTCAAAAAGCTATGATTTAGCATAATTGAAACATTCACAAGTTTTGTATTGAAAATTATATGTGTTAAGTGTAACTTTCTTGAAGTAAAATCAACACATTTAGTTGAAACCACTTTGTAACATTACTAATGATAATTATGTGTCTTCCATAAAAACAAAAGACAGGTGGGCCCTTTTCAGAGTAAAGACGAATGTTTGCCATTTAAAATATCAACAGTATCTAAATAGGGAAAAAACATTAGTCTTTTTTTTTTTTTTTTTAACAAAGGGTTACACAGTCAACCCTTAAAATGTGTAGGTAAAAATATTTTTTACAATGAACATTTGAAAAATGTGCACTGGGAGGTTACAAATACATTTTTGGGCTATAAGTCAGTTAAACAGAAAGGCATTCAAACTTCTCTATAAAAGTGATATTTGATTTATATGTAACACTGATATGCTGGCAATAAACCGTTTCCTTATTTCTGTCTTTAATGTGGTTTACTTATGGATCAAGCATGAAATGTATATTTTTAACTTGAATAAAAAAATAAATAATTGAAAAAGTAAATTGTGCTAATCAAAAGTCAATAATACTAACTTACACTGTAAATTTGATAAGTTGACTTTACTTGAATAAAGTTAGGAAACCGATTGCCTTAAAAAATCTAAGTAAATTCAACTATTGCTTTTTTCGTAAAATTAACTAGCGAAACACTAGTAAGGTTTACTAGGTTCTAAGTTTTATGTAATTGAAAGTATCACTTTTTGATCACTTGTAAATATCAAGTACATTTAAATTTGTCTTTTCAAGTTTTTACAACTTAAGCAAAGTAGTAAGTAACACTTAAGTAAACAGTTCTACTTACAAAGAAAATTCTAGGAAACCGATTGCCTTAAAAATATCCAGTAAGCAACACTAAGGATTTTTCAGCAAGAATTTATTTTCTTTAACAATTGACTGCCAATACAACAGCAAATGACAGGTTCAGAATCACAGATAACACACACCTATAAAGGCACCCAGTACCTACAGAAGCATCAATGTTCCAAACAAGACATGCTAAAACAGCACTGCTATGAGAACAAGATTTTTTGCAAACTGGCTGTCTAACACTACACAGCTTATTCAAATATAGAAAAATACACATACAACAAATTCAGACATGTTTGTGGCAGTGCCTGAAGTTCACATGAATTATCAACAAAAGCAATAGTAATTTAAGGGCTTTGAAAATGTGCTTAAGTCATGTCTACAGCCTTTAAGGTAGGGATCTCCAACCTCTTTGATCGTGAGAGCTACAAAATGAAAGTGAGTACTCATGTTTTGTAACAGTATCTGATTGCACACCTTATTTTAATGTTAAGAAATTAAATTAAGTTTTCTTTTAATGTTTAGATAGAGGTATAAAATGATTACAGCTTAAATTTGAATTAAAATCTCTTTAACTGGCTTGCAAAGCAGTACATTATGCTTTTGTAAAAATTGACAAACCCTTTGGAGAGCTACTTGGAAAATGGTTGGGAGCTCACTAGCTACATGTTGGAGACTCCTACTTTAAGGGCTAAGCTGCCATCAAGGAATTAGACTATCACAAACTTGCATTGATAAGCATTACATTAAGTAAGAGTAGTAACAAACATTTAGTTTTAAACCAGAATGTAACAGCACTTCAGCATGAACAGTCTGACAAGTATTTAAAAACTCAATTGTCAGTGCTTAATAATTTGAACGATAGAACAAAACTGGCTACATAAAACCTACTCCAACAGTCTGTTTTGAGGGTCTGGAGTTTTGGCCTGAGATTCCCCACTCCCAAGTTCAGCATCACCTTTTGAACAAAGTCAAAGGTATTGAGCATCTTTTTGGGATAATCCAAATGTAGGGCATAAATGAGACCAAAGGTGATGCAAAATGCCTCAGGAAGATTTCCAATGCCATCCATCGCCACAGTACCTTCGAGGATTATGCTGATGTTAATGGCGTCAAGGTGAGGCCCCAAGGGATCCAGCGGTTCGCCTTCAGACACAACAGTCATGATACCAACGGGCACCTGAGTTTCAGTAGCATTGGGAAACTGAAAAGACATATGCAACAAATAAGATTTACAATACAATAAGAGCAAATTCTTCACAAGGAAACACAATTAATACTTACATAGCTTACTCTGAAAAACTCAGTCCAGTCATCTCCAAAATAGACAGGAAGACATTTCAGAACTGCAGTTCGTATTGCAACAACATCGTGGCTCTAACATGAAGACAGAAAGAAGCAATAAAATAAAGTATTATTTTAATTGTTCTCCAATAAACTCTAATGAAATGGTGCAGTGTGTAATCTGTTATAAAATGTATAATGTATAGTGTAAATGTCATAATCAACCTTTTTCTCAAATTAGAAATAGATCAGGTGTTAACATTTTAAGTTTTTGGAAAAATACCTGCTCATTTTCAAGAAACATGTTTAAGGGAGGAAAGTTTTTCACAACATAGATTTATTTGCTAAATTTTAGTCAAAAACTGTTAATCTGTTATTGGTATTGGATATTATATTATTGTGAAACTTTTTAGATTCATTTTGCTTTCACCATATTACGTATGTATTTTACAACATAAAGTTGAGAGATAAAGTATGTGAACCCTTTCTTGCTTTCTTGTATTTCTGCATAAGTTTCGAATTGAAATTATTCATGTCAAATAAATTTCAACATTAGTGCATCATCTGAATTAAATGTAATTTATAAATGATATTATTTACAGGGATATAAGGGCTATCCAAACTCACCGAGACCCGTGGAAGAACGAAGTAGTATGTGAAATCATTGTTATATTATGCAGAAACCTAAATTGTACAATACATACACTGAATTGTTTCATATTTAATTGTTGTAAAAGATGCTTAATGTGATACTGTATGTACTGTGGGCATAAGTCCCAAAATCTTAAAAATGTGTTAGTAACCCTTTAATTTGATTGTGTTTTGAAAAAAAATGTATTAATTGATTGTATGATCACATTTGCTTCATAAATTTAACAAGGGGTTCACATACTGTTTCCACAAGCCCTGGTGGGTTTGGATAGCTTTTATATCCCTGTAAATAAAATATGTAAAAACTAAATTTTGTATTAATTCTGATGATGAATGACTAATGATGTATTTAATCGTTTATGTGTGAAACAAGAAAGCAGAAAGGGTACACATAATTTTTCTGTCAACTGCATGAATTATTTATTTATTTTCATTTTTTACTGTAATTAAAATATGATTGCTATGATTGTCCAACCTTTTTAGAATTGATACTTTAAAACTAGTAGTAAAATATGCACAAAAATACAAAACAATATGCTTACCCTTGTTTGAACCTGTGCAAGGGTCCCTGCAAGCGTTCCACCAACATTCCCTTTTTTCATCTTGAAGATCTCGAGGAGTCGAGGGGTGTATTTGTCCAAGGCCGTGAAGAATTCTTGCTCCAGATCTTTACTGGCCACACGAGTGAACTCTGCAAAAACCTTAAACAAAAACAACAAAAAAAGTTTTTATTTTTTAGCAAAATAAAAGCAGTATCTATACAAAGCTTAAAATTTACTCACTTGTGGCTTCTTGAAAAGAGCTGGCCAGCGACTCAACATAAGATGAACTGGAGGCTGATCTTGTACAATTTCTTTGCGCCTCAGTGCGAAGGTTTGGTTCATGAGTTGATTAACTACAGTTGTGTTTGGTGACCTTTTCTTTGCCTCGTTTTCGAGAATGTGTCTGGCATTTTCAAGTGCCATTTCATCCTGGCCCTCAGGAAAGTTGGGTAGGAAGTTAGTCTCACTTCTTCTTGCTCTTTTGATACTTCTTCCTTGTGGCGTTCCATCTTCTTCTCGGGGTCTTGTAGTGTTGCATGAAACATCAGCCATCCCACAGTGTTTAAGCTTTTGACGAAAGTTACCCATTTTAAATTTTAGACTGTTTACCCATCCAGAGTAGCCTGTGCGTGATCCTTGCTCAACTAGGCAGGGATGTTTTTCAACTAGAGCCTTAGCAACAGCAGTGTAGTGCTCATCTTGGGGGTAAGCTGTGTATTTGTACATCTCCTCAGATAACTTTTGTAAGATGTCATGCTTCATGTCTCGTGTCACTTTCAAGCGTTTTTCATCTCTCATGTAAATAAGGTCAGCCTGTCGCAGCCTATACTCAATGTCGACTGAAAATTTTGGTACATCAAACACTGAAGGCCATGGGTCACGTGAAGGTGTCTCAGGTGTCTCAGGTGAGTTATTAAGTATTATTGTGTCTGGAGAACTTGGGGTAGACGATGCACTGGGTGGTCTCAATGTTATTAAGACGCTATCCAAAGTCACAATCTTCACTGTGCCACGATCAGGTAGGTCAGCAATGTTGGTCAAGTTAAAAAAAGCTCTGAAGTCTGGGTCTTCATAGTGAAGCATAAAGTCGTACTCAAGATGCAGATGATTTTTTAACTCCAGTATTAGTTCCTCAATAGACGCAGGTTTTGTTAGCAACGTCACTTTCCTAAAATCATTTTCACCCACAATTACTCTAACTGGCCATGGCTGGTCCATGTTTCTGAAAAAAAAAAAAAAATAATCAACACAAATGTACCGCTTTGGAGTTACAAAGATCTTGTCCTGAACTTTGTAAACAGAGAGTGGGAAAACATCATTTAAGTCTTTCAAATGAGTCAGGAGGAAGCGGCTGCTTCTGCTGAGTTCATATGATCTGAGGTGTTCATGATACCAGGCAAACATCTGTCTACACACAAAGAAGACCTCATCATTTAGAACCACAATATTCTGAATCTGACTAAAGTCTGGGAGCCCTGCACAGGAACCAATGGCTACAGCCATGCCAACTGAATACCTCACACCATCCATAGTTACAGAGTTGGCTGAAAAGACTAGATTTTTACATGGATTTTTTGATAACAGCTGCTGCTGCACATTTTCTGGGAATGATGAAATCATAGCACTCTTCACTTTATCTAGCTCTACTGCTGGTTTAAAAAAGGAAGCAGAGTCTAGATGGTACGCCATCATCTTCTGGTGTCTGTAAGCCAGTGTCAAAGGAACATTTTTGAAGTTGTGGTTTTCACGAATTACTCTTTAAAAAATTTGTGTTTCCCCTCAAACCTCATCGTCCATACATCAGCAAGTGGTCCAAACACACAAATCAAGGAGGGGTAATGTTCTAGGTAATGGTGCTTTGGCCGTAGTTTGTAATTTGGAAATGCACTTTTAAGCAGAGCTCTATGTTCTGACAATTTGATGTTCAGATAGTCTATTGTGTCCTCGGTAAACTTTGTGGACATGGCTAACTCCAGCACATCTTTCAAGCACAGTATGACTTCCCAGGTTTCATCCCCTTCTGGGATGTAACGACCTATCATGAGTGGAAGGAGTCTGAGCAGGGTCCAGTTTTCGTGACCATTGCCACCAATAGTCCCCTTTGCATGGAATGTTTTAGGAATGGGCTGAGGTTGATTTGTTTTGTCTGTGTGAGTGTAAGGAAACGTTTTAATGGCATTATTCAGCATGTCAAATGTAAAGTATTTCTTTTTTATGAGATTATCAATGCAAATACTCAATTCATACGGTATCACCCCTTCCAGCAAATCATGGAGGATATCAGGGGCAAAACCATTGACAACCTGAAAATGTTCCAGCTTGCTAAGCGGACAGCTTCCCTTTACCCCATACTCTTTGGCTAAATAGGGATTCTCCTTTACTTCTTGAACATGTTGTTTATGCTCATCTTTTGTTCTTAATCTGAAATAACCAGAGCTCACCTCATTATTTTGAATTTCATCTTTTGTAGCCATGCAAAAGCGGCATATCTTGTCAGAAACAAAGCTTTCTTGGAAGCCTGCCAATGAGTGAGCGGCCAAATTATCCGCTGCCATGTACAACACAGTTCCCCTTATGCTTGATCCTAGTCTTTCCACATACACCCCACTTTTTTCCAGGTGCACTAGATCTTGAAGGAGGGGATGAAGGACTTCAGAGTACCCACACTCCTTTACTGTGTTAACTTTGCACATTAATGCCAACTGTATTGCATTAAGAGATGATCGAAATTTGTTTTCAATATTCAAAAGAACCCAGTATACAGCGCAGACTTTGTGCTTCTTTTTAGAGGTGCCAAGAGGATTAGCAACCTCAAAGTCATCAATGTAAAGACCCAAAGCAATTCGGTACCCTTCCTCCGTGAGTAAAACGTTTTCCTTGAAACGTAAACCATCCCTGTAGCTGCAAAATCCATCACAGTTGGTATCCACACTGAGAACCTTCTCTAAAATTTCATCTTTGTTTAACAAAGCATTGAGCATTTTTAGTATAGGCACATATACAACAGTTTGCTTAGCGTGGCATGTACTATACTCCACAGGTTGCACAATTTTAAACTCCTCTAGCATAAAAGTTTCTCTTCTGCAAGAAGTAGAAAGGGAGCCTCCTTTCTGAGTGTGTTTCTGTATAACGTTGTTCTCAGATATTGCATTGAGTATTTCTATAGCCACTGACAAGTCAGCATCAGGAAAATACTTTGATAGTATTTTCTTAATGGCAGATAATAACAATGGTTTCGACAAGTCCATTATCTGGTTGATTTGTTGGATTACATCTTGTATAGCTCTTTCGGAAATGTTGAGTATTGTACGCATTCTAAGGAAAAGGCCAGCCAAATTATGCTTAAGCTGTAGCTCCAAGTCATTGTTTTCACTGTCATTGTAATCATTCAGATCTTCTTCTTCAACATCATTAAAGTCTTCTGTGATTTCTTCTTCTGGTTGGACAACATTTCCCAAACTTGCAACATTTGTTACAACTCCTGGTTTGTAGTCTAAATGTGTTTGTCTTTCTCTGTGATTTTTGTTTTTGTGGGCATTAAATGTAGAATAGACATTAGTTTCAAAAAAACAATCCTTAAATGGACATTGCACTCTTTGGTTCATGCGTATGTGTGTACGTAAATGTGTAAAAAAGTCTTGGTCAGTACAGGGTTCCTCAAAATCACAGAGCTGGCAGTGGAAAACATTTTTACTGCCATCTCCACGGGTATTAGTGTTTGAATGTGTTCTTGAAAGATGAATTTTAAGGGCATTAAAAGACTTAAAGGCGCAGAGGCAATCTTCATGAAGACATGGTAACGGTGATGTTCTTGTGAAGCCTCCATGCTTTAATCTGTAATGCTTAAGTAGCTGCCCCCTTTTCAAAAATGCATCCGCACAAAACTTACATTTCCACTGCATTAGGACTGGTTCCTTCCTTATCTTTAATCTGCAAGAAAAAAAGGAAGTTTTGATAAATAAATACATTATGGGACAATAAAAATAAGTAAATCACAAGTGGAATAACATATAAAGATGTCACTGTATAAACCCGGACCACACCCTATCTGAACCCCACTTAAACCAGGACTAAGTATCTGGTGTCAATTAAATTAACAATGGTTCTGACCTTTTATTAAATTTCAATTTGTAGTTAGATAAACTTTGGCAATAAACGGTTTTAAGCTTATTCTCTCAAGTATTTCATTCATTCATTTAAGTGCCATTATCTTTAAGTTTACAAAACTGAAATATCAAAAGAAATATTGCAGATTAACTTGCATCTAACAAATTTAAAGTGCTCTTTCACAACTATCATACAGTCCATTTCGCTTAAAGTGCAACAGGTAACATTAATGTACTTCAAAAAGTGTCACAACTCTTAACAATACGTTGGATATATAAAATTCAAGTAATAACCTTAATAAGAGCAAAAGCTTAATTAACATAAAGGAAAGGTAAACTGCAAAATGGACTCATCTCAATGTGAAAAGTTTGCATGAGCACCGCAGCTAACCTCTTAAATCTGGGAAGGAATGGTGTCAAAGCTCATTGGTACGCAGTGAATGCTTATTCTTAATGATATTAAGAGTTGAGAAGGCTGACTCCCAACTAGTGCTGGGCGCTATGGAAAAAGATGTGTATCCCGATATAGATTACTATCACAATATACTAAAATAAATAATGTTTTCAGTGATTCCCTGAAAAAACATTTCATTGCTTACTCTTTCCCCAACTTTATTTTGAGGTGAATTTAACTGAATTGTCAGAAATGAGACACATGGGGCTGGGGCTGTTGCTCCCCTCATTAACAACAGTCACACAACAAAGCAAAACGATCAGGAACACTAACGTCCCGTACATATCATCTCTGTTCACTGACTTAAACGGGACAGTACAAATATAGGCACAAAGCCAGAGAAAAGCGTGGCGCATTGGGACAACAGCGGAGCGTTATTGGATCATGGGCGGGCTGTGCGTATGTGGAGACAGGACTCCTGTCACAGGAGCACTCCATGAGGCTCTGACTGCAGACTTACCGAGGGCGCGCGGGCAATCAAGCAAAGTGAACGGGGATATACAGGACGTGCGTACGGCGGGAAGGGAGCGAGTCCGCGGTCTCTGTTCGCGGCAGCGGTGCTGAGTGCGGCCGGGGTCACGGCGTCTTTCCTCCGGATAGCGCTCTCCAGGGTTGCCAGATTTTCAGAGAGCAACAAGCGACCTGGCCTTTGAAAAAAAAGCCCAAAACAAGCGACTTCAGGCACTCAATAAAAAGTAGTTAAAATAAGCAATTAATTAAACATTATGTGTCACAGCAAAACGTTTGTTAATGATTTTTGGCATATTTTAAATGGTATCTGATCATTAATAAATATTTTAAAACATGAAAATATGCAAAAACTCCATATTTTTTGTCATTAAAGGGTAATTTTCGTGAATCAAACCTGAAAAAGCGCAAAAAATCACCTTGTTTATGACGTTAAAACGCCTCTCAGGAGCAAGCCCAAAAAACCGCAACCCGCGACCGTCAAAATTTACAAGCGACTTTCCAAAATAAGAAGCCCAAAGTCGCTTTAAAGAAGCGGACTTGGCAACTCTGGCGCTCTCTCTCTTTTAACGTGCTCAGACCACGTTGTGACCGCTCTGAGCTCTGCCGGTCTAAGGACCCCAGGTCACACTTAGCTGCCCTCGCCCGCGCATGTTCAAAAATCGCCGTGGATAAAATTGAACGTAATACAGTATCGTGCTTTTTATTAAAATGCTTGGCGGTCCGGATCCGCACCCCGGTCCGCCTGCGCTAGCATCTTACGTCCAAAAGTTTTGCCCAGGCGTGTATTTCCCGCTACCTTGAAGCTAATGCTGCGTTCATGTGGTCCTAGCTAATAGGGTACACTGATCACATTAAATGCTTAATCTGCATTGCATAACGTTATTTACATTGTTTGTAAATGATATATTTTAACGTACTAGCTAGCTAAAAGTCTAATTACTTACCTTACACGACAGGAACGCTGCTTCAGCAAAGTCTGCCAACCGCCATTCCAGTCTGTTTGAATTTGACTCTGTCCACTGCGCATGTCAAAAGACAAGCTGAAACTTTACTGAAACAGTAAAAGTTTACCTTACTCACTAAACTCCAGTTAGAACATTTTTTTAATAGAAAAGGTTCAATACTAACTAAGCACCAGTAAAGTCAACTGTTCAGTAAAAAACACTGAGTCTATTCAAGGAAGCACAACTATTGCCTTTTACAGTGTATACTTCAAATTATTTTCTACTTTAAAAGGTGCACTATGTAACTATGTACACAATTCAGTGGAAAGATAAAGTGAAACGAAACCATGCTTTGGGGCATTCTGAATGAGGACAGGGAAAAGTTTTTCTATGGAATGAAAAGGAATCTTACCTTAATCTTATAATTATGATCCATTTTGTAATCATGCATGCTTCTTTAAAGTAAAAACAGATTAAAGGCCAATTCATACTTCTGCCGACGTTCGAACTTTGTTCGGCCCGCTCAGGCTAGCCGAACAAAATTACGTCATTTTGTTCGGCTAGCCTCAGTTCGGCAGTTCGTGCGGGTTGTTCGTGTCACATCAGCTGAGCAGAACTTTCTTCGGCTGAACTGTGCGGCAGCTCGGCTGTGATTGGCTAGTTTTTCCAAAGTGGGCGGGATTTCTCAAAGAATCCACTGCTGATTCTTTTGACAAGACAGTGCTGCCCTGGCCGCAGCTGAGCGCGCCGCTCCTCTCCCCCGGTCAGCGCATAGTACAGCTGTCAACTTGATAACGTCCCACCGTTTGTCTGTTTGTTTGTCCCGCATTTCAGGCAGAGCCTGTTGTTAATAGAAACATTGAATAACCAACAAAATAACGAGCTTCTGACGAGGTCAAAACTCCTCCTCCGCAGCAGGAGCAGGACTCGGGCTCCTGCTTAATGCAGCAGGTTAAACACAGCGGAGGATGGACACACGATAGAGAGTTTCATCTGTTCTATACAGTGTGTGTGTGGGGCCAGCGTGTGTGTACCTAATGGATGTATTATATTATCTGGATTGGGCTCCGCCCCCTCTTTCCTGATGCGAGTGGCGATCAGGCCGCTCCGCGGTACTGCAGCGGTTGGGCCCAAGAAAAATTTCCCCATAGACCGTCAATGCATTTTTCGGCACTTCAAACTGCTATTGCTCCGCGGACACGGCACCTACAGCTTTAACTAAGGTCTCATTTTGAAGGTATTTCTCTCTAGTTTCACTACATAAATTTTTCAATTTTTTCGATGCCCCAAACGCTTAAACGGTGTTTAGCCTAGCGTACCGCTCTGCCCGCGCTCTCGCCGCTCTCCCGCCGCTCTCCCCCCGCTCAGGCCACCATCGCTCTGATTGGTCAGAACTGATCACGCTGTCACTTTTCTGACGTCACGGCAGTGGGAGGCGCTAGCCCGCATTCAGGAAAGAGCGCGGAAGAAAAAATCTTTTTCGGCATCAATGCGCCACTGAGCACAAGCCATTGAAAACAACGGGCATCTTGGACTCATCTTCCAGTTATAATTATACTTCCATGGTGTACCTGCACGCAGAAAATACAAAGAATCTTCCTTATACGAGTTAACGGAGCTGTCTGGCTGTGATCAAAATCGACATAGCAACAGTTGCTAGGGCTCACGGGGGCGGGGTCTTACGGACTTCGGCTGCAGCGCGTCTGCTTAAGTATGAATATCAGAGCCGTAACGAACTTTCTTCTTGTTCTTACGGCCCGAGCGGGCCGAACAAACTTCTTATTTCTTATGAAGTATGAATAGGCCTTAAGACAACAAAGACTGCTAAATTAGAAAACATACAAAGTATATTTTTGGTAAAAAAAGTTATGCAATGCACCTTTAAATTGTCAATCTTGTAGTCAAAACAAGATCGACAATTGTGCCAAAACATATGTACAGTGGTCCCTCGTTTATCGCGGGGGTCAGGTTCCAAAAATAACCCTTGAAAGGTGAAACCCGCGAAGTAGTAGTGATCTTCATTGTTTACCAGTAATTTCCGTTGATAACCTGCCTGGTTCTGATGTTTAGTGTTTTTTGTACAGGTGATAATGCTCTGAACACATGATTCACCGCCAGATACAACAGCACGAGTCGTTTATGTGACGCTTAAAGAGGGACGATGCTGTGTGTGTTGGCCTGCTCTGCATTTGACACGTTGCCCGTCCCGCTGCGCTTAAAAGCCGACCGCAGAGCCACGCAGTGCCGCCACCTCCAATACGCACATCACGCAGAGCGTGTAGGGCATCACCTGCTCTGGGGCACCAAGCCGAGCTGTGCCGTGCCACTGCTGAACTCATAAGTGACAGAAAAGTCTGGTCTAGACGCATGTGCCTCACAGCACAAAAATCAAAGACTCTAGAAACCGTATCTAAAACAGAAACGTGTTCTACGACTCGTAAACTCTCAGAAAATCTTTATTTTGCGTCAATAGGACACATATTGGGCAAGTTACGAGGAGAAACAGCAGCTGAATTAAGACGGCTGCACATCACGCAAATTACCGTAGAAAAAGACGGCGGATTTTGACACATTTGTGCTCAGCCACGGATCACACGGACTCCAGAGCTGACACGAAACACATCCGGACTCTAGCAAAGTCACAACACGCTCCTCAAACACATCTCTGAACTACTCAAATGACGTTCCAGCGTGAACAAACTTATCATCGTAACTACGAGCTCAAATAGTCAAATCCTCACCTGGAGAAACGTCGAGCGTCAGGTCAGCTTCCCCTGCATGATCCAAACTGTCTCAAGTTTTCTAAAAGAGCTTCTGTGCTTTTGCCTGTCAATGCTGCCATGTGATACGGTCCAAACAGTGAGTTTGAGAGAAAAGCAGCTTACAGCACACGTCTGTAGGACCACGCACTGTAAAAAAAAAAAGCAAAATTGAACTAAAAAAAATCCGCACAACAGCGAAGCCACGAAAAGTGAACCGCGATAGAGTAAGGGACCACTGTAATTTGTAAGTCCATGGACATAAAATTTGCCATTACGTATTTTCCCATATCGTGCTCAACTCTTCAAGACAAACCCCAAACCTAAAAAAACCAACAAAAAAAACCCAATGTGATTCAAATTTTCACGCTATCCGCCAACTTGAAGGTCAAATTATTCAGTTCTGTTCAGCTGTGGCATTGTGACATGTTTTAAATGCTCTGAGGCGCTTTGTCTTATTAAGGCCTCTGTTGCCGTGGCATCACATTTCATGACTCCCTCTGCACAAGAAAAGACAAGTGGAAAAAGAATGAGCAAATGTTAAAAGAAAGATGTGCTAAATGAATGCATGTATGCTTAGTTCTTTTGTTTTTCGTTTTAAATTTAAAACAGAATTTTCAAATGTGTTTTTAGATCAATTTAATTTTCAAACTATTTTATCAGTTATCAATAAAATACAATTTTTACGTCGCGAAACTGAATAATTACCTATTTTTTTGTTCACTGTTGTGTCTAACTTCACCGGAAATGACGCAATTTGCGTACTTCATTCATTCACGGCAGTGGGGCAGCTAGCTTTGAGCAGTAAGTTCAAAGTTATTAAAAGTGCTGAAGTGTTAGCTAAAAATAATTATTGATGCAAAGCAATACCCTTTTATTGTCCAATCGGTAGTCGATTCTAAGGGTAGTTGACTAAATTGAATTTTTTTCGGGAGCTCCGGCGCTGCTAAGCTTGGCTCACTTCAGCTGGGGCAGAGTGCTGAATGGCCGGTATACCTCTTTGACGATGTCCTGCTGCTGGATATCGAGTGGGGAAATAATTATCAAGAACCAACCAGTAGTCATTCTAGCGGACTGTAGAAGTTGCAGTAATGTGATTGACGGCAATTATTTGCAGAGCATGTGTATAATTGAGTTTAAAGTAGTAGTAGTAGTAGTAGTAGTAGTAGTAGTAGTAACCTTATAATTTAATCAAAAATAATGCTCGTTTCAATATAATCACAGAGCAGTTTATTGAGTCTGCTATTTGTAAATTTACACTAATTAAAATGTGCTAATCTTTACTCAGGGATGAAAAAAACATGGGCAGAGGCACATACCAGAGGAGACACAGCAGATAACTAATTTCTTTATTAATACATTTGCTTAAGACAATGTGTATATCTGTCATTATCACAATGGAAACAGTTGGTTTGAGTTTGGGAGTGCCCTCCGTCTATATCTGAAGATTATGATGAATTAAAATTGTAAAATATAATTTCTGTCTCTATATTTCCTAGAGCAACTTTTATCTGAAAGTAACATGGATAAACTTTTTGTTTATCTTGAATAATGTTTTTAATAAAGTGGTCATTTCTTTAGAGAACAGTCTCAGACAGAGCTCCTTACAGCCTTGTCTTCTGCTGTTACTCTTGCACTGATGCTCTCCTCAATCTGTGGTACAACTGGTCCTGCAGATTTAGAAGGTAAAATTAAGTTCTCCTCACTTTTCTATATGTTTCTGTTTTTAGCCTTTAACATGCTGAATTTCTTTGTGTATTTTGTGTGCCAAGTTCTCCTGCAGAGGAATAGTGCATCTGTTTCAGCTCACCTGTGAGCAGAGCCAGAGTACAGCACAGACAGGTGGGTCATACACAGATCATAAAAGCCACTCCCCATCAAACAGACAATTTACAGTCTATACTGTGATGAACAGTTGTTACAGTTACTTAAATACAGAACATTATTAGTGATTTTTCTTCTTACTTTGCATAGAACACAAGTGACAAAAGCTTCATATTGACAAAATTATATTAAACATTTGTGCCTCTTGTTTTTGAGTGTTTTTGTCTTACTGTTTATGTTGACTGACCTTGTCAGATGTTGCATCTAGATGCTTTATTAGTATTTTCACAAATACAAAGAAAGTTACCCCTTTGTATTTTGCTTGAGTAATTTTGGTGGTGAGAGTAGCATTAGGTTTGTGTGGTTTTGACCACCTCTGGATAAAATAAGTGACAGTGTTTTTTTTAAAGCATCTCTGTATTCTGCAGGAATCTGAAAACTTTCTGATTGTGTGTTCTCCTGTTCTGCAGATGTTCAGACTCTGGAGCTGGCAGTGTGAGACTTTACAGCAGCACACACATCTCAAACTCAGGAGAGTGAGTTTGAGAACTTGACCTCAGCAGTTTCTGGGCCTCAAGAGAGTGAGTCTTCAGACAGAACCTACAGAGTGACCCTCTACAGCAGGAGTCTGGGCCTCAAGAGAGTGAGTCTTCAGACAGAACCTACAGAGTGACCCTCTACAGCAGGAGTCTGGGCCTCAAGAGAGTGAGTCTTCAGACAGAACCTACAGAGTGATGCAGGACTGGCTCTCTCTTGCTCATCTTTTTGGATCAGGGCTTGTTTCCGCAAATAATACATTTTCTCCATGTTTATGACACAATAAATAATTTTTCATTAAGAAGTTGTTTGTTTTAATTTCAAATGTTTTAATTTTAATTTAATTGACCTTTATTTAACCAGGGAAGTCCCACTGAGATTCAGAATCTCTTTTGCAGGGGAGCCCTGGGGGAGGAAATGTTTGTTCTTATGACTTAGAACTGTGCAGTTTAGATTTCATATGTCAGATTTTTGTATCGCCATTGTCAAGATACACAAGCTAGAAACTTGCTTTGGTAAAATGGTGAAGCGGAACAATAAAAAGTTATTTAGAATGCTGGCAAAATGCTGCTTAAGAAGTACACCAGTAAAATACACACTACATTGTTGCTTCTCATTAACCAGTAAATGTTGTATTACTTGTTTCAAGTATATATTCCAATTGTTATTCTGAAGTTAACATCTGTTAATAAATAGTTACAGATTTTATTTCATTGTGATTAGCCAAGCCAAGCCAATTTATTTGGTACAACTCCACTGATTTTAAATGTGCTATACAATGTGCTTCACACAGTAATAGCTGGTATTTATTTTTTTATCATTACAGAAGTCACACAAGTATTGGTCCTTGACATTCTTGTTCTATTACACAATTATGAATGTATTTTGTTTAAAGTTTTGTCTGCAGTAAGCATTTTTAGTAATCAAATAGTTTAGATTATGGATTTGTTACTTGTTAATTTTAAAAATTACAAAAAATTTGCGCATTGCTGGAAGCTGATTCTCACTTGGAGGTTGTAAGTCCTTGTCCTTGGCAGTGTTGGGGAAAGTTACTGTCTTCAGTCAACTGAAAAATTACATAATAGTGCTTGTTACCACAAACCATTTAAGACAAGCAGTGGTAAAAAGTTACAAAATAAGTGTCTAATTTACACCAACACATTTTACTTTACAAATGTAGTGACATTTGAAAGTAAAATGTGTTTTGTACTACATTTTTAAGAGGACGGACAAGTAACAATACACATGCTACAGTAAAAGCAGAATAGTGCTGCTCCATTCCTGACAAGAACCGGGAAGTATGGTCACATTTGTCCTGTCCCAAGACCTTTGCACTGGCTTCTGTGGCTCAGAGAATCAATTTTAAATCTCAACCTTCTTTTGCACTGTTAAAAATTCAGATTTTTATCTTTTGAAACACAGGCCTTATTGAAAACTTTAGACCATTGTTTTGACTACTTATGTAGTTCATTCAATAATCACAACATCACTGTGCTTCTCATCATTGGGCTACTGTGGTCAATTTTGGTACCTCTCATACTGTTGTGTGACCATTTGATGCGTTTTTATTGTCACGCACCATTAAAACTTTTTGGCATCTGACCTGCGTGGACAATTATGTTTTGGATTTCAAATTTTTGAAGAGTCATAATTTCCTTCACAAACAAGAACATATTATGTGATTGTCTGCATTAAAAAATAAATTCTGTTCCAACATGGTTCAGACAGGTGTTTAATCCTTTGTCAGTTTTCGACACATTTATTTTGTAGTGGATGGGTTTATAATAAAAAATAAACATAATACAATATAAATCGCAAGCCGAATTGGAATTTCCATAATGGTCAGATGAGGGTTGCAAAAGTGAAATTTATACACACCAGGAGCAGAAACTTCACTTCCTTGAGCACCATCCATCTCTGCTGTGGGTTCATTTTCAGAGCTGGGCAGTTTGACACCTATAGAGATACAAAAGTAATAAATCAAAAATTTGATGCACTTAGAACATTGATAAAGTATGTATAAAAATATGTCCCTCCTCTTCCATATCTGTCGAGTCTGCAAAAAATACATATTGAGTGTGTTCAAATTCAATTACAAATGAGGCCATCCATATATAAATAGGAAATGTCTGAGCCTTCTTGTAAGTGTTTAAAGCAGGGGTGCTCAATACGTCGGTTACACCTTGCTATTCCGACACACCGCTACTCAGACACCCTGCTTTTCCGACAGGGTGCTATTTAGACATTAGAATCCTATTGTCGGAATAGCGGTATCCATCTATTTTTTCAAGAGAGTCGGTATTCCGAATTTTTTTTGTTGTCGGAGTAGCGATACATTTTTGTCTTTTTAAATCAAACATCCTGCTATTCCGACATTAAAAAATGTGACCCTACCGTTCAGCTGAACCACTGCTGCTTTGATCAGGAGCAGTTTGGTAAGGTGCACGCGCCTTACCGTGCCCACCTGGCATGACACACGCTACTTACGCGTTCTCATGAGAACGGAAAACAGACACTCAGAAGATCTAAAATCATCGATAAATTAATTAATGGATTGGCCCGCAAGTCTAAAGGGCTTCCTCTAAAGGAAGCGCACTTAAAACAACCACAATAAAAAACGATCTCTGATCCTATTTTTGAAATAGGCCTAGGCCTATATGCTAATAAATCTGCATAAAAATAATAATAATAATAATAATAATAATAATAATAATAATAATATATAGCCTATTAGGTAAAATAAAATAAAATAAAAAAATAAATAAATAAATAAATATATATATATATATATATATATATATATATATATATATATATATATATATATATATATATATATATATATATATATATATATATATATATATATATAATCAGAGGTTACATTAACTGACAATTTTCCGTCATTTACCGATTGTATTTTGCTTTGACGGAAAGTTTTCAAAGCTGACCTTTTATATATGGAGCTAATCTTTTATATATTGTCTACTGATTTAGTGACCTGATCCCGACCGGACTCGCGCTCTCCCGCTCCCTCAAACTGAAGAAGCAGCGAGGGAAAATGCTGCTTTCAATCTCATCCTTGCGCGCTGCTGTTCTGTCGTTCGGCCGTGAGACTGATGGCTGCAGAGCGCACGGCGCTGTGGCCTCCACAAATACGTGACCTATCTGTAAACCGCACGCGTTTGCTACAGAGCGCACGGATAACGCTTCATTCGACAAAAACAGCGGGATGGACAGAGTTTTATCGGTCTGATTTCAAGAGGATTTGTACTTGTGACCGTGATCACTCGGTGGACAAACACTGATGTTTATTCAGATTCTTAAACTTAGCGGAAAGTCACACCTGCAGTGTTTGGTGACACGCTCACAACGGCTGGCATTAGAAACTTTCCCGGAGGAATAAAAGACTGGCTTTTATGCAGGAGAAATGGAAATAACACCTAGAGTTTGGGCAAAATACAGTGTGGATTTGCAGAAAGTGGAGAGAAGTGGAACTTTGTGTTTCAGGTAAGAAATGCAGAGCCTCATTAGTCACATTGAGTTTGTTGAAAGTCAAACGGACACAATGATTTTTGCAGATGCTTTAATGATATCTTAAGAAACTATTTATGCAGAGTTCAGTCATTTTTTGTAATGTATCTTATGTCTCATGACCCGTGTGCTCCCGTACAGTCTCCGTGTCAGAAATCAGCTACAAAAACATAGACAGGAATAAACCTACTGAGAAAAATTATGACGGATAAAAATCCCTCATGACGGATTTTTTGGGACCTTGTCCGTCACGGTGACGTATTGGAATTAAGTCTAGTGTAACCACTGATGCTAATAAAAAAAAAAAATTATGCTAATAAATCTGCATAAAATTTTTTTTATATGTATTTGGTCAAAAAAAAAAAAATAAATAAAAAATATATATATATATATATGTATTATATATATATATATATATATATATATATATATATATATATATATATATATATATATATATATATATATATATATATATATATATATATATATATATATATATATGTATTTTTGACCTAATACATATTATTATTTTTTTTTTTTATGCAGATTTATTAGCATATAGGCCTAGGCCTAGTTCAAAAATATCAGAGATCAGAGATCGTTTTTTTATTGTGGTTGTTAATATATTTTATTATATAATTTTCATTTATGTTTTTATTTATTTATTTGGACAAAGGGTGTCTAAAAATCAGTTTTAAATGAACCAAAAATAAAAAGTAAACGAAAAACAAAGAATTGCGGAGAAATTCAACTCAAAAGTCACGTAAATCTAAAAGTGCTTCGGGTCTTCTCATTGGCGCGCAGGCTGTCACATCTCTCTCTCGCACTCACACAGACGCGCGCAAACATTGAAATAAATTACTAGGCCTATTAATCTGCAGATGATTGAACAGCAGCGTTATATAGTGATATATAACCTGCATTCTATTTGGGGTTTGATGGGACAGATTATGCTCAGGCCTCAGCTCAGAGCCTCTGGCCTACGCGCTCTGAGTTGCGTGAAAAGGCACAGGGGCATGACACTGTGCGGACACAGTACGGAGCAGAGAGAAATGAGCGAATGCAAGTGACAAATATAAGCAGCGCGTGTGTGGCCACACTGCGAGATGTAGGTGGAATGTAGGAGCACTCCAGCCATGCGTCAACGCGCGCCATGAGCCCACGAAAAAACGAGAATACCAGTGTATTGTACCAGTGCAAAAGGAAATTGGAGAGACCAAAATAAGCTTCGTGGGTCTCCCCAATACGTCCCCAGAAATTACAATTCGATTGCTCATCATCACTGCACCTCAGATCCTGATGGCGCCGTGAAGGTCATGCGTAAAAGCCGTGCGTAAAGTCCGCGCGCCCAAAGCACGTAATGGATGTGTTTATTTTAATTTATTGCTTTCGGGTGCATTAGTACTTGCTTAATAGTACAGCGCGGAAAAAAAAAAAAACTGTCGGAATAGCGGACCTAAAAAGGTGTCGGAACAGAAGGCTGTCGGAGTGGAGGTCTGTCGGAACAGAAGGCTGTCGGAATCACTGTCGGAATGCAGGTCTGTCGGAATGGAGGGTTGTCGGAATAGCGCTTGCACACCAATACGGTTATCGCGAGCTACCGGTAGCTCTCGGAGGCAGGAGGAGTCGATCGCGAAGCCCTGCCTGGTTATGTGAAGTTTAGTGTCTTTTGTACAAATGAAAAGAATAATGCGCTGATGTGATCCACTCTGAGATACAAAAGCGCGAGTCTTTTTTATGACCACTTGAGCAGGACAGCTTGGTTTTGAGGTGCTATTATGCATTTTCGCCTGTTCTGCTTTTGGCACGGTGCCCGTTCAGCAGCGCTCCACATCCAACCGCGGGGGACACGGACGCACGGGCTCCGGAGCCGAGACTCACGAAACACGCACTCTCTGTAATGTTCCGAGCAAAGCCACAACACACTCCACATGTCTATACAGCCGTGAAATACAAGCGCCCAAAACCAGACAGCCATAGTATACAAGCGCTCCTCAACCAGCAGCGGAGAAACGAAGCTCACGCGCTTTAAAGCGGACACACACACAGACAGAGCTCACACTTTCTGCAGCCAACAGTGGAGACACCCAGAACACTTACTTGAAACAGGGACAAAGAAAAGCCGCGGGAGGAAACAGGTAGAGCCATAACAAATCCTCACGAGATTGTTTTTGATGTGACCCAAAGCTGAGTTTCCCAAAGTCTCAAGCCCCTCCCCTGAGCGTTACCATGGTGATCAAAACCAGAGTTATTAGACACAATCGAGGTTATAATTATTCTGATTTGTCAGAATAATTAGCTTCATTGTTTTCTTCCAGATTATTTTACAGGTTTAAAAATCCTACATGTTAATTCTTCTAATGAATGTATTCAAGTAAAATTAAGTTCTTGTATTATACAACTGATGTTTAATTAAAGAAACAAAATCTTATAATAAAATCTTATAATTTTAATTAATGATGAAAAAATACATAGAAAAATCGATAGGTAGATCTTTGGGCCTTGCCTCAATTAAAAGTAGATCACGAGCTGGAAAAGTGTGAGCACCCCTGGTTTAAAGCATATCAACTTTTGATTAGGCTAAATTGGTCTACCATCAGTAGTTTCAATAAAATATAAAACCTACCATTTGAAACAAAATTTTCTGGCATTCTTTTTTTTGTGCGGCCCCTCTTTGATTTGACGATCTCAGCTTCCTTCTCCTCCTCCTCCGCCTGGCTGGTGAAATTATACATAGCACATTCACGGCGCTTAGCTACAAATTACAATTAAAAACATTTTGACTTGATTGTAGGCACACAGATTATACATGTAGTCTATTTACAGACACAAATTCTAAACACTTATCTGATGTCATTTTTATTTTGACAAGAGAAAATGTCAACCAGTCTTCTTGAGGTTTAATTTTTTCTCTTATTGCCTTTTCCGTTTTTGTGGCACTAAAATTAGATGGGCATCGCACAGTTTTTTGGTTTTTATCAATCCATTCTTCTGGAATTACGCCTTCTTCAATTTGGTTGGCCTCCTTCCAGACAGCCCGGGCATACATAACTGGAGGGAAGCATATTCAAGATTGCAGTTTAACAATTTTGTTATGCATAGAGTACATGAGTGGCTCTCAAAATATACAGTTACATTCTATGTCAAACTGTTCTATTCCAATCAGATTTAGAGCCCAGTTAAATAATCTTAAGGGGATATTTATTTCATTTTCAGAATCACTGAAGCAAATAAAATATAAAATAAATATCTTAGTTACTTAATGTAACTGTAGTTCTATGAGTATGTGCGTAGCCCTCTACGGGCTTCGCTATTGGCTAACACTCGAGGCAGCGCCTCGCACCTGAAGATCAAACAATGTACCGCTCCAATCATGGGAGAGTGGTTCCCGCCACTGGCCGTATATAAGGCCCTGTCCACTATCGCTCGCCCTTCTTGAACTCTAGCACAGTGGAAGACATGCCTGCTGGGCCTGCAGGTAGAGGGCTACGCACATACTCATAGAACTACAGTTACATTAAGTAACTAAGATTTCTATGTCGTATGTGCTACGCCCTCTACGGGCTTCGCTATTGGCATACCCTACGCGAAGGCCGTAGGATCAATGTACTCCCAGCAGGCATGCATGATTGGAGCGCACCCGCAAACCTACTTCGTACCAAGTACAGAGAGGCAGCGGGCGAGGTTGAGACCGGATGGAGAGAAGGCACATAGTCCTGCCCGGACCTGCCACAACCACCCGCATGAAAAAGAAACAAAGGTGATGAAAGGCCGCCTCTCCCAAGAGCGCCAAGCCACCACAAGGGAAGCACCCAAAAGAGTGCTAAGCATGGATGAACTGGCCACCTCTCCCAAGAGTGCCAGGCACAAGAGCAGAGTCTCCAGAAGGAGTATGACGAAGGTGAACAGGTAGCCTCTCCCAAGAGCACCAAGAACACCCAGGCAAAGCCCCCAAAAAAGGAGGATGCTAAGAACTGGGGGCAATGCGCAGGCTGCCTCTCCCAGAGCGCCTGAGGCACATCACCGACAAAGAAGTCCCTAAGCCGTCACCTTATGTCGACTCATGCGGCCCGCGAGAAAGGACCGAATGAGCCACTGACTGAGCTGTCACATCCAACAGATATGATTGGACAAATGTCGATGAGGAGGACCAGGAGGCGGCTAAACAGATCTCCTCGAGGGACACCCCTCTAAGCATAGCAGTAGAGGTGGCCACACCCCGAGTGGAATGGGCTCTGATGAGTGCAGGAGGAGGGCGCCCCCGTGCCTCGTAAGCCATGTGAATCGCCTGGCACACCCAGTGGGCTAAGCGCTGAGAAGAAAGAGCTGCACCCCGATCCTTCGCACCAAAACCCACAAAAAGCTGGTCAGAACGTCTGAAACCGGCCGTGCAGTGCAGGTAGCGGCGTAACGCCCTGACCGGACATGACAGGTGGCTCCGTTCCTCCTCTGCTGATGCATGTGGGGGAGGGCAAAGCGGTCTCAAGCGGATGACCCTGGACCTGAAGGAGGAAGTTATGACCTTAGGCTGAAAGGCCTGGTTCGGCCATAACTCCACCAAGCCTCCATCACTGCTAAAGGACAAGCAAGAGGGGTGGATGGAGAGGGCGCATAATTCCCCCGCCCTCTTGGCAGAGGCGAGCGCCAAAAGCAATACTGTCTTAAACGATAAGCAGCTGAGCTCAGCGCGATCCAGGGGCTCGAATGGCGGGCCCGAGAGACCCTCCAAAACCACCTGGAGATCCCAAGCTGCGGCGGAGCGCCTGAGGGGTGGATTCAGTCTGAGCGCACCCCTTAAGAAGCGCTTGACAAGAGGATGGTTACGGGCCGAGAAACCACCAAAACCCGTGTGGCCCGAAGCGATGGCCGAGGCAAAGACGCCCAGGGTCGAAGCCGAGCGGCCTTTGGCCAGGAGACTCTGAAGAAAGCCCAAGACCTCCTGAATGGGGCACGAGAGGGGATCCACTGACCTCTCCGCGCACCATGTGGCAAACAACTGCCATCGTAGTCTGTACGCCCTAACCGTTGAAGGCGCACGTGCTCCCTGAATGGTCGAGACTACAGCGGAAGGGAGGCCTAAGTCTAACAACCTTCCCCTCTCAGCTTCCAAACCAAGAGTCTGTGGCCTAGGATTGGGCGCGAGTAAAGGGCTCCCTGGGCCTGAGTCAGCGTCTGGGGCGAGTCCGGGAGGGGCCAAGGTGTCCCCTGCGCCATGGACACCAAGTCTGGGTACCACCTGGCACTCGGACTGTCCGGGGCCACAACCAGGATTTGTAGTCTGTCTCTCCTGACTCTGTGAAGCAGCGGAGGCAGAAGCCGGAGGGGGGGGAAGGCATAAAGGAGTCCCCCCGGCCAACGTCGGTGCGCCAACGCGTCGACGCCCAGAGGAGGCTCGTCCCCTGGTCTGAGTGAGAACCACAGGGGGCACAGAGCGTTTTCTGCACTGGCGAACAGGTCGGCCACCGGGTGGCCGAACTGCTGCCAAACCTGCGCCGCCACCCAGGGGGCTAGGCTCCATTCGTCGCGGGCTGCTCCGCCCCTGGACATTCTGTCCGCGCCTACGTTGAGAACGCCGGGGATGTGCCGGGCCCTCAAGGAAAGGAGGTGAGTGTTGGCCCACAGGAGGATCTCCGCTGCCCTCCTGTGGAGCGGGGGAGATCTGGTTCCCCCCTGTCTGTTCAGGTAAGCCACCACAGTCGTGTTGTCTGACCGGACTAAAACGTGGTGTCCCTCCAGTTCCGCTCTGAAGTGCAGGAGAACATTCTTCACTGCCTCCATCTCCAGGACATTGATGTGCCTGGGCGTCGGAGACCAGGTGCCGCCCGTCGAGCACTGGCCCAGGACCCCCCCCCAACCAGTCAGGGAGGCATCTGTGAACACCTCCGTGTAATGGGGGACACATCCCAGCCGCACGCCCTGGCTCAGAAGGATTGGGTCGGTCCAGAACTGAATATCCTTCCGTGCGGGCATTGGGAGCCTCAGCCATTTCCTCCTGTCGCGCACTGGGTGCAATCTGAGACGGGAGTACCACCGCTGGAGGCGTCTCATATGCAGAAGGCCCAGCTGAACAACTGGGTGGGCCGCTGCCATCAATCCCAGAAGTGATTGAATCTGATAGGACTGGACTGTCGTCCTTTTCAGAACAGCTTGACCCTTCTGGAGGAGCACTGACCGTCTCCCGGCAGAGAGAGACGCGCGCGCATTCAGTGAATCCAGTTGGAGGCCCAGATAACACATGACCTGTGCTGGGCGCAGAGAGCTCTTTGCTCTGTTGACCACAAAGCCCAGTTTGGAGATGTGATCCAACACCACCTTGGTGTGAGCCTGAGCCTCCTGTCTGGAGGAGGCCAGGATGAGCCAATCGTCGATGTAAGTCAGAATCCTGATTCCCATACGACGCAGCGGGTCCAGCGCCGCCTCCACGCACTTGGAGAAGGTGCGGGGAGCCAGCGAATAACCAAACGGGAGTCGGCAGTATTCGTAGCATTTTCCGGCTACAGAGAATCTGAGGAATTTCCTGTGCTCCGGTACAATGGAAACATGGAAATAAGCATCCGTGAGGTCCACAGACGTCATCCAATCGCCCTGACTGACGCACTCCAACAGGTGTCGTGTCGTCAGCATGCGAAAGGGTCTCTTGGCTATGCATCCGTTGAGGATGCGCAAGTCCAAAATGGGTCGGACGCCTCCGCTCTTTTTGGGGACCAAGAAGTACGGGGAGTAGAAACCGTTCCCCGCTCTCTCTGCCTGTACTTCCACTACTGCACCGCGCAGTAGGAGGGAGGAGACCTCTTCCAGCAGTGCCCTGGTCTCGGCCGCATCGCGCATTCTGGTCACTAACACCCCTGCGAACGGAGGTGGGTGTGTAGCGAACTGTAGTGCATATCCCCTCCTCAGCGTTTTGCGTAACCACGGAGAAAGGGGAATCCCGAGGTCCACCCAGGCTTGGTAGGAGTCCGTGAGAGGTCGGACTGCGGAGCTGGGAGCTCGATGAACGGGCCCGTCCACTGTGTCCGTGAGTGGGGGGCCCCGCTCGAAAGGGACGTGCGGGGTATGAACGTGAGCCGGTCATAGCGTCGCACCCGCCTAGTCTGCGTTTCTTGGCGCGGTATGGCTCCTCTGAGGAGTGCAGAGATAAACGAGCGTCTCGTTGAGACGCCGTCAAGCTCGCTCCTGTGGAACTAGTCCGGACAGAGGCCGGGCGCTTACAGGAATTGCCCACACTCCTAACACTAGAAGGAGGGAGAGGAGCGCGCGTCCGTCCCCGCACCGCCGCAGTAATCCGAGGAGGAGAAGGGTTAATGACCGTAGACACTCCTCCGGCGAGTGCATAGCTCTGCGCGGGGATGTGCGTCGAAGCACGATCCTCACGAGCCTGTACAAGCCCCCTGCGCGCCCCCGGAGCAGCGTGGGGAAGCTTTGGGAAAGTTGAAGAGGAGATGTGAGTTGAAGCTCCGCTGCGCGTGCATGTGTGACTCTGCGAGTGAGAGCGTACAAGAGCGCGACCCACTCTGTTCTGTGCGAGATGAATCCGCTTCCTCGGGCAGAGCGAGGAGCCGGGAAAGCATCTACATTGGTGTGAACAAGTGGAGACGAGTGTACAGAAGCGTGTCTGGGGCGGAGCGCACGTTCGCCCCCTTCCGTAGGGACAGAGCGGAGAGAAAGCGGCGCCTTGTTACCAGAGCGGCAGCGGTGGGACAACTGTTCTTACTCAATATAGTTGTCTGGGCCGCTGGAAGCCCCGCCCCCACAGCAGCGGCAGTTGTGGAACTGTCTCCAACCACGTCCGCTTCATGGGAGAGGGTGGGGGTGAGGGGGGAGTTGCCGACAACGTTAACCCTTTCTGTGACTTACTCAGCTGCGCCGCGGCATGAGAAGAGTGTGTCGTGGAGTCAGCCTCGAAGCGAGGACCAGTATGAAGATAGAAGTCAGAAGTCGCTACCAGTGCGTTTCTGCTTGTCTGGGCCGCTGGAAGCCCCGCCCCCACAGCAGCGGCAGTTGTGGAACTGTCCTCAACCACGTCCGCTTCATGGGAGAGGGCGGGGAGTGAGGGGAAGTTGTCGTTAACTTTGACCCTTTCTGTGACTTACTCAATTGCGCCGTGGCATGTGATGAGTGTGTCAGAGCAGTTGTGGAGCTAGCCTCCAAGCGAGCGCCAGCATAATTAGACAAGTCAGAAGACGCTACCAGTGCGTTTCTGCTTGCATGTAAAGAAGTTGGCTCTTCAGTGATGTAACGGGCCGTAGCACGGCCTTTATTAGCATGAAAAGCCCCGCCCCGCCCTCTGCGAGCTCCGGAAGAAGCACGCCGGTCTGGTCTAGCGCTCTTGTCTCTTCCTCGTCTGGGCTCAGGAGCCGCCGGGATCCGGGGAGCAGAGCGCGCCGCAGCCGCGCGTCTCGGGGGAGAGCGGCTTCTTCTCCTTTTGTCCTGACGGTGAGGAGTGCGCTGAGGGAGCTGGGGACGCAGATGAGGAGCCAGCTGAGCAGAAGCCTTGGTAGCGGAATCCAGACGATCGACGAAGCTCAGGAAGTCTGGACCGAAGAGAGAGGCAGTGGACAGTGGAAGGTTGAGCAGCTGCTTTTTCTCCTGGTCTTTGAGTGAAGACAGACCCAGCCAGAGGTGTCTGCAGCCCACCTGTGCCGCGCACATAGACCGACCTCCGTCTATGGCGAGAGCCTGTGACATGCGAAGGAAAGTCGCCAGAGTGGTCCGCAGTTCACCTAGGTCAAGGCGGCTCGGCTCGGAATCCCCTTCCAGTAGCTTGGACATGGATCCTGCGAGGAAGGCCAAGTTGCTAGCTAAAGCCACGACCTGTGTGGCATTAGCATAGCAGCGGTCAAACAACGCCGCCGTCAGCCGGTCCTTCTCGGACGGGAGCTGAGGCTTACTGCCGGGCCAGAGGGAGGAAGAAGGAAGCAGAGACAATCTGACCCCGTCCTCGATGGGTGGGACCCCCGAATCACTGCACCAGTCCTGCACGCAGCAATACGGCCGGTATGCTTTAGCAGGATGTTTGGCGCTTAACGGTTGTCCCCATTCGCGCTGAGCATAGTGCACAATGGGCGGCATCGGGGGGCACAGCACCTTGGGCCGAGCCCGGGGACGCGGACGGGACCCGAGCCCGTCCGTGAAGTCCACCGGGGGAGCAGCAGGCTGCGGCGGGAAAGAGATGTTCATACGCTCTGCCGCCGTGACGAAGAGTGTGGGGAGCTGGTCTACCGGGTAGCGGTCAGCCGGAGGAGCCACGTCGGAGAAGAGGGATGCCGCATCTTCCTCGTAGACTCGACGATCATCTTCCTCGTCGTAGTCTGCCCAGTCCTTCTTCCTGGGGTGAACAGGCCGGGGGGAAGGAGGTGCTGGAGTCTTGTCCGGCGGTGCTGCGGCACGGACCGGGGATGCCGCCTCGCCCTCGGACATCTCCGGGTCCAGACCGAGATGCTCCGGGGATATGGGGCCCATGAAGCCACGGCGCCGCTCTCGCTCCACCCTGGGGAGTGAGAGGCAGGCAGGGCAGTCCTTCTCCTCAGCGGTGTGCTGCCAACCGAGGCAGAGGAAGCAGAAGTCGTGTCGGTCCTCGGGGAGAAGGGACGTCTCACATCTGCCGCACCTACGACGCTCGACACCGGAGGGTGACAACATCTTCGAGCTGGTGAGTACGGCGAGTCCAAATCTTGATTGTAGAGAAGTTAAAACGTTCTGAAAGAACGTGCTCAGAGATCTTCAAGTGCTGAGTGAAAAGAAGGGCGAGCGATAGTGGACAGGGCCTTATATACGGCCAGTGGCGGGAACCACTCTCCCATGATTGGAGCGGTACATTGTTTGATCTTCAGGTGCGAGGCGCTGCCTCGAGTGTTAGCCAATAGCGAAGCCCGTAGAGGGCGTAGCACATACGACATAGACAGTAAAATCACCATTGCATGTAACAAAAACACTCAAAATGCAATGATGTCATGGAAGTTTGACACAAATGATCATTGGATGTCACCCTGAAGAGGTTAGTAGGAAAGTGTGTGGCAAAGTGAAATGAGGAGGAATATCAGAATTGGTAGATAAACATGCAGGTGTAGCCACAAAGAAAAAGATTCAGAAGGTGACATAAACAGAACTAGTACTTTTTACCTTGTCAATATCTTTGTAAATCTGTGGGGGTTTTTGCAAGGTATGCTTTGAGGCAGCCGCTCTAGTTAGAATTCCACTCTTTTTGCCTGATTATCTTCACTGCTCTACTGAGAAACACTGATTTGTGATTCGTTTTTGTTTAATCTGGCAGTTAGCACGTAGGTTATTTACTTGATTACCAGCTTGTTTAGTCTTAAGGTCTTGGTCCTTGTTGTCTTGGGAGGTCTTCTCGTCTCAATTGGGGCTTGCCTGGAAACATCCAGACGATAGTATATAAAATTAATTCTGGGGGCCAACGACGCCCCATCTTTCGGATTTTTGTAGCGCGTGTATTGAACCAGGAGTTAATTAGCCAATCAACACACATATCTTCCCCGATGAAAAAAACCAACATGGCTGCTTGCCCAACGATAAAAAATACGATGAAAAAATAAACCACATGAGCGAGCAAAAAACGCATTTTATGTGAGGTGAGTGTGAAGTAGGATTGTGGTTCTAAACTGACAGGCACCGACCAGATCAGCTCCTTTTTTCATCAGCGTCACGCAAATTAAACACCATCTTGATTTGCCCTGTGTTACCAACGGATTGGTACTAATTTTGACGCCAAAACGCATAGACGTCACCCGCCGAGTGAGATCGCTAGTCTGTGACGTATTAGAGGTTTAAGATCGGCCTAAAAAATCTAGCCCGACCCGACCAGCCATCCGGTGTTATCTAAAGCCCGAACCCACGCCAGCCCACCAAATTAACTTGATTTGCAGTGCCCTGGCCAGACCGCATCGCCTACTCAGTGAGAACGACTCGCGTAACGCGGGCCTCGGTGATCAGCTCAGTATGCCGTGGCGCTCAAGGGGCTCTTCTCCTCATACTCCTATGTTACCTTCTAAGCACTGGCGCTACTGCTACGCTTTTTTTTATTCAAGATTTCGAAACTATTCCGTGCAACAATAGTCATCTCCTGCACTCTACTATTATCCATACTTCGTTTAGTATTCAGGATAGTGGCGCTACTAGAGTCCTACACGCATCTGAATTCAACGGAGGTAACGGCTTCTACTACAACATACATCCGAGAGGAAGGGCGCAAGTCGCTTGATATTGGGTCGATCTTTATTTTTTTACAGTAATTTTCAGAGGGCCAATTAAACTTCTAATTAGTACTGACTTTCACCACACATCGTTTACACTTGTTTTGCTTCAAACAGGCATTTTCACATTTTTTCGGTCTTGGCTTGTGTTATGATCCCAAATCCAGTAGGAGCCCCTCCTGCCAAAAGGTGTACTTATCAGTATCAAGAGGTGTGGCCTATTCACAGTGCCGCCTTATTCCTAGTCGAGCCTCGCTCTGTGTCCGTAGTGGTCTCACACTCTGCTGCGTGGCTCAGTGGAGCTCCTATCGCTCTTCCGTCGGCGTGTATACAATCGTCTCTGGCCAGACTGAGCTCCATCGAATCCCGCGTTCATCAGATGTGTACTACGAACTAGGAGGGCGTTATTTTAAACTTCAAACAGCAGAGCTGATACGTGCCGCGATATGCCACCTGGTCTTGACACATAGACGTTGCTAAACGTGGTCTGGTGACGTACGATCATACTTAAGTTATTGCTACTGAATTACTGTAAAAAATAACATGACCACTTCACGGATTTCGCCTTTCGCTGGTTATTTTCAGAACGTAACCTCCGTGATAGTCTTGGGAACACTGTATACTAAAACGATGTATGGATACTAAACTAAGGAATACTTGTTATAAAATAAATAATTTGAATAAAACAGAAAAGGCGCTGTACAGGAGCCGCAGAGCCAGAGCATGCCCTGCGCACGTGAACACCCCCTTCCCTCCTCCTCCTCCTGAGTCGGGCTTGCTTCGGGCTCGGGCCTGCAAATCAAGTTAATTGGTGGGGCTCGGGCTGGGTCGGGCTTTAATACCGGTGGGCCTGGGTCGGGTCGGGCTAGATTTTTTAGGCCCGATCTTACCTCTAGTCACCACGCCCTCCGCCTGCGTTTCAGATCAAATCTACATCGTACCGGGCAATCAGATGAGTTTATTTGCGTGACGCAGATGAAACAAAGGAGCTGATTGGTCGTCTGTCATTTAGACCAAAATCTAACTTCACTCACCTCACATTAAAATCGTTTTTTGCTCCGCTCATTGATTCTTTTTTTCATGTATTTTTTTCGTTGGGAGCAGCCATGTTGGTTTTTTCACGGGGGAAGATATGTGTGTCTGATTGGCTAATTAATCTGTCAATCACGGCTACAAAAATCCGAAAGAGGGGCGTCGTTGGCCAGATATATTTTATATATATCGTCTGGATTTTCCAGGCAAGCCCCAGTTGAGACAAAGACCTACCCAAGACAACAAGGGACCAAGACCTTAAGACTAACACTGGTATCAAGTAATACTACGCTACTGCCAGATTAAAAAAAAAAAAAATCACAAATCCAGTGTTTCTCAGTAGAGCTGGTGCAAAGATGGGATCTGGTCAGAAAAAGGAGTGGATTTCTACTAGGAGACGGCTGCCTCAAATGCATACCATGCAAAAAACACCATCACACAGATTTACAAAGATATTTGACAAGGTAAAAATGTTACTTAGTTCTGTTTTAAATGTTCTACCTTTCTGAATCTTTTTCTTTGTGGCTACCACCTGCATGTTTAATCATACCACATTCCTTGATATCTCTCCTCCTCATTCTCAACTCTTGCCACACCATACTTTTCCCTACTAACCTCTTCAAGGGTGACCATCCAATGTACTCATTTGTGATCATGTTACTTCCATGACAATCATTGCATATTTGAGTGTTTTTGTTAATTGCAATTGGTGATTTGTTACTTCTATGTCGTATGTGCTACGCCCTCTACGGGCTTCGCTATTGGCTAACACTCGAGGCAGCGCCTCGCACCTGAAGATCAAACAATGTACCGCTCCAATCATGGGAGAGTGGTTCCCGCCACTGGCCGTATATAAGGCCCTGTCCACTATCGCTCGCCCTTCTTTTCACTCAGCACTTGAAGATCTCTGAGCACGTTCTTTCAGAACGTTTTAACTTCTCTACAATCAAGATTTGGACTCGCCGTACTCACCAGCTCGAAGATGTTGTCACCCTCCGGTGTCGAGCGTCGTAGGTGCGGCAGATGTGAGACGTCCCTTCTCCCCGAGGACCGACACGACTTCTGCTTCCTCTGCCTCGGTTGGCAGCACACCGCTGAGGAGAAGGACTGCCCTGCCTGCCTCTCACTCCCAGGGTGGAGCGAGAGCGGCGCCGTGGCTTCATGGGCCCCATATCCCCGGAGCATCTCGGTCTGGACCCGGAGATGTCCGAGGGCGAGGCGGCATCCCCGGTCCGTGCCGCAGCACCGCCGGACAAGACTCCAGCACCTCCTTCCCCCCGGCCTGTTCACCCCAGGAAGAAGGACTGGGCAGACTACGACGAGGAAGATGATCGTCGAGTCTACGAGGAAGATGCGGCATCCCTCTTCTCCGACGTGGCTCCTCCGGCTGACCGCTACCCGGTAGACCAGCTCCCCACACTCTTCGTCACGGCGGCAGAGCGTATGAACATCTCTTTCCCGCCGCAGCCTGCTGCTCCCCCGGTGGACTTCACGGACGGGCTCGGGTCCCGTCCGCGTCCCCGGGCTCGGCCCAAGGTGCTGTGCCCCCCGATGCCGCCCATTGTGCACTATGCTCAGCGCGAATGGGGACAACCGTTAAGCGCCAAACATCCTGCTAAAGCATACCGGCCGTATTGCTGCGTGCAGGACTGGTGCAGTGATTCGGGGGTCCCACCCATCGAGGACGGGGTCAGATTGTCTCTGCTTCCTTCTTCCTCCCTCTGGCCCGGCAGTAAGCCTCAGCTCCCGTCCGAGAAGGACCGGCTGACGGCGGCGTTGTTTGACCGCTGCTATGCTAATGCCACACAGGTCGTGGCTTTAGCTAGCAACTTGGCCTTCCTCGCAGGATCCATGTCCAAGCTACTGGAAGGGGATTCCGAGCCGAGCCGCCTTGACCTAGGTGAACTGCGGACCACTCTGGCGACTTTCCTTCGCATGTCACAGGCTCTCGCCATAGACGGAGGTCGGTCTATGTGCGCGGCACAGGTGGGCTGCAGACACCTCTGGCTGGGTCTGTCTTCACTCAAAGACCAGGAGAAAAAGCAGCTGCTCAACCTTCCACTGTCCACTGCCTCTCTCTTCGGTCCAGACTTCCTGAGCTTCGTCGATCGTCTGGATTCCGCTACCAAGGCTTCTGCTCAGCTGGCTCCTCATCTGCGTCCCCAGCTCCCTCAGCGCACTCCTCACCGTCAGGACAAAAGGAGAAGAAGCCGCTCTCCCCCGAGACGCGCGGCTGCGGCGCGCTCTGCTCCCCGGATCCCGGCGGCTCCTGAGCCCAGACGAGGAAGAGACAAGAGCGCTAGACCAGACCGGCGTGCTTCTTCCGGAGCTCGCAGAGGGCGGGCGGGGCTTTTCATGCTAATAAAGGCCGTGCTACGGCCCGTTACATCACTGAAGAGCCAACTTCTTTACATGCAAGCAGAAACGCACTGGTAGCGTCTTCTGACTTGTCTAATTATGCTGGCGCTCGCTTGGAGGCTAGCTCCACAACTGCTCTGACACACTCATCACATGCCACGGCGCAATTGAGTAAGTCACAGAAAGGGTCAAAGTTAACGACAACTTCCCCCTCACTCCCCGCCCTCTCCCATGAAGCGGACGTGGTTGAGGACAGTTCCACAACTGCCGCTGCTGTGGGGGCGGGGCTTCCAGCGGCCCAGACAAGCAGAAACGCACTGGTAGCGACTTCTGACTTCTATCTTCATACTGGTCCTCGCTTCGAGGCTGACTCCACGACACACTCTTCTCATGCCGCGGCGCAGCTGAGTAAGTCACAGAAAGGGTTAACGTTGTCGGCAACTCCCCCCTCACCCCCCACCCTCTCCCATGAAGCGGACGTGGTTGGAGACAGTTCCACAACTGCCGCTGCTGTGGGGGCGGGGCTTCCAGCGGCCCAGACAACTATATTGAGTAAGAACAGTTGTCCCACCGCTGCCGCTCTGGTAACAAGGCGCCGCTTTCTCTTCCGCTCTGTCCCTACGGAAGGGGGCGAACGTGCGCTCCGCCCCAGACACGCTTCTGTACACTCGTCTCCACTTGTTCACACCAATGTAGATGCTTTCCCGGCTCCTCGCTCTGCCCCGAGGAAGCGGATTCATCTCGCACAGAACAGAGTGGGTCGCGCTCTTGTACGCTCTCACTCGCAGAGTCACACATGCACGCGCAGCGGAGCTTCAACTCACATCTCCTCTTCAACTTTCCCAAAGCTTCCCCACGCTGCTCCGGGGGCGCGCAGGGGGCTTGTACAGGCTCGTGAGGATCGTGCTTCGACGCACATCCCCGCGCAGAGCTATGCACTCGCCGGAGGAGTGTCTACGGTCATTAACCCTTCTCCTCCTCGGATTACTGCGGCGGTGCGGGGACGGACGCGCGCTCCTCTCCCTCCTTCTAGTGTTAGGAGTGTGGGCAATTCCTGTAAGCGCCCGGCCTCTGTCCGGACTAGTTCCACAGGAGCGAGCTTGACGGCGTCTCAACGAGACGCTCGTTTATCTCTGCACTCCTCAGAGGAGCCATACCGCGCCAAGAAACGCAGACTAGGCGGGTGCGACGCTATGACCGGCTCACGTTCATACCCCGCACGTCCCTTTCGAGCGGGGCCCCCCACTCACGGACACAGTGGACGGGCCCGTTCATCGAGCTCCCAGCTCCGCAGTCCGACCTCTCACGGACTCCTACCAAGCCTGGGTGGACCTCGGGATTCCCCTTTCTCCGTGGTTACGCAAAACGCTGAGGAGGGGATATGCACTACAGTTCGCTACACACCCACCTCCGTTCGCAGGGGTGTTAGTGACCAGAATGCGCGATGCGGCCGAGACCAGGGCACTGCTGGAAGAGGTCTCCTCCCTCCTACTGCGCGGTGCAGTAGTGGAAGTACAGGCAGAGAGAGCGGGGAACGGTTTCTACTCCCCGTACTTCTTGGTCCCCAAAAAGAGCGGAGGCGTCCGACCCATTTTGGACTTGCGCATCCTCAACGGATGCATAGCCAAGAGACCCTTTCGCATGCTGACGACACGACACCTGTTGGAGTGCGTCAGTCAGGGCGATTGGATGACGTCTGTGGACCTCACGGATGCTTATTTCCATGTTTCCATTGTACCGGAGCACAGGAAATTCCTCAGATTCTCTGTAGCCGGAAAATGCTACGAATACTGCCGACTCCCGTTTGGTTATTCGCTGGCTCCCCGCACCTTCTCCAAGTGCGTGGAGGCGGCGCTGGACCCGCTGCGTCGTATGGGAATCAGGATTCTGACTTACATCGACGATTGGCTCATCCTGGCCTCCTCCAGACAGGAGGCTCAGGCTCACACCAAGGTGGTGTTGGATCACATCTCCAAACTGGGCTTTGTGGTCAACAGAGCAAAGAGCTCTCTGCGCCCAGCACAGGTCATGTGTTATCTGGGCCTCCAACTGGATTCACTGAATGCGCGCGCGTCTCTCTCTGCCGGGAGACGGTCAGTGCTCCTCCAGAAGGGTCAAGCTGTTCTGAAAAGGACGACAGTCCAGTCCTATCAGATTCAATCACTTCTGGGATTGATGGCAGCGGCCCACCCAGTTGTTCAGCTGGGCCTTCTGCATATGAGACGCCTCCAGCGTGGTACTCCCGTCTCAGATTGCACCCAGTGCGCGACAGGAGGAAATGGCTGAGGCTCCCAATGCCCGCACGGAAGGATATTCAGTTCTGGACCGACCCAATCCTTCTGAGCCAGGGCGTGCGGCTGGGATGTGTCCCCCATTACACGGAGGTGTTCACAGATGCCTCCCTGACTGGTTGGGGGGGGGTCCTGGGCCAGTGCTCGACGGGCGGCACCTGGTCTCCGACGCCCAGGCACATCAATGTCCTGGAGATGGAGGCAGTGAAGAATGTTCTCCTGCACTTCAGAGCGGAACTGGAGGGACACCACGTTTTAGTCCGGTCAGACAACACGACTGTGGTGGCTTACCTGAACAGACAGGGGGGAACCAGATCTCCCCCGCTCCACAGGAGGGCAGCGGAGATCCTCCTGTGGGCCAACACTCACCTCCTTTCCTTGAGGGCCCGGCACATCCCCGGCGTTCTCAACGTAGGCGCGGACAGAATGTCCAGGGCGGAGCAGCCCGCGACGAATGGAGCCTAGCCCCCTGGGTGGCGGCGCAGGTTTGGCAGCAGTTCGGCCACCCGGTGGCCGACCTGTTCGCCAGTGCAGAAAACGCTCTGTGCCCCCTGTGGTTCTCACTCAGACCAGGGGACGAGCCTCCTCTGGGCGTCGACGCGTTGGCGCACCGACGTTGGCCGGGGGACTCCTTTATGCCTTCCCCCCCCTCCGGCTTCTGCCTCCGCTGCTTCACAGAGTCAGGAGAGACAGACTACAAATCCTGGTTGTGGCCCCGGACAGTCCGAGTGCCAGGTGGTACCCAGACTTGGTGTCCATGGCGCAGGGGACACCTTGGCCCCTCCCGGACTCGCCCCAGACGCTGATCAGGCCCAGGGAGCCCTTTACTCGCGCCCAATCCTAGGCCACAGACTCTTGGTTTGGAAGCTGAGAGGGGAAGGTTGTTAGACTTAGGCCTCCCTTCCGCTGTAGTCTCGACCATTCAGGGAGCACGTGCGCCTTCAACGGTTAGGGCGTACAGACTACGATGGCAGTTGTTTGCCACATGGTGCGCGGAGAGGTCAGTGGATCCCCTCTCGTGCCCCATTCAGGAGGTCTTGGGCTTTCTTCAGAGTCTCCTGGCCAAAGGCCGCTCGGCTTCGACCCTGGGCGTCTTTGCCTCGGCCATCGCTTCGGGCCACACGGGTTTTGGTGGTTTCTCGGCCCGTAACCATCCTCTTGTCAAGCGCTTCTTAAGGGTGCGCTCAGACTGAATCCACCCCTCAGGCGCTCCGCCGCAGCTTGGGATCTCCAGGTGGTTTTGGAGGGTCTCTCGGGCCCGCCATTCGAGCCCCTGGATCGCGCTGAGCTCAGCTGCTTATCGTTTAAGACAGTATTGCTTTTGGCGCTCGCCTCTGCCAAGAGGGCGGGGAATTATGCGCCCTCTCCATCCACCCTCTTGCTTGTCCTTTAGCAGTGATGGAGGCTTGGTGGAGTTATGGCCGAACCAGGCCTTTCAGCCTAAGGTCATAACTTCCTCCTTCAGGTCCAGGGTCATCCGCTTGAGACCGCTTTGCCCTCCCCCACATGCATCAGCAGAGGAGGAACGGAGCCACCTGTCATGTCCGGTCAGGGCGTTACGCCGCTACCTGCACTGCACGGCCGGTTTCAGACGTTCTGACCAGCTTTGTGGGTTTTGTGGGTTTTGGTGCGAAGGATCGGGGTGCAGCTCTTTCTCTCTCAGCGCTTAGCCCACTGGGTGTGCAGGAGCGATTCACAATGGCTTACGAGGGCATGCGGGGAGAGTGAGCTGAGAGCGCTGCCCTCCATCACTGACACTCATCAGAACCCATTCCACTCGGAAGACAGAGAAGGTATCCACAGAAGATGTCAGGACACGCATCTATGCATAATTTGCTGTATGGAAGGAAAGCAAACCGTGATGATCGCCTTCGAAGGAGATCTGTTATCCGCCGCCTCCTGTGTGCTCTCCTCATCGACATTGGTCCTAATACACTCATCTGCTTGGAGGTGTTCGACAGTGCTCAGTCACGTTTGAGGCTCTTCGGTCCTTTCTCGCGGGCCGCATTGCCGTCGACATAGGGAAGAGAGGTGACGGCCTTACCGGAACTTCTTGATTGTCTGCGGGTGATGTAGCGCCATCAGCCGCTCACCGGGAGAAGCAAGCCTGACGCATTGCACTCCGCCACCTTCTTTAAGCATCCTCACTTTTTGGAAGGGCTTTGCCTGGAGTCTTTCTTGGCTTGCTCTTGGGGTGAGAGGGCTAACCATGATCACCATGTGTGCAGATAACTCCTATTCTGGAGAACTCTGCGTCTTGAGCGAAAGGAAACGAAGGAGTGGTAAGCAGAGAAGAAGGAAAGCTTAATGCCCGGACCCAAGCAACAGGTAACCCCGGATAGGAGGCTGTGAGGCATCACCTGGCACGTTCGAAGACGGTGGCGCAGTCTCATCGGCAGCGCTCTTACGACACGCATTCATTAGGGAATTGACTTCATAATGATAGTTGCATTGGCGCCTTGGAAGAGAGGCGGCCCTTTCATCACCTTTGTCTTTTTTCGAAGATATGGGTGTGTGTTGATGCAGGGTGCGCGGGGGGCGTAGGACATTGCGCTCTGTCCTCATTCCAACGCGTTGGTTCTACAAAACCTCCAGCCCGGGGCCTGCCTCTCGATGCTTACTTGTGACGAAGTAGGTTTAGCGAAGTGCCTCATCCATCAATTAGTCGAAATTGCGACCCCGCTGGAAGAGTACTATATAATCCTACGGCCTAATCCCGCGATGCCCTAGGGTACGGTATGCCAATAGCGAAGCCTTCGTAGCCCTCGAGGGCGTGGATGCACATGACGAATAGAAAGTAAATCTTAGTTACTTAATGTAACGTGTGTATCCTGATTGGTTATGTGGCGTAGCCCTACTTCAGTACCTTGCAGGGCCCAGGGCGAGGCAGTCTACCCTCCACACACTGTGGCATAAAGTTCTAAGTGCAGACAGGTGATGCGCCGGATAGTGGGACAGGGCCCTTTAATACCCGGCCCAGTGGCGGGACCACTGCCCCTAGATTTTGGGAGGCTGGGAATACAGTTTTGTCTGATCTTTCAGCGTGGCGAGGCTCACCACGCTTAGCCCTCTCCGGGAGGTTGGTAGCCCGACAATCAGCCAGCCGATTAAGGGCTCTGACGCACATATCATAAAAAAACTCAGGTACATTAAGGTATAACTAAAGAGTAGTTGATTCTTTCATGACTATTTTATCGCTGCGTATTCAGAAGAATACTGAAAAAAATGAAAAACTATAGTCGCACACTGAATCCTTCCGCGCATATTAAGAATCCTATCCTTAACGTGGCATTCTACCCTCTGAATTGGGGGAGAGTAGAACAGTTTATGACAAAAAACACGCAAGAATGATAAAACTGTTATATTTTGCCCGAGCCAACTCGATAGCACTCTGATGCATAACAAATTGTTAACTGCATCGTTGAATCGTGACTAACCCCCACTCCAGAATCTCTGTATGCACGCCCGAAGAGAGCTGATAACTGTTAAAGAGGGGCCCGATTCCGCGGGGCCTTCTTCCATATACCGCATTCAGTTGATCTGGCATACCCCAGGGCCCATTGGTCCTCCCCCAATATTCAGGAAAATGGAGTCTGATAAAAACCAAAAGAAACCCTGGTACACTCGCTACAGCCCACTGGCTAGGAATGGTTTGCGATACGTGGCCACAAAAACGGGAAAAGGCAATAGTAGAAAGAAACTTGAAACCTCAAGAAGATCTGGATTGAATTTCTGCTTGTCAAGAATAAATAATGACATCAGATAAGTGTTTAGAGATTCTGTGGTCTAGTAATAGCACTACATGTATATCTGTGTGGCCTACAATCAAGTCAAAATGTTTTATTGTATATTTGTACTAGCTACAGCGCCGGTGAATGTGGCTATTGTATAATTCACCAGCAGCGGGAGGAGGAGGAGAAGGAAGGCTTGAACCGAGCTCCGATTGCCCAACAGTCATATGATGGAGATGGGGGAAGGCACACAACTCAACCCGCACAAAAAAAGAAGATCGCTGCAGAAAATTTTGTTTCAAATGGGTAGGTTTATTATTTCTATGAGAACTCACTGATGGAGGTCCAGATTGTGTGTAGGCCCCACATGCATAAAGTTGATATGCTTTATAACCACGGGATGTCGCTCACGACTTTCCAGCTCGTTTTATCTTATTTTTAATTTTGACGGGGAACAAAGGCCCAAAGATCCTATTCCTATCAGAATAATTTTTTCTATGTATTTTTTCACGTCATTAATTAACAATTGTATAGAATGCTCTGTTGGGTAAAGAGATTTTGGTTTCTTTAATTAAAACATTCAGTTGGGTATAATTATTCAGAAACTTTACCTGTTTACTTGGTAATTACAATTACATTTAGAGATGGATTAAAGTGTTATGGAATTTTTTGAAACCAGTAAGGATCATCTGTGAGAAAACAATGAAGCTAATTATTGCTGCTATCATTGAATAATTATAACACTCGGCTTGCTGTGTGTCTAATAACTTTGGTTTTGATCACCATGGTTAACGCTTCAGGCGGAGGGGCTTGAGACTTTGGGAAAAGCTAGCTCTCGTGTTCACGATCAGAATAACATATGGCTCTGTGTGAAATTATTGTATGGACTGCTACGCTTTCATTACTCGTCTTCCCTGCGGCGCTTTTCTTGGTGTTCCCTGTTTCAAAGTAATTGTCGTTTCTGGTGTCTCCACTGTGGCTGCAGAATTTAGTGT
>CM076400.1:2605483-2725548 GCA_038363315.1 Mugilogobius chulae | reverse complement strand
AACTATACGCTCACGCACTTGCACCTTTGCACAGGCACCGGGCACATTGGCACTCGGGCAACCTGGCACCTGGGCACTCTGACCGGCACGGTTCACGTTGAAGACAGGCAAGGCAGTGTGCTGCCCTAGCGTAGCTGATCGCTGCTGCTGCTTCGCACGACGATAGCGCACTTATAAACGTGCAGGGGAGGAGACGAAGAAAAGAGCAGAGAAAAGAGGGAAAACAGGAGGAGAGAGAAAGCAGGAGGCACTCCTCCGCACACACACGAGACGTTTATAGGCTACACATGAGGGAGAAAAAGAGGGAGAGGGACAGAGAGAGAGGAAAAGGAGGAGAGAAGGCAGGAGGAGACAGGTGAGGAGTGTCAGGGTCGTACTTGTTACTCTGTTTATCCTTCACAAAGAATCCTTGTTGTAATGTTAGTCCAAACTTCTGAGCTAAACAGAAACTGAGGCAAAGTTTGACAAGCTCCTCCCTCTCTGCGCCTTACCATGGAGCTACTGTCCATCACCAAAATACAGACCATAAAACACTGACTACAATACAAAGTAGTGGTACAAATTAAAGAGCTGTGATTAAAAAGGCTGTACTTGGTTGCAAAATGATAATGAACATCCACTAATGCTGGTAGGCTATTAGAAATGGTGATGTTTAAACAGACCAGAATATTAAAGAGAGCTAGGTGAAACATCAGAATTATACATGTCCCCTTACCAATTTGTTGTTGTATTTTTTAATTTAGTAACGAAGAAATTATTAAATTAATAATTTACTAATAAAATTAAATAAATGAATATTAGGGCAGACCATAAGTAATAAAATTAAACTCTATATCGGCGATTGCGATAATACAAATCTACTGGTAGATCTCCGAGGGTTGCCGACTTAAAAAGTAGATCTCGGGCAGAAAAAGGTTGCCCACCCCTGGTCTAGAGAGAGAGAGAACTGCTCCCAGCCTGGATCTGAGAGAGACAAGAGACAAGAGAGAGAGAGTTTAGTCTACAGAGAGAGAGAGAGAGAGAGAGGATGAGAGAGGAAAGAGAGAGAAGAAGAGAGAGAGAGAGAGAGAGAGAGAGAGAGAGAGGGGAGTTTAACCTAAGCCTATTTCTATGTCCGCACCAAGACCCTGACTAAGAACCTTCAAAAGTGTTCTTAGTCAGGACTTTCTTGACGCTGTTTTTCTGTTGTCACGGCAACAGTAGCACGCCTCATGAACGCGGAGCTTAGTTTGGTGGAAGTTATATCATTTGGGACGGTGGTGGTCTAATGCTGCTTCAGACCGGACAGTGTATTTGTGTTTTTGCTCCATTTTCAATGTTAAGTCAAAGTAAACCAGCGTCTTGAGCGTTCAAGCGAATTTGCGGCGCGTAGTGGCGTCTGGGGCGTCCGTTGATGCGCGTTTAGGCGTCTGAAACGCGGTGTCTTTGAAGTGGAAGCTCAAACCTGCAACAGCAACTTCACCCAAGCAGGCAGCTGTGTTCTGGTGTTTTGTTCAGTTCCATGTTTAAAGGGGATTCGGGGTCTGTCTGATCTCTGTTTGTGTGATAAGCAGCAACCGCACGTCAATCAAAAATCTGCACGGCGCTGGTCCCGCCCACCGAGGAAAACTCAACTTCAGTCTCAGCGGCGACAGCGAAGGAGAAAGACAAATGCGTGTGAGGAGACGAAACAAAGTAGAGGAATGACTAAAACAACACACTAAGCTCATCAAAATAGGCTCAACAGCAAGAAACTTCTTTAGGTCAATGCAAACAATCAGGCCTATCTTAAACCAAAAAACAACTACCTGTTCTAAATAGCCTAATATTTCAATATATATAAGACTATTGTCTATAGGCTATTAATAATTTATTATTCACACTGCAAAAAAAGGAAAATCTAACTTAGATAAAATGACTTAAATTAAGCATAGTTATTTTAAAAGACAAAATTTAAGATGTTTTCACTAACAAGACCAAGTCTGACTCAGATTACTTGACTTGTTTTAAGATATTCTCTCCTGATTTACCTTATCTAGAGATTGTAGAAAAAAAGGAAATCCCGCACACCGTCTCACTCTTTTTTGCAAAAATATTTATTGCAAAAAAGAGTGAGACGGTGGCGGGATTTCCTTTTTTTCTACAAGTTCTACACGTTCTTACGCACCTGTCGCCCTCGGGTGTGCGGAGCTTCCTCCTTCAACAAACCTTATCTAGAGATAAAAACTTTTCAAAGCAAATTTGTATCAGTTTTAAGCCTTAATTGCTTGAATCAAGAGAAGAATTGCTTAAAAATTACTGCCACAGGCAGATTATGTAACTTGAAATAAGACATTTGATCTCAAATAAGAAAACAGTTCTTATTTTTGAATAGACTTTTTTGCAGTGCAGAAAACTTTTTATACATTTCAAAATATCCTGTACGCATCTGTATGATTTGTTTATTTTAGTTAAAACAGTATATTCAGTTCAAAACAGGTTTATTAAATATATATATATATCATTTTGTTCTAGTCCGTCCCCACTATGTGTCCCAACCAAATTCCCAAACCTCCACTTTTGTTGTTTTTTGAGGTGGTCACCCTTAGTTCTGACACCTGATGAAAGCAGAGCTGCAAAAAACACTTGACTTTACAGTAGTTTCCAAGCTCCATCTCTTATTTCCTCACGTTCTCTCGGTCTGTGTCTGATCTGGTCTAAAGTCTGGACTTTTATGTTCACACTGATCAGGACCAGACCTCAGTCCAGATCATGGTCCTTGGGAGTGGGCACATCTGGACCAAACTGACCAGACCGAAAGCTGCAGTGTGAAAGCAGACTGAGGTTTGACCAGCCGGGAAAATGTGAAAAGAAAAAGTAAAATAATCACAAAAATGTAGAAAAATAACGTCCTATTTTGGTTTAAACAGAAGGAAAGTGAGTCAGAGCTGAATAATAATAAGTTTTACGCAGCAACTTGACACGAGACTTTTCGTAAATCACTTCATTTAAATGCAAATATGAGAAACATGGAGCCTTGAGCTGCAGCAGGTCTGAGCAAACATCCAGCTGGAACTTTTACTTTACATTAAGTTCAACCTGCAGGATTTTACCCACAGAACATTAAACCAACACTGTTTCACTGGGATGAGACTTTCAGAGTTTAAGTCCTGTTTTAGTCCTGGTTTAATCCAGGTTTAGTCCTGCTTTAGTCCTGCTTTAGTCCAGGTTTAGTCCTGCATTAGTCCTTGTTTTAGTCCTGCTTTAGTCCTGCTTTATCAGCTTTATAAGTCCTGGTTTAGTCCAGTTTAGTCCTGCATTAGTCCTGCATTAGTCCTGTTTTAGTCCTGTTAAGTCCTGTTTTAGTCCTAGTTTAGTCCTGGTTTAGTGCTTTAGTCCTGTTTAGTCCTGCTTTAGTCTGGTTTAGTCCTGTTTAGTCCTGTTTAGTCCTGTTTTAGTCCTGGTTTAGTCCTGCTTTAGTCCTGTTTAGTCCTGGTTTAGTCCTGGTTTAGTCCTGTTTTAGTCCTGCTTTAGTCCTGGTTTAGTCCTGCTTTAGTCCTGCTTTAGTCCTGGTTTATCTGTTTTAGTCCTGTTTTAGTCCTGTTTTAGTCCTGCTTTAGTCCTGCTTTAGTCCTGTTTTTAGTCCTGCTTTAGTCCTGTTTTAGTCCTGTTAAGTCCTAGTCCTTTTAGTCCTTTTTAGTCCTGCTTTAGTCCTGGTTTAGTCCTGCTTTTAGTCCTGGTTTAGTCTGTTTCAGTCCTGTTTTAGTCCTGGTTTAGTCCTGCTTTAGTCCTGCTTTAGTCCTGTTTTAGTCCTGGTTTAGTCCTGCTTTAGTTCTGCCTTACCAGGTTTAGTCCAGATTTGGTCCTGCTTTAGTCCTGTTTTAGTCTTGTTTTAGTCCTGTTTTAGACCAGGTTTAGTCCTGCTTTTAGACCAGGTTTAGTCCTGCCTTAGACCAGGTTTAGTCCTGCTTTAGTCCTGTCTTAGACCAGGTTTAGTCCTGCCTTAGACCAGTTTAGTCCTGCTTTAGTCCCGTCTTTAGACCAGGTTTAGTCCTGCTTTAGTCCCGTCTTAGACCAGGTTTAGTCCAGCTTTAGACCTGTCTTAGACCAGGTTTTAGTCCTGCTTTGACCTGACCTTGTCCTGTTTCTAGACCAGTTTAGTCCTGCTTTACCAGGTTAGTCCTGCTTTGATGTCTTTTAGTCCTGCTTTAGACCAGGTTTAGATCCTGCCTTAGACCAGGTTAGTCCTGCCTTAGACCAGTTTAGTCCTGCCTTAGACCAGGTTTAGTCCCGTCTTAGACCAGGTTTAGTCCTGCCTTAGACCAGGTTTAGTCCAGCTTAGTCCTGGTTTATAGTGAATCTTTACTTTTATTTTAGTCTGTATGTGTTTGTGAAACAGTGAAGGTCGCAGACACCAGGGGCGCTCTGCTCTGACACTTGACCTCGCTAGCTCAGATGCTATTAGCATGTATTAGCATGTATTAGCATGTGCGGCGCTAACGTCTGAAGGTTTGTTTGTGTCTGCATTTCTGTCACAAACAGACTTTTGTTTGACTGAATAAAAACTGTTCTGATGTTAAAGCTGCAGCGCGCGTTGAACGACCTCAGCTCTCTCAGGCTCTTTCACACCACTGTGTCTCTGAACAATGTATTTAACACTTTGAACTCCAGATCCCACAATGCACTGCAGCCTCCTCCAGAGTGGACTGTAAAACTCTAACAAACATGTTCCTGGGCAGTCGGACCTTTCATTTAGTTTTAATAAACGTGAGCTTCTGCTTTGACCTGGGCCAGACTGGTCAAACTGTGGCCGCGGGCCAGAGCTGGTTCAGTCAAACTGTGGCCCGCGGGCCAGAGCCTGTGTCAAACTGTTGTGCCCGGGGCCAGACCTGGTCAAACTGCGGGCCCGGGGCCGACCTGGTAAACTGTGCCCGGGGCCAGACTGGTTCAAAACTGGGCCCGCGGGCCAGACCTGTCAAACTGTGTGGCCCGCGGCCAGACCTGGTCAAAACTGTGGCCCGCGGGCCAGGCTGGTCAAACTGTGGCCCGCGGGCCAGAGCTGGGTCAAACTGTTGCCCGGGGGCCAGACCTTGCAAACTGTTTGTGCCCGGGCCAGACCTGGTCAAACTGGTGGCCGCGGGCCAACCTGGTCAAACTGTGGCCCGCGGCCAGACCTGGTCAAACTGTGGCCGGCGGGCCAGACCTGGTCAAACTTGTGGCCCGCGGGCCAGACCTGGTCAAACTGTGGCTAAAAAGGGACATTATATAGTGGGACGTCCCGGTTGGAACCCCTAGTTGTCACACAGCTAACAGGTAACACAAAAATACTCAAAATGTGGATTATTAAAACTTTGTGTTTTGTAAAAATTGTGCTTGTAACAATAATAATCTGTTCCACCAATGACCCGTGTTTTCAAGTCTCCACAGATTGTTGTTGAATATGTCCAGCTCTGCCCTGGGTCTATAACACTTTACAACAGTGTTCCCACAAGTGGGGTCCCAGGGCCGCGAAGGTCGTCTTCACAATATTCTTTTTACTGCTTCTTTCACGTCTTAATCTGAGGAAAACATTCTGGTTTTATTGAGCTGGCTTCAGACAATGCTTCAGGCCGATCGGGGGACAAGGCTCTGAAAGGTTTGGAACGGCTGATATGGAATATAAAACATATAAAATCCATGAACATGGATTTATTATTGAATACAGTGGTTAGAGTATTAACGCTCGGCTCCAATAAAAAAGATCATGGTTCCACTCCCACTCATCACTGTGAATGACTGACAGAGTGACTGATAGTTTGTCTCTAACCCCAGCGCTCACACTGCATCAGTTCCAACTCCGGTTCAGCCACCGGGAGTCTTTACTTAACTTGAAAAGTCCGAGAGTGGCTCACACGGCTACAGTCCAGTCCAGTGTCTCCGGCGCTCCGAATACGTTCCGTTTGTTTCAAATTTTGGGCCGGACGCCGGAGCCACCGGAGCCCTTTTGATGAAGTTGTGAAAACAAGACACGATAAACAGGAAACCAAACGAGCGCGGGGTGAGGAGAATCCGGTGGGTTTTCAAAATAAAATCATTACTTTACCACCATAATACAAAATACGACATATTACACGATTATGTAACACAGAGGAGGTAAAAAACCTCCCGTACTTACCCATTGTGCGGCGAAAAAATCAAACAGAAAATGATACTGAACATGAAACAAGCCCAAAACTCAGCGCATGGTTTTTGTTTACATAAAACATGAGTCAAGTGATCACGTATTCTCCCACGTTGAGCGTGAACCTCCGTGGGAGTTCGGGGTCTGAGGTCGGCAGCAGAGCCTGTGGCATGCAGCAGAACTCAGACCACCGGAGCTAATGTGAGTCACCACCAGAGCAAGACCGGTCCAGAGACTGCACCGGGAGTTGGACTGGATGTGAGCCCGAGGTTACTCTGTACGAGCTGGCAACTGTCCAGGGAGTTCCCCCGCCTAAGGCCCAAAGTCACTGGGACTCTTTCTCACCTTTCTCGGGCTCTTTGAGGCTGTCCCGACAGGCGGCTCAGCTGGTGTCCGTTCAGTGCAGCAGGCGGAGCTGGTCTCTCAGGGGATCTGGTCCAGGACTTGGGGCAGGATTTGTCCCACAGAGTTCTGAGGCACCGGGAGTCCGAGTCCGAGGGCCAGAGTCGGGCCAGGTCCACCTGCTCGGCCTGGAGGGGGGCTCTGGGCCTTCTGCGCACACATGAAGAAAAAGGACAGTCAGTGTGGAGAAGAAGAGAGTTTACGTCAGTGTTTGTAAAGAAGGTAAGCAGACTTCAGCACCACGGACAGCTACAGCAGGAGTACAAACAATACAACAGGTTTATTCAGCTTTATTTTGGAGTTTAGACCCTGGACTCGAGCCTGAACCTGGCCACATGTCCCGGGTCAAGACGCAGAGTTGCACTGAACACGGATAATTGAAAGTCGCTCCAGAAACACAGCGCAAACCAGCGCATTGTTCTCTTTCTCTCAAGACAAGAATCGAGTGTTTGAAGTGACCGAGGGTACAGTGTGAGAAGAAACGGTGTGTGTTTGATGCACAGGGGGAGGAGAAAGAGAGACAGAAGGCTGGTGTATGTGTGACACGCAAAGAGAAAGGAAAAGATGAGGAAGAGAGACAGAAAACGTGCAATGTATGTTAAGGCTGATTTACAGTTCTGCGTCGCGTTATGTCCTCGCTCAAGCTGCCACTGGAGCTTCTGTCTAACGTCTGTCTAGAGTTAATCAGGTTCCAGGTGAGTCTAGTCAGTCACAACCAGGATAAAAATACAAGGTTTGGCAGAGTTATTTATTTGACTAAATTGAGTTTGCCAGTCAGGTTTCCCTCCTGACATGTGGCGGGTAAAAGAAAAGAAGCTCACACAAGGACTTCACACTTCCTGGTGTAAACCCTCACAGAGCAAAACAAGAAAACACAACCATGCTTTCAGTTTTGTTAATATATTCACAAATAATACATAAAAGAATCAACACAACGCATCCACAGTCCATAAATGTCCTTTAACAAAAAGAAACATTGAGGGAGGAAAACAGAAATCCAGACTCCCAGATTGAAAGCTCCACAACACGGACATGTCCAAGCGAATAGTGACAGCAAGTACCTGGAGTGCAGAAGGATTCTACGTAGGGCCTGACAGAATATATCGGTTGGCTGACATTTTGGCCGACAATGAGTACTTATAAGCCTATTGGTTACCGCCGATATTTAGGCATGTTGTACCTCATTTAAAGCTTAGATCTTCCAGAATACAACCATTATATTCAATCACCAATCAGATAAATACAGAAGGGACTTTGTCCGTATGGAGAAGAGGGACGCTCCTCGTCAGAAAAGAAGACACACGGCTGTTATCAACAAGAAGAAGAGAAGTGGATTTCCTCACTACGGACAGTCGTTTGGAGTTTGGATTAAAGGAATTATTTTTGTGAAGACTTGATGATCTGAGAAGAGGTTATCTGGACGGTGAGTGTTGAAAACATGTTTCGCTTTAACTTTAATGTAACTTGTTACTGTAGTTAGCGGTTAGCTCATGATGCTAGAACAATAACATTGCCTCAGCTCGTTCTCTCTGTGACTGTAAAGTGTTGTGTCTGTGTCCATGCCCACTGGACACACATTGACATGTAAATTAGTCAAGAAAAGAGGCGTTAATGATCGGTATTTGCGCATTTTAATTGCGACGACGTCGTGCATATTAATGAGCCTCCTGAACTCACTTCAGTAGTACAAGTCTGTCAAAAATAATGTGAAACAAACAAGTTCCAAGCCTTTAAAGTCACTCATAAGAGGCAAAGTAACACAAACAGGTCCTATTTGCCCTTTGGTCTTGCCTTGGTCTTATTCCTCTGTTGGCCACTAGAGGCTCTCTCCAGGTGCTATACTCTGTCAGTGGTAGAAGGTGCAGCTCCAGCCAGATGTGGGGGTGCAGTTTCCTTCAGTGAACCTGAGATGTGTCACGGTCTGTGACTAGTCAAGCAGGCTGCATTTCAGCAGCTTCAGTTTGGGGGAAAAAAAAAGTGTAATAATAGAAATCTATTTGGTGAAAGTCTATTCATATGACAGACTTTGTCTTACGTAAGTACTTACTACCTTTGTCTAAAAATGTGTCTTTTCTTTTACATAAGGTTCACTGAGGGAAACTGTATCCCCACATCTGTCTGAAGCTGCACCTTCTATACTGACAGTGGCCAACAAAGGAATAATTAAGACCAAGGCTAAGACAAAGGGCAAAATAGACCTGTAATCAACTTATACTCAGTTCTTAGATTGAAAACACAGACATACACTTTCACAAATGAGCTGAAGACGCCTGAGTTTAGACTGAATATAAGAAATACACTGTTAAATAATACTTTTCCCACTTCAATCTAAAGTGTGAGTAATTGTACTGTAACAAGCTAATGTTATAAATCTCTGCGATTTAAAAGCTGAAAAGTGAAGGAGTGTGAAATAAAAGAATAACCTACAGCGCTGCTTGGAGTAAACGTGGGATATTTGGCTTCGATGCTTTTCAAAGACGCGCGGGGATCAATTATTATTAATATTATTGGTCTGAATTAATCGGAAATCGGCCTTTCTGGGGATCTTTAAATCGGTATCGGCCTTGGCTCCTATTAAAACTCAACAGATTCTAAGAAAAAAGATCTACATTGGACAAAGACGGGATCAGAACAGAGAGTTTTAAAGACAAAGAGAAGAGATTCAGCACCACGGACAGCCCAGCACCACGGACAGCTCCGGGACATTACTGAACATGTCTGCTGTAGTTTAATATGATTTTTAACACAACGGGAGGCAGTAAAAGTCAGTCTGTCACGTGTCTGTGTCTCGTGGAGGTGTGTGTAGAGTGTGTGTGACGAGGACGTGTTTGAGATGAGTGTGTGTGACGGTGGAGGTGTGTGTGACATAAGTGTGTGTGTGGAGTGAGTGTAGAGTTTTGTCCTCGGAGTAAAATCACATTCAGTGAAGTGAGACTGTTTAATGAGCATCAGGATTAAAAATAAAAATCATGAAACGGGATTACACCAGAGACGAATCAGACGACACGTTTATAGAAACAGAGAAGAAGAGAGAGAAGAGAAAGAAAGAGAGGAGAGAGAGAAAGAAGAGAGAGAGAGGGAGAGGAATGAAGGAGAGAAGAGCGACAAAAAGACAGAGAAATATGAGTGAAATATAAAGAAGGAGGAAGGGGAGAGGAAGAGAGGAGAGAGAGAGAAGAGAAAAGAGGGGGAGAGGGAGGAGAGAAGAGAGAGGGAGAGAGAAGAGAAACAGAGAGAGAGGAGAGAAAGAGAGACAAAGAGAGAGAAAAGAGGAGGAAGGAATGAGGGAGGGAAGAGGGAGAGAGAGAAGAGAGAGAGAAGAGAGGGGGAAGAGGGAGAGAGGGGGAGAAGAGAGAGAGAGAGGGGGGAGGAAAAAGAGAGAGGGAGAAAGAAGAAGAGAGTGGAGGGTAGAGAGAGAGAAAGAGAGAGAAAGTATGAGGGAGGGATAGAGAGAGAAGGAAAAGAGAAAGATACAGTAGAAAGAGAGAGAGGAGAGAGAGAGAGAAAGAAGAGGGAGAGAGTGAGAAAGAAAGCGAGAGAGAGAGAGAGAGAGAGGAGAGAGGGGAGAGAGAGAAAAAAAGAGAAGAGAGAGAGAATAGAGGGAGATGGAGAGAGAAGAGAAAGAGGAGAGAGGGAGGAAGGAGAGAGAGAAAGGAGAGAGAGAAAGAGAGAGGGAGGGAGGAGAGAGAGAGAGGGAGAGAGAGAGAAAAAAGAGAAGAGAGAGAAGAGAGAGAGGGAGAGAAGAGAGAGAAGAGAGAGAGGGAGAAAGGAGAGAGGAAAGGAGAGAGAGGGGGAAGAGAGAGGGAGAGAGAAATGGGAGGATGAGAGAGAGGAAAGAGAGAGGAGAGAGAGAAGGAGGGAGAGAAAGAGTCCCAAAAGGTTGAGTCACATGATGTCACTGTGTCTGTGTAAGTTCTGGATCTTTTCTCATGAAAACAAACACGTTCAGACTCTTCTCTGTGTCAGTACAAATAAACTCAACACCTTTCCCTCTCTCTCCTTCCTCTCTCTCCTCTCTCTCTCTCTCTTATGACTGACAGTCCATAGCCAATCACGCGGGGCGGGATAAACTCACCTTTCCTCTTGAAGGCCGGACTGAGCAGGAGCAGAGCCGTGTTGACCTCCGGATCAGAAGAACCTCCGTGACTTCCTGTTTCAGACATGCCATGGTCTCCACACAGGACCAGGAGGTAGGGGAGAGCGCCGTCTGTCTGCTGGGAGAGGAACAACAACAGGAGGGTTAGAACAACAAAGGAACAACACAACACAGAGGTCAGAACGAGAGAGAGAGCGCCGTCTTCTGCTGCGGAGAGGAACAACAGGGTCAGAACGAGAGAGGAGAGAGTCTCTGTCTCTGGGAGAGGACAACAGGGTAGAGAGAACGCGTCTGTCGCCTGGGGAGGAACAACAGGTCAGAACGAGAGAGAGAGAGACGTCGTCTGTCTGCTGGGAGGGAACAAAGGGTCAGAACGAGAGAGAGAGAGAGTCGTCTGTCTGCTGGAGAGGAACAAGGTCAGAACGAGAAAGAGAGAGAGAGGGAGTCGCCGTCTGTCTGCTGGGAGAGGAACAACAGGGTCAGAACGAGAGAGAGAGAGAGAGTCCGTCTGTCTGCTGGGAGAGGAACACACGGGTCAGAACGAGAGAGAGAAGAGAGAGCTCTGTCTGCTGGGAGAGGGAACAACAGGGTCAGAACGAGAGAGAGAGAGTCGTTCTGTCTGCTGGGAGAGGAAAAACAGGGTCAGAACGAGAGAGAGAGAGATGTTGTGTCTTGTCTGCTGGGAGAGGACAACAACAGGTTCATTTTAATAAATAACAGGGACACGAAATCTCAAGCCTTGATTGGGGGTATTCCATGAAAGTTGTCCCTTAACAAGTCTAGTCTTCTCCTAAAATCCTGAGCTGAAACTAGCTTCATCTCCAACTTAAGCCTCAAGTGGTCCATGAAAGAAATAATCCTGGTCTGAACAATGATAATCAAGCTTGAAGATTAATCTGGGCTTTGAGCTTTGCTCTCGCTGAATGTGACGAGACCAGATTAATGGAGCAACGACATCACTGAGAATGAGAGAGAAAAGTTTTTCCTTCTGATCTGACAGAAACATGAGAGGAGCCAAAGTGAAACATGGCCAGAGTTGATTTGCAACACAACAGTTTTCAGTTTAATACAGGTTTAATTCTGATCTGAGTGGCGAGAGGAAAGACGCCCTCGCTGCTTCTCTGCAGTTCCTGGTTCATGCTGGAGAAGACGAGGCAGTTTACTTGCGGGGAAGAACTCGGGATGGAAATGGATCGAAACATCGAATCGATCGAAGTTCACAGAAATCGAATCGTAAGGCACAATTGATGCAGTTTTTTATGGGCAGCCAGATTACACCATACTCTGTATTTGTCAACTACCATAACCAACATAATACAAGAATAGTCCACAATGTTGAGAACAAAGTGTGCACTTGTCTAAGACCATGATCTGAATGTGCATTATTATGTTATTAACAACTGATGGGTGAACGATCAAATATGGACAACGAAATATGACTGTTACTGTTGAATTTGTTGACAAAGTTCTTACCCTCTAACCACAGTGGCTTTGTTAAATGTCATGGTAAATGTGTATGGTTTATTTTGTGTCTTAAGAATAAAAAAAGTTTATAGATAAAATAACAATAATTGAAAATCGTGGCTACAAAATCAAAAACGGAATCGAATTGTTGACTAAGTGAATCGTCTGATCCCTAGCGAGGACCCAAATGATATTATCATCGTATTTTCTGAGCTAGAAATACAAGTGATTTCTACTCAGAAGGATATCTGAGATCTGATCTGTGCCACTTGGCAAGATAAATAGTAGTTTCAGAGCTACAGAGACCAAAGAATGTGTCAGGGGAACAAGATTCTCTTAAACTTAAGATACTATTTTGCAATAGTTTGACTTGGCCAGTGGCGTGCGGGATCATTTTTTAGCCCGGGAAAATTAGACCTTAGATTGGCCCATTTGTTCACTAATTCACGTGATTTAGCTGGTAGTTGAAGTGGTTAAGAACTGCGCATTTACACTTTTGCCCTTTCAGCACCCACGTTCGAGTCCCGCTCTGGAACCTCTGTCTTTATTTTTATTTTTTTTACCAATATCTACTCCACCTCTCATACATTCTCTTCTCCAGTAGTAAACTGCTTAGTTTTAGTCACACATGGTCAATACAGTACGGACACAGTCCAAACTTCGTCCTCCTGACCTCTGACCTGTCCTCTCCACAGCAGTGCGCGCTCTGACACACACACTGAAGGACGCGCTCACACAAACACATAAAGTGCGTTCTGGCCACTGTTCTGGCCCACAAAGACAACTTGTGTCTGAATCTTTTGTCTTGTTTTGTGTGGAAATGCGCTCCGCTCCGCCGCGGTGATTCGCGTGTATAATTCTGCTGAAGTGTTTGTTCATCAGCCGTTTTTTGTTCGTAACTCGAGAATATACAACGGATTTACTTGAAACAAAGTTTGACTGAGAGTTTATGGTACGTGGAGCGTGTTTTGGGGCTCAAAAACGTGTCAAGAGTCTTGATTTATGCGCTATGTGCTGTAAAAAACACATCATAGACGAGGCAGCAGCTGGCTCCGCCTCTCCCACTGGTGCGCACATTTGCCTGCTGCAGCTGTATGGGAGGGCTCTCTCTCTCCCTCTCCCCTCTCTCTCTCTCTCTCTCTCTCACCCTCTTCTCTCTCTCTCTCTCTTTCTCTCTCTTCAACCACGGAGGCCACCGGCCCAAAGTCACGCGGCCACCGGGAAACGTCCCGACTCTCCCGATTAGCCAGCACGCCCTTGACTTGGCCATATTTTAATTTGGTGGTGTGCCATAGGAAATATTTTAAACAAAAGGTCTGCTGCGATTCAAAAAAGGCTAGAAAACACTCGCCATCCATCATCACAAACAACACAACAAACAGAAGAAGGATCAAAACAGAAATCTGAGCAAAACATCCCCATTTACTGTTCAAATTAGATTACAACTTTCCTTAACTTTTATCGAGTTTATCCTGAGCGTACAAATGACAAATGTTAATTCATGTTCAGTAGTTTTATAAAAAAGCTGAGAGACATTTCCTGGTCTAATGATGGACTTGTGGAGTTTTCGTTTGAGTCTCAGAGGAGCCGGAGTCACTAAAATGTGCTGAAGCTGGAGCTGAATTATTCATGTGTCAAAGTCCAACAGCCACGAGAAAGAAACGAGAAATCTTTACAATCTGAGAAGGATCGATGGAGTTTGTGTAGTCCGGCAAGAAAAGAGAGACTGAAGAGAAGAGAGAGAGAGAGGGGTGGACTGGAGATGGTTTAGGGTTTATCGAGGTAAAGTCTGACGGTCGGGAGCCAGATTGAAACAGTCCAGTGTTCCCACGTCTGCTGTTCTGTGTCTGTGTCACAGGTTCATTTTAAAGTTTGAGTAAAACATGATGACCAGAGGGAAAACTTCACTTTGACGTGCTTTGGATTTTACTGAATGTTAAACAGTGACAACATTTACAGTGTCAAAACAAGACTGACCGAGGGTTTAACTCAACAGTCTCAAAACTAAACACAATTTAATTTAATTGACCTTTATTTAACCAGGGAAGTCCCACTGAGATTCAGAATCTCTATTGCCCTGGTGGAAGGGTCAGGGAGGCATTAATGGACATGTTTTTAGCTGTAGGAGGAAACTGGGAGTACCCGGAGGAAACCTACGCAGACACAGGGAGAACATGCAAACTCCACATAGAAAGGCCCTGGCCGGCCCGGGAGTCGAACCCAGGACCTTCTTGTTATGAGGTCAGAGCGCTAACCGCTGCGCCACCGTGTCGCCCAATACAAACTCATAATTAGAGATGCACCGATCCATACTGGGATCGGATATCGGTGCCGATCCAGGCAATTTCGCTGGATCAGGTATCGGCTCCATGATATCGGTTCAGCCGATACCATTGTTGTGCCTTTAGTTGGACATAATGAGACAAATCTCCTGGTTGGTGTTGATTCAGAACATCTCTTAATGATTGACATTTTGTTCAAATTAAGTTGATAAGTTGGGACTTGCACAATAAATAATAGTTACATACTACTACATAACCAAATGTCTTATGTGTTGATAAGAAAATATTGTATTTTAGTTCTTACACTAGTATCGGTTGATATCGGCAAATACTCAAGCCAAAGTATCGGAATCGGTATCGGGATAGAAAAAGCTGGATCGGTGCATCACTACTCATAATCCATCTGTAGCGTAGAAAGTAAGGAACAAAAATAACTTCATACGACTTAGTTTTTATTCATCCAAAACTTCAGAAATCAAGGAATAATATACTGTATGTAAATGAGCAAAGATGTGTTAGTTTGTGGTCACATGGCCACTAATCGCTTCTTACAGACGATGAGAAAGTGCAGGGGTTTGGCTCATTGAACCGGCAGCAGACTGAAAACAGCAGCAGGTAAGTGGTAGAAACGAGTCGACGCGTCAACACGTTTGGAGACCTGGAAGTGGCGCCTGGGTCGAGCTGTATCAACATGTGAGCCACTTTAAAAAGTCACATGACCAACACGTGTGCTGTGTCACTTGTGTCAACGCTGGAGCGAGTGCTTCTGCCGTTAGTGTTTGTTTTTGACCTGCAAAGCTGAGGTGAGGGAAGTTCTGACTCTGTGCGGTCACAATACGACCATACGTTTAAATGTGTCATCACTGTGCGGCTTGACAGAGTCTTAAGCACTAAACAATTATTCACAAGCAAACATTTAACAGCAAGTAGGCTGGTATAGTCAGAATATGTTGTTGTTAGTCATTGGGTCACTGCACTAGGTCAACTGGATAAACTGTCATATGAACAAAATATTTAGAAGATTATGCTTTCTGTAATTGAAACATTTCATATGTGTATGCAAAGTAAATAAAAAGGCAGCTATAGAAATAATAGGCATTTTTCACACATGAAAGTGCCAAGAACCAGGCATAGGAACACTTCTAGCCCTTCTTTCTAACAGGCACAAGTTCTGCTGCATTTGCACTGCTCAAAAGAGGACACAGGGACAGTCAGGGACATCCGCCGCTGGACGATGCAGAATATGGTCAAGGATGGGACACCATTCCCTGTTTTTTCTGTTTGTCCAATCCGGCTGTTGTGGTCTTTGATTTTCATATAGTCCTGTGTCAGTTTTTGTATTTTGTCGCTTAGCTGTGGGATAGCTCATCAGTTAGTTTGCTGAAGATTCGTACGCTGCTTGTGCTTGTACATCCGTTCATCTCTCACCTTCATGAGTGAAACTTTAACGCCATTATTATTTGAATACAAACTTTCCAATGTGCCTGGAGTTGTTTATGTGCGTTGTGAGCGTACAACATGCGTCAACGACATCACGAATTACGTCACTGTGTCACTGAAAGGTTCTCGGCTCCCTGGTTCCTGGTCCTTCTGATGTGGGAACACGCCAGAAAAGGGACCAGAGGCTAAAAGGTTACAAGAACAACAAGAAGTTCTGGGCGAGAGAGAGCGTGCGGGTTGGGACGGAGCAGTTAGAGGCGTCAAAGTCTGTGATTCAAACTGCAGCGTGTTCCTTCGGCATAGATTTTACATTTTATTACCTGTTTATTTAGTGATCATGACTGACTTGCTCACGTTTGAATCTGCAGCTCGTCTGTTCTAATCAGTCAATTACACGGTGCATTTCGAAAATCCAAAGTTTAACAGATCAAGTTGTGAAGACGGAAGGAAAAGGAAAAAGTATTTTTTCCGAATTCAGACGCTCCCAGAGTTTGTCTAACTGTGGAAGAGAAACTTATCCAGGAGAAGTTTAACCAGGTTCATAGTTAAGCCTCCAAGACTCAGGATCTGATAAACTCTGGTCTGAATGAGTTAAGAAGAGAGAAGGAAAGAGAAAGGACAGAAGGATTTACACTGAGCCCAAACATATTTAAAGAGTTTTATTGAGTCTGTGTTTAGATGTCGTCAGTTGCTGTTAATCTTAAATAAAGTCTGAGTTTTTCTTGTTGTTGTGACAGAGTTTTCGGAGCTGGAGACAAACACGACCGGGACTGATCTGTGATTCCTGATTCTCTTTGAGCTTTAGAGAAAAGAACAAAGACGTGAGAAGGAAAACAGCTCTGTGCGTGTAAACAAAGGCTGCGCGGTGATGAAATGTGTTTTATGTGATTGTGGGGCTGTAAACGCTGCAGATTCTGACTAAAGCTGCAGTAAAAGAGGAAAAAACACGTGTGTGGCCTGGATCTGCAGCTGGACTAATGGAGCTGTCACAGAAGAGCTGACTAAAGCCTCGCTGAAGCTCTGCTGAGGGACAAAAACACTCCACGTTCATTCACTCTGCTTCTCTCTGCAGTACTGTACCTGGCTTTGTTTAAATACTGCTTTTCCACTCAAAGCTTTACAGCAAATCAATCAAGGTGGAAATATAAACAAAAATACCTCTGGAACTGCAAATTTGAAGCAGAATTTCCCACATGAAAGTACCAAGAACTAAGTCCCCACATCCCTTTAGTCCCTGTTTAGTCAGAGAACTATCCTGGCCCTATGTCTTTGTTCAAACAGAAACAGTTTGTGAAAGTGAGGCTAAATAGTTTGAACATTAGCATCTGTATACTTCAAATCCCACTTATCATTAAGTGGTGTTAGGAAAACAAAAGTGTTTTTTTTCCTTCTACGTACATTATGATGTACAAAAGCTAAAACATCACTGAAATCAGCAATAAAAGACAATTTTACTGTTTCTAGTGATAACTAATTTACAACAAATCCTAATAATAGTTACTATTTACAAATGTAAACATTTATCTTTGGCACTACTGCTTTTAAAGGGGCTGTACTGTGTAAGATTGAGAGGAATTTTAATGATCACTTATAGTCCACAAACATTTAAAATCATATTTATTCTTTACAACATGAATACTTAAGAGAGCACTGTTAACCAATCCACATCAACTGTGATACATTTATACGTATCTGAAATGTTTTATTACGGGCCGGAATGTGAATATTGACGTTAGATGTCAGCATGGTAGATAGGCAAAATGCACTGGAAATGCTCCCCCTGGTGTTCAAAAATTACTTGGATCACTTCATTATTTTTTTTTTCTTACACAGTGCCCCCTTTAAGTCATTTTTCTCAGGGATCAGGGATGTTTGTCTAAATGTGAGAACATATAAAACATGTTTCCAAACAAAGTCAGTATTGAAAAAGTGTCCTGCCCCAGAGCAGGAGCTAAAAAAGTCCCCAAGTGTGTCCCCAGTCCACAGCTCCTGCTCTGCGTGAACGCGTCTAAAATCAGGACTTGAACTAAATGAAGTTCTAGGAACTGAAAAAGTTCTTACAGTGGGAAAAGGCCTAATGTCAGGGAGAAAAAAACTAAAATGCCCAGTGATCCCGGTGACTTTGGGTCTTACAGTGCGCTCACACAAAACGCAACCAGGTAAATGATTTGAATGTAAAACCAATATGAAGACGTGTGTTTGTGCAGACAAAGTGGTGCAGCTCCAATCACACGCGTGGCACAAAATCAGCTCAGAGGCAGCGCAAAAACAAAACGAACAAGTGTCTAAGTGCAACCAGCATGTAAGAAATGTGAACAGTGCATAGATCTGTTATCTAAAGTTTTAACATGATCAAGCTTCTGAGTTAATAAGTTATTCTAATCAAACACTGCAGAAACATAAAAGACCTTGAAACATGTGTGACTGTGACTCATCCTGCAGCTCCACAAAGGATAAAAAGCTTCTGTTCACAAAGTTTAGTCAGGAAATCCTCCGACGAGGTAAATAGAGTGTCCAGAGGTTTGGCTCAGTCCATAAGAAGCATGTCTGCAGTCTAAAGGTCTGAGTTCAATCCCCTCACGTTTTTTTTTTTATCATTTCTGCACATTCACTGACAAATTATATTAAGAAATAGTGTTTGTTTTATATTTTCAAATGATAAAAGTTATAAAAGTGTGTGTGTTTTTACTACAGTTACATTTAGTTTCAGCTGTAAAAGGCTGGATCACACTCACACTGCTGAGTCTCAATCATTTGTCAGTAGTCACCTGAACTGCATCAGACAGAGTCACAGATATTGTAGTTACATATATGAGCTGAGGTTAGAGCTTGAACGCTGGAAGCAGGTCGCTGTTAGGTTTATTATTCTGTATTTCCTAATATGTTTTGTGGTAGTTATGTTTTTCTAGATGAGTTTTAGTATTTTTCTATTTGTGATAGTTATCTTTTTGTAGCATTTTTGGAAGTATTTTTGTAATATGTTTTTTGTGTGTGTGGTTTGGTTCCAGGCGTTCCTTTCTTTTCACGCCTGTCTGCCTTTAAATGGTCGAGCAGCGGTGTTCTCTCTCTCTCTCTCTCTCCGCCCTGCTTGTCCGCACTACCAGTCTTGGTTTTTTTTTAAGTTAATCTTATTTTGTTTGGCCTGGTGGGATCAGTGGTCACACTTTCGTATTTCTTTTGTAACAGGTTTAGTTGGGGTTTTGTTTTATAGGGTATAGGGCCTGGTATAGAGTTGGCCCGGTGCCCCAGCCTTTTGTTCTTTTTTGCCGGCCCACCAGTCCAGTTTAATTTGTTACTTTTTAGGTTTTTTTTGGGAGGCACGGGGTTTTAGGAGTTTGTTTTTTTCCTTTAAAATATTAATTTAAAAAGCGTTGACTGTGGGCCACACTCACACATTTATTCTAAGAATGCACTGATCCAGCGTTTTCTGTTCCGATATTGATTCTGATAGTTTAGCTTTAAGTATCTGCCAATACCCCATATCAACCAATACTAGTGTAAGGACTGAAATACCTGATTTTTCTTAGTCATATTCTGTCATGTAACTGTTATTTCTAGTGCAAGCCACAACTGAACAACTTAATCCGAATAAATTGTCAAACATTATGAGACGTTTTGGATCAACCAATAAATGGTATTGGCTCAATCGATATCATGGAGCCGATACCCATATCCGATCCCAGTATCGGATCGATGCATCGCTAATTTATTCACAGTGAATTTTACAGTGTTGACCTGTGAGGCACAGGTTTTTGGAGCTGGAGAAAACCCACAGTAACACAGAGAGAACATGCAAACTCCACAGAGAGACCAGGAGATGTAGTTTCATGTTTTCTGTTTTACAAGAATACTTCAGACCATTTAGTGAGTTTGTCTTGGTTTTGGAAACGCCTCAGACTCAGACCTGAAGAGCCGTGGAGCAGATGAAAGTGTAAAAGAGTAAAATGGAGGTGTTTTTGTGTTTTTCTGAATGAAGCAGCACATTTCCACACAAACAGCTCCAGAGAGAGAGACGACGGCGCTAAAACACCTTCACAAACACGCTAAAGAACTCACTCACTGCTAAAAATATAATCAAAGAGAAGAGAGGAGCTGCAGACGGGACTGTGGCAGAGTGGTTAGTGGTTAGAGCTTTGTGTGTGTGTGTGATTCTCCTCGTGTCAGAGTCTGGTTTCTCCTCCTGACCAAGGCTAACGAAGATCTGAAGATGTTTAAAATACTTTCATTAGGCCTGGAGGAAATGTTGCTGTTGAAGCTGAATATTTCACTGGATGACGTCATAAAACTGATGCGTGTGCTTGTTCTGAAGTCTGGTTTTAACTTTATATTTCAGTGGGATCATGGGCTTGGTTTTCCAGAAAGTTACACAGAGTCACTTTAACATTCTAAAAGAGCAGAAATGTCATTGTGAGCTTATTTCTGTGACGCTCTGCTTTTTGGTGAAATGGTTATCTTTTGCTTGCCTGCTGTAAGAATACTTTTATACTAGCATCTTTAGTCCAGACTTCAGGACTTTCCAGCTTGGTTTGGTTCAAACTCTAGATGTGAATGCTCCCAATGACCACAGTCTGAACCACACAGTCCTTTGATCCAGAACAAAGTCCCGGACTGGGTCTGGTTCTGAGCAGAGAGAACGCAAAAGTTCAGATTTCCAACTAAATCAAGAAAGTAGCAGACGTTCAATTATGTACAGACAAAAGACACTCGCTATCCCTGTTTTAGACATGCAAAGACCTTATTTGGCTCCGCCCTTTTCTGGCATTGCACTTCCTGTTTAGCTCTATTAAGGTAACTAACATGTTAACATGCTTGTCTTGCAGAACAATCACAAATATTCATTACTACAAAATCAAATGTCTGTGTTAATAATGTAGGCTAACTGCAGCTAAACAACATGTCTGCTGCCAGAAAAGTGGGCGGGTCAGAATAAGGTGAATACTCTGGATTGACGAGGCATGCTTCTGTTGCCATGACAACAGTAGAGACAGCTTCATAGAACATCTGAAAGTCCGGACTTTCTGGAGGTTGTGTGAAACCAAACTCTGGAGACCAAACTACAATAATTGTATCACCTAGTGCGGAGTTTCCAGTGTGAATCAGCCCTAAGGCTCTGAGTGAGTGACAGCTGGATTTAACCAATCACACGGACACCAGAGAGCTGTGGACGTCTCACCTTGGACACCAGAGAGCTGTGGATGTCTCACCTTGGACACCAGAGAGCTGTGGATGTCTCACCTTGGACACCAGAGAGCTGTGGACCTTCTCACCTTGGACACCAGAGAGCTGTGGATGACTCCTTGGACCCAGAGAGCTGTGGATGTCTCACCTTGGACACCAGAGAGCTGTGGAGTCTCACCTTGGACACCAGAGAGCTGTGGATGTCTCACCTTGGACACCAGAGAGCTGTGGATGTCTCACCTTGGACCCAGAGAGCTGTGGATGTCTCACCTTGGACACCAGAGAGCTGTGGATGTCTCACCTTGGACACCAGAGAGCTGTGGACCTTCTCACCTTGGACACCAGAGAGCTGTGGATGTCTCACCTTGGACACCAGAGAGCTGTGGATGTCTCACCTTGGACACCAGAGAGCTGTGGATGTCTCACCTTGGACACCAGAGAGCTGTGGATGTCTCACCTTGGACACCAGAGAGCTGTGGACCTTCTTGAACACGTCGTCCATCTCCAGGAGCTTGGGTTGGACCAGAGAGCTGTGAGGTCCACTGATGTGTCCGATGTGGTCCAGGCCGAGGTAGTGCAGGACCAGGACGTCCCAGTCGTCTCGTTTCAGAGTGCTGTCCAGGTGTCTCGTCACGTTGTTGTCCACCTGAGGAAACGGAGAATATAAAACACAGACACGGGCAGAACAAGCACGGTCTGAAGCTGTCGGTGAATCTGCTGCTCCAGTTTCTTGTCTCTCGTGTGTTTTTTGACAAACCTGAAATGTGGTTAATAATTCATGTCGTGTCGTGTTTTTGTGGCGTAAAACAAAAGAACAGAAACAGGTTTAATCAGACGTTTAAAAACAGAACAACAGCTCCGACATGAGATGAAATGAGAAACACGGGATCAGGACGAGGAACGAGATTCTGCTGCTGAAGAAAGAGAGAGAGAGAAGGAGAGAGAGAGAGAGAGAGAGAGAGGGCGAGAGGGGAGAGAGAGAGAGGGAGAGAGAGAGAGAAGAGAGAAAGAGAGAGAGAGAAGGAGAGGAGAAGCAGAGAGAGAGAGAGAGAGAGAGAGAGAGGGAGATGAGAGAGAAAGAAGAGAGAGAGGAGAGAGAGAATGAGAGAGAGAGGAGAGAGAGGGAGGAAGAGAAGAGAGAGAGAAAGAGAAGAGAGAGAGAGGGAGAGAGAAAGAAAGAGAGAGAGAGAGGAGAGAGAGAATGAGAGAGAGAGGGAGAGAGAAGAGAAGAGAGAGAGAGGGAGAAAGGGGGGGAGAGAAAGGAGACAGAGAAGAGAGAGAGAAAAGAGAGAGAGGTAGAGAGAAGGATAGAGGAGAGAGGGAGAGAGAAGGAGAGAGAGAGGAGAGAAGAAGAAGGGAAAGAGAGAGAGAGAGAGAGAGAGAGAGAGAAAGAGAGAGGGAGAAGAGGGAGAGACAGAGAAGGAGAGGGACAGAGAGAAAGAGAGGAAGAGAAAGGGAGAGAGAAGAAAGAAAGAAGGAGAGAGGAGAGAGAGATGAGAGATGAGAGAGAAGGAGAGAGGGAGAGGAAGAAGAGAGAGAGGGAGAGAGAGAAAGAGAGAGAGGGAGAGAGAGAGAAGAGGGAGAAGGAGAGAGAGGAAGAGAGAGAGAGAGAAGGAGAGGAAGAGAGAGAGAGGAGAGAGAGAGGGAGAGAGAAGAGAAGGGAAAGAGAGAGGAGAGAGAGAGGAGAGAGAGAGAGAAGAAGAGAGAGGAAAAGAGGAAAGAGAGGGCGTAAGAAGGAGAGAGAGAAGGAGATAGGGAGGGTGGGAGAGAGAACAGAGTGAGAGCGATGAGAGAAAGGGTGGAGAGATAGAAAGCATTGAGAAAGAGAAAAGAGAGAAAAAAGGAGAGAGGAAGAACGAAGGAGAGAGAGAGAAGGAGAGATGAGAGAGGGAAAGGGAGAAATGGAGGTAAAAGAGACACAGAGGGAGAAGGAAGGAAAGAGAGAAGGGACGAGAGGAAATAACATTATTCTTCTCTGTGCAGTCGAAAGTGTTATTTGAGAGACAAGAAGGGGAGAAGGAAGGGGTGGGGGGTGGAAGAGAGGGAGAGAATGGAGGAAGAAGGGGATGAGAGAGGGGGAGAGAAAAAGAAAGAGGTGGAGAGAGAGAGAGAAAGAGGAAAGGGAGAGAAACAAAGAAAAAGACGGCAGGGAGGGAGTAGGACAAAAAGAGGTGGCGAGAGAAAGAGGAAAAAAGAAACAGGAGAAGGAGAAAAAGAAGGGAGTTAGAGAGAAGGGTAGGGAGAGAAAGAAGGAGAGAGGCAGAGGAAAGAAAAGAGAGAGGGAAGGGAGAAAGGAGGGAGAAAGTAGATAATGAGTGAGTTTGATTGACAGATGTTAAAACTGATGATTCAGACGATCAATGTGATGAAGCTGCTGAGTCCTGCTGTTTAAATGTTCTTCTAATACAGATGATACAGAGGTTTTACAGTTTAAAGAGGCAGTGTGGGACATTCAGGGACAACAGAGACAAAGGAAGAGTCAGGTACCACGGTATAAACGCAGATGAAGAAGGAGGTGGTGTTTTTACCTCGGTGTAATCAGAGACGAAGAAGGAGGGAGGTGTTTTTACCTCGGTGTAATCAGAGACGAAGAAGGAGGAGGTGTTTTTACCTCGGTGTAATCAGAGACGAAGAAGGAGGAGTGTTTTTACTCTTGGACGGAGTGTTTTACTCGGTGTAATCAGAGACGAAGAAGGAGGAGTGTTTTTACCTCGGTGTAATCAGAGAGAAGAAGGAGGAGTGTTTTTACCTCGGTGTAATCAGAGACGAAGAGGAGGAGTGTTTTTACCTCGGTGTAATCAGAGACGAAGAAGGAGGAGTGTTTTTACCTCGGTGTAATCAGAGACGAAGAAGGAGGAGGTGTTTTTACCTCGGTATAGATCAGAGACGAAGAAGGAGGTGGTGTTTTTACTCGGTATAATCAGAGACGAAGAAGGAGGAGGTGTTTTTACCTCGGTGTAATCAGAGACGAAGAGAGAAGGAGGAGGTGTTTTACCTCGGTGTAATCAGAGACGAAGAAGGAGGAGTGTTTTTTTACGACTGGTGTAATCAGAGACGAAGAAGGAGGAGTGTTTTTACCTCGGTGTAATCAGAGACGAAGAAGGAGGAGTGTTTTTACCTCGGTGTAATCAGAGACGAAGAAGGAGGAGGTGTTTTTACCTCGGTGTAATCAGAGGACGAAGAAGGAGGGTTTTTTTTATTTTAAGACGAAGAAGGGGAGGTGTTTTACCTCGGTTAATCAGAGACGAAGAAGGAGGTGTTTTTATCCCGGTATAATCAAGACGAAGAGGAGAGTGTTTTTTACCTCGGTGTAATCAGAGACGAAGAAGGAGGAGTGTTTTTACCTCGGTGTAATCAGAGACGAAGAAGGAGGAGTGTTTTTACTCCGGTGTAATCAGAGACGAAGAAGGAGGAGTGTTTTTACCTCGGTGTAATCAGAGACGAAGAAGGAGGAGCTGTTTTTACCTCGGTGTAATCAGAGACGAAGAAGGAGGAGTGTTTTTACTTCGGTGTATCAGAGACGAAGAAGGAGGAGGTGTTTTTACCTCGGTGTAATCAGAGACGAAGAAGGAGGAGGTGTTTTTTACCTCGGTGTAATCAGAGACGAAGAAGGAGGAGGTGTTTTTACCTCGGTGTAATCAAAGACGGAGAAGGAGGAGTGTTTTTACCTCGGGTAATCGGAGACGAAGAAGGAGGAGTGTTTTTTACCTCGGTGTAATCAGAGACGAAGAAGGAGGTGGTGCCGTCCGACTCCATGAAGTGTTTGGGGAACAGTTTGATCCACGTGTCGTCTCCGTAGAAGATGATTCTCTTTCCCGCCGCCTTGGCCTGGTGCACGATGTTGTCCTCCAGCAGAGCGCGAGAGTTCAGGTTCACCACCACGTCGATGAAGCCGGGGACGCTGCCGGTGGTGAGGGCCTGAAGGAGGAGAGAAGAGAGAGAAGAGAGGTGTTAGGGCATCTGATACACAGGAGAGTTTAGGTTCACAAGCCTGGGACACTGCCGTTGATGAGGCCTGAGCGGAAGGAGAGAAACAGAGAGAGAGAGAGAGAGAGATCACCTGTGAGTTGGAGCTGAACTTTGTGAGTCTCTGTGGAGTTTCACTCAAATCTCTTCAGAAAAGCTGATCTAAGACATATTTTCTGTCAGACTCTACCTCCACTTCACCTCTGTCTCTTTCTCTTCACTGCTTTTTCACTCTCAGACTCTCAGAGTCTCTCTCTCTATTAATCTTCTCTTTCCACTCTTTCTTTCTCTCTCTCTCTTTTCCTTCTCTCCTTCCTTCTTTCTCTACTTTTCCTCCTCCCTCTCTCTCTCTCTCCCGATCCCCTTTATCTTTTCTCCTCTCTCAGTTTTTCTCCCTCGAGCTGGACCAGAGTCTTCTTCTCTCTTTCTTAGTTTCTCTCCTCAGACTGAGAGTGAGAGCAGCAGCAGGAGCAGGAGCTGCTTTCTCCCTTTCTTTTCTTCCTCCTCTTTCTTTTTTTCTCTACCTGTCTCTCTTTTTCTCTCCCTCCTCTCTCTCTCCTCTTTCCCTTTCTTTCTCTCTTCTCTCTCTGCCCTGTTTTTCTCCATCTCTCCCTTAACTCTCTCTCTTGCAGCTTTCTCTCCCTTCCACTTTCCCTCGCTCTCACTTTCTGTCCTCTCTTTCTCCTCCTTCTCTCTATTCTCTTTCCTCTCTCTCTCCCCCTCTCTTCCTCCTTTCTCCCTCCTTCCACTCTCTCTCTCTCTCATCTCTATTTACTCTTTTTCTTGTCTCCTCTACCTCTTCTCCCTCCTTTCTTTCTTCTTCCTCTTTCTCTCTCCCTCTCTCTCCTTTCTCCTTATATCCCCCCTCTCTCTCCTCGCTCTTTGCTTCCTTTCTCCCTTCCCTCATTCAACTTTCTCCTTTCCTTTCCTCTCTTTCCCTCCCTCTCCTCTCTCTCTCTCTTTCCCTCCCCCTCTCTCTCTCTCTCTGAGCAGGAGCAGAGTAGAATAATAAAACACTGGGTGAGTTTTGACAGTCGCCTACAGCAGCTGTGTTTCGTCACCTCTGAATCTCTGAGAATCTCTGAGTCTGTGAGTTTCTGTTTCCAAACTCCAAACTTGTGCTGCAGCAAATCAACAAAAACTACAAGAGAAGTAATAAAGTCTGAGATGTTTCGTCAGACACACAAACACGGAGAGGCATCTGGCAGCAGATCTCCATGGGCAGTACCTTCACGTGACTTACCTCCATCCAGAAGACCCTAAAACCTGGATGTTCACCCATATGTTTATGATACCATGGTACAGTAAGTGTGACCCGCCAATAACGTTGAACAAATCAAAGAGGAGACCAGGTGATTTTGTCGCTGTGCGTTAACAAACCAAAGCTGTTATACTTCCATGTAACAAACACGCTACAAGAAGCCGGAGGGACAAGTGAGCTGGTTCCCATGACAATGAGCATTTTACTGTCGCCTAATGGGCCTAAACGTTCATATTTTTAATCTTAAAAGGAACCCAGAGAATTTTTTAATGTTTGTTTCGAGTTTTCCTTATATCATCAAAGATATAAATACACACGAAATCTACCGTTTTATTAAACTTTTAAGAAATATATTTTCACGGAAGACGCCATCATTGTTTACAACACAGTGCATTATGGGTAGTATGAGTCGAGTCGTGTAACTACGAGGAAAGTTATGAAAGCTTACCGCATTCTCCTTGTTTCCTCCGAGACCAAATCACAACAAAAGCCACACAATACCAACAACAAACTACTGACGCTTTTAACCAGATCAAACTACTGACGTCCTGTTAACCAGATCACTACTAGACCTCCCCTGTTAACCAGATCAACTACTGACGCCCTGTTAACCAGATCAACTACTGACGCTCTGTTAACAGATCAACTACTGACGCTCCGTTAACCAGACAACTACTGACGCTCCTGTTAACCAGATCAACTACTGACGCTCCTGTTAACCAGATCAACTACGACGCTCCCTGTTAACCAGACAACTACTGACGCTCCTGTTAACCAGAAACACTGAGCTCCGTAACCAGATCACTACTGAACGCTACTGTTAACCAATCAACTACTGACGCTGGCCCCTCCACCCTGACGCTCTTGTTAACCAGATCAACTACGTGACGCTCCTGTTACCAATAACAGAACGTCTGTTAACCAGGCAACTGCACTGTTGCAACGTGTGCGTCTCACGACTGACGCTCACTGCGGCCGGTGCGTCATGCCCGCACGACTGACGCTCACTGCGCCGGTGCGTCTCACGACTGACGCTCACTGCGCGGGTGCGCCACCGACTGACGTCACTGGCGGTGCGCCACACGATGACGTCACTGCGCCGGTGCGCCCACGACGACGCTCACTGCGCCGGTGCGTCTCACGACTGACGCTCACTGCGCCAGTGCGTCTACGATTGACGCTCACTGCGCCGGTGCGTCTCACACGAGTCACTGCGCCAGTGCGTCTCACGACTGACGCTCACTGCGCCAGTGCGCCGCACGATTCTACGTCATCACCTCAAGATGGCGGCGCCCGTAGAATCAGGAAGTTGTTGTAAACATGTCAATTTTACATCAAACGGCGAATATTTGTTTACTTTAAGTTCTACTTTTTAGAAAGTATACCTACGCGAAGTATTTTGGATCTGTTTATGTAAATATTCGGGGTTCCTTTTAACGTTACCCATTATCCTTTTTCTAAACTTACCCGTTCTAAACTTATCACCATCTCTCCGGCCTGACAATTAGCATTTACCAAGACCAGGTCTGTTAATACAAATGTTGCGCTCTGTAAATAAAAACTTTTTGTGTCTTTATTGTTAGTTCATCACATTCACGTCTCCTGAAAGTTACTGGTTGTTATAAACACTAGACCTGATCCAGCAAAAGGGAAAAAGTCTTGTCTGGCTGTAAGCATCTCAAAAGGAGGTTTGTTTGCTTTACTTCTGGTCCTGCTGCAAATCAACAAAAACTACAAGAGGAAGTTTGAATTTGAAAGTCTGCAGACATTTCATATGTTTTATTCAATTTTTATTAATTTTTTGTATCAATATTATCAAGTGAGGGAGAAAAGAAAAGGAGAGAGGGAGGAAGAAGAGAGAAAGAGAAATAAAGAGGAGAAGAAAGAGAGAGAAGAAAAGAGAGGAAAGAAAGAGATAGAGAGAAAAGAGAGGAGAAGAGAATGAGTAAGAATGAGAAAGAGAATAAGAGATGAAAAGAGAGAGAAGAAGAGAGGAAAAGAGACAAGAGAGAGAAGAGAGAGGAGAGAGGAAAGAGAGAGAGAGAGAGAGAGAGAGAGAGAAGGTGAAGTGGAGGTAGAATCTGACAGGAAATAAGTCTTAGATCAGATTTTTGAAGAAATGTGAGTGAAGTGAAACTACAGAGACTCACAAAGTTCAGCTCAAACTCACAGGTGGTCTGGTCTATCCCTCCATCTCTCTCTCTCTCTCTCTCTCCCTCTCTCTCTCTCTCTGTCCGTGTGTGTATCTTTTCTTTTCTGTCATCTTTGTTTCTCCTCGGGTGCTCGCGTCCATCCCTCTCCTCCTTTTCTTCTGCATTCTTATTTTCAGTGTATTCTCTCGTTCTTTCATCCGTCCTCAGGTGGTTCATCTCTCTCTCTCCTGTCTCCTCATCTTCTTTTCTTCCTTGGAGCACCACTGGCTCTCTTCTTTCTCTCTTTTCCTTCTCTTATCAACCTCTCTCTCTTCTCTCTCTCTCTTCTTCCCTCCTTCTCTCTCCTCTCTTTAGTTTATAAGAGTCAATACTGTCACGTGAGGATATGTCAGTTTTCTATTAGAAAATGAGGAGAGGAGAGAGAGAGAGAGAGAGAGAGATGGGGAGGAAGAGTAAGAGAGACAAAGAAAAAAGAGTTTGAGAAGGAAGAGAGAGAGGAATAAGAGAATGATAGAGAGAGAGGAAAGAGAGAGCAGAGACAAAGAGAAAGAGATCTGAGAGAAGAGAAGAGAGGAAAGAGAGGAGAAGAAGGAAGAGAGAGAAGAGAGGAAGAGAGAGAGAAGAGAGGAAAGAGAGATAGAAAAGAGGAAAAGAGAAAAGAGAGGAAAGAGAGAAAAAGAGAGGAAAGAGAGAGAAGAGAGGAAAGAGAGAAGAGAAAGAGTGAAGAGAGGAAGAAGAGAAAAGAGGAAAGAGAGAGAAGAGAAAAAGAGAAGAGAAGAGAGGAAAGGAGAAGAAGAGAGAAAAAAGAGAGAGAGACAGTAGAGGAAAGAGAGAAGAGAGAAGAGGGAAGAGAGAGAAGAGGGAAAGAAGAGAAGAAGAGAAAAGAGAAGAGAGGAGAAGAGAGGAGAAGAGAGAGAGGAAAGAGGAAGAGAGAAGAGAGGAAAGAGAGAAGAGAGGAAAGAGAGAGAGAAGAGAAGAAGAGAGGAGAAGAGAGAGAGAGAGAATGCGAGCTGGAAAGTAAATAGAGAGAGAGAGAGAGGTGAAGTGGAGGTAGAGTGTGACAGAAGAGACGTCTTAGATCAGATTTTTAGAGAATTTGAGTGAAACTCAGAGAGACTCATAAAGTTCAGCTCCAACTCACAGGTGGTCTGTCTATCCCTCCATCTCTCTCTCTCTCTCTCTCTCTCTCTTCTGTCATCTCTCGTCTCTCCTCAGGTGCTCAGGGTCTCTCTCTCTTTCCTCGTCCCTGTCACACTTATTCTCTTCCTTCTGTCATTCTGTCGTCAGGTGCACAGGCTCCATCTTTCTCTCCCTCTCCTGTCTTCCCTTGCCCTTCTCTTCTTCTCTCTCTCTCTCTCTGACTTTCTCCCCCCTCTCTTTTTCTCTCTCTCCTCTCTTTCCATCTTTAAACATTTCTCTCTCTTGTTTCCAGTCTCACTCTGTCTTTCCTCTCCTCTTCTAAGTTACTTCATGTGTTTTTGCATTATTCTTTCTCTCTTTCACTCCTTTCTCCTCTCTTCTCTTCCTTTCTCCTTCTCTCAGAGCCTCAGGTGTTGTGGCTGCTCCTCTCTCCCTTTTTTTCTCTTCTCTCTGTCTCTTCCCCTCTCTCTCTTCTCCTTCGTCCTTCTTTCCCTTCTCTCTATGTCTCTCTCTCTCCTCCTTTCATTCCTGTCCCCCTCCTCCCTCTCTCCTCTCTTCTTTGACCCTCTCTCTCTTTCTCTTCCTCTCTCTCCCTCATCCTCCCTCCTCTCCTCTTTTCTTCTCCCTCTCTCTCCCTTCATCTCTCTCTCTCCCTCTCCTCCCCCTCCCTCTCCTTCATCTCTCTCTCCTTTTCCCTCTCTCTCTCTCCCCTCCTCCCTCCCTCCTTCACCTCTCTCTCTCCCTCTCTCCCTCCCTCCTTCACCTCTCTCTCTCTCTCCCTCTCTCCCTCCTCCTTCACCTCTCCCTCTCTCTCTCTCCCTCCCTCCTTCATCTCTCTCTGTCAGAGCCTCAGGTGTTAGGGTCTCTCTCTGTCTGTCTCTCTCTCTCTCCTCTACTCTCCCTCTCTCCCTATCTTGTCTCTCTCTCTCATCCCTCCTCTCTCTCTTCATCCCTCTCTCTCTCTCCCTCTCTCCCTCCCTCCTTCACCTCTCCTCTCCCTCTCTCCCTCCTCCTCACTCTCCCTCTCCCTCCCTCCTTCACCTCTCCCTCTCTCCCTCCCTCCTTCACCTCTCTCTCTCTCTCTCTCTCCCTCCTCCTTCACCTCTCTCTCTCTCTCTCTCTCCCTCTCTCCCTCCCTCCTCCCTCATCCTCCCTCTCTCCTCCTCTCCCTCCCTCCTTCACCTCCCCTCTCTCCCTCCCTCCTTCACCTCCCTCCTCCTCCCTCTCTCCCTCCCCCTTCCCCCTCTCTCTCTCTCCTTCATCTCTCTCTGTCAAAGCCTCAGGTGTTAGGGTCTCTCTCTCTGTCTGTCTCTCTCTCTCTCTCTCTCCTCTCCCTCCCTACTCTTGTCTCTCATCCCTCTCTCTCTCTCTCTCTCTCTCCCTCCTTTCATCTCTCTCTGTCAGAGCCTCAGGTGCAGTGGATCCAGGAGGTTGGCCTCAAAGACAGAAGCTTCACAAAGTTCAACTTTTGGAGACACATCTCCATTTCACACACTTTCTCACACCTGCTGCTGCTGAAGACACTGACACTTGCCCACAGGAGAGAGGGAGGGAGGAGAGGGGAAGAGAGAGGGAGGGAGAGAGAAGAGAGCTGCTGAAGACACTGACACCTGCCCCACAGGAGGGAAGGAGGAGAGGGAGAGGAGAGAGAGAAAGAAGAGAGGGAGAGAGAGAGAAGAGAGCTGCTGCTGACACTGACACCTGCCCACAGGAGGGAAGGAGGAGAGGGAGAGGGAGAGGGAGGGAGGGAGGGAGGGGAGAGAGGGAGGGAGAGAAAGAAGGAGAGAGAAGAGAGCTGCTGCTGACACTGACACCTACCCCACAGGAGAGAGGGAGGGAGGGAGGGAGAGAGAGAGAGAAAGAAGAGAGGGAAAGAAGAGAGGGAGAGAGAGAGAAGAGAGCTGCTGCTGACACTGAACCTACCCAGGAGGGAGGGAGGGAGAGAAGAAAGAAGAGAGGGAAAGAAGAGAGGGAGAGAGAGAGAAGAGAGCTGCTGCTGACACTGACACCTACCCAGGAGGGAGGGAGGGAGAGAAGAAAGAAGAGAGGGAAAGAAGAGAGAGAGAGAGAGAGAGAGAGAGAGAAGAGAGCTGCTGCTGACACTGACACCTGCCCCACAGGAGAGAGAGAGGGGGAGAGAGAGAGAGAAAGAAGGAGAGAGAAGAGAGCTGCTGCGGACACTGACACCTGCCCACAAGAGGAGGAGAGGGGGAGAGAGAGAGAGAAAGAGGAGAGAGAAGAGAGCTGCTGCGGACACTGACACCTGCCCCAGGGAAAGGAGGAGGGAGGGAGGAAGAGAAGGAGGGAGAGAGGGAAAGAAGAGAGGAGAGAGAGAGAAGAGAGCTGCGGCTGACACTGAACCTGCCCACAGGAGGGAGGGAGAGGGGAGGGAGAGAGAGAGGGAGGGAGAGAGAGAGGGAGGGAGAGAAAGAAAGAAGGAGAGAGAAGAGAGCTGCTGAAGACACTGACACCTACCCAGAGAGGAGGGAGGAAGAGAAGAAAGAAGAGAGGGAGAGAGAGAGAAAAGAGAGCTGCTGACACTGGAGAGGGGGAAGACAGGGAGACGAGAGGGAGAAAGAAAATAAAAAAAAAAAGATCTGCTGCAGACAGTCAGACTGAGTGACAAACACTGGAGGGAGGAGAGGGGAAGACGAGAGGAAGAGAAGAGAAAGAAAGATTGCTGCAGACAGTCAGACTTAGAGACAAACACTGGAGGGAGGAGAGGGGGAAGACGAGAGGAGAGAAGAGAAAGAAAGATCTGCTGCAGACAGTCAGACTTAGAGACAAACACTGGAGGGAGGAGAGGGGGAGGAGAGAGGGAGGAGAGGGGGAGGAGAGAGGGAGAGAGGGGGAGGAGAGAGGGAGAGGAGGGAGGAGAGGGGGAGGAGAGAGGGAGGAGAGGGGGAAGACGAGAGGAAGAGAAATAAAGAAAGAGCTGCTGCAGACAGTCAGACTGAGTGACAAACACTGGCGGGAGGGGAAGGAGGCGAGAGGAAATTCTACTGTTTTTATGCTTTAATAAAACAACTGGAACCACAGAACCTGTTCCTATGACTGCTGCTGCCACTTTTACAAAATACAATCCTAAACTTTTCCAAAAACTGGATAAAAAGAAGCATGTGGCGGGCAACAAACTCAGGCTTGATCGAGATTTGCGTTTTTTGGTGGTTTATTATGATTCCACAGTGCAGAAAAAAGTTCTGTTCTGACGCGCTTCGTACAATAAACTGGCCTTTCTGTCATCCACATCCACAACAAATGTTTGCCTCATAGGAGTTATGCACTAACGTTCTTCTGGTCTCAGATAGACATGGACAATAGACATTACAGTGGTGTAGTTGCCAAAGACACAGTTCTTTATTCCAAATGCGATGGACATCAATGAGAGAAGGAAAAGTTGTAAAAGTGTGTGAACTATGCAAACAAAAGCTCACAATACCGACTGACTGGTTCATGAGCCCGGGCAGAGCGCTGTGGGCCAGAGGAAATGATGAACACCGCACCGCTCGCTGTTGCCAGACTTTCAAGAGCAAAAGCGACGCCCCGATCCACAGCACCTCTGCCCGGACATAGCACAGTGAGTCTCTGTAAGTGCGCAGGGCTTCGTGTAGTTTGCTCACACTTTTACAACTTTTCCTTATGAAAACCGGTTCAGAAACTGCTCTTTTCCTGCTGTTACAGCGTTGTGCGTCTACAACAGATGACAAAAGAGAGCTTTTTTAGAGGACTGTTTCAACTTGACCCAAAATTCCTCGTCTGATGTCCATCACATTTGGAGTAAACAACTGGTCACTACGGCAACCACGCCACGGATGTAACGACCTCTGTCTAACTGAGACCAGAAGAACATTAGTGCATAAGCCTATAGCAGCACCTGTGGCTGCTTTCCTGGCCTTTAAATACAGTACATGCAAGTAGGACACACTGCTGCCACATATGGTTGGAGGGCCAAACAACAGGCAGGACACACAGGTCAAAATGTCTCCTAATGTAGCAGCAGGACACCTGAGCATTCTGCCACAGTGGCTGCTTTATAAAGGTTTCCTGACACGTGTTCAACCAGAGAAAGATCCACATTTATATGGAGCTTTATTCCACACACTCACACGTGACACGGTCAAAAAGAATTGTCCTCCAAATTAGCAGCACCTGGTAGAAGGAAACCGCCTTATAAAGGTGGGACCTGGTGGAACAAAATAAAGTTTTGGATAACACAAACCAACATGGCTCCTACAGTGACAAAGATCGTCTCTGTGATTCATGATTCTCTTTAATGCTTCTGTTCAAACACAGACGTCTCTTATTGGTCAGCCTCCGAGTTGCCAAGTCTGCGTCTTTAAAGCAACTTTGGGTTTCTTCTTTTTTCAAGTCTAATAAGGGGCTGCACTTTCAAGTCACAAAAGGAGTAAATTTAGCATTTTTTCCAGGTTTGATTTAGAGGAATAAATCCAGCTATGTGGATTTTTTGTTGCAAATTTTCATGTTTAAACGTCGTTATTAGTGTGGAAACTTTTTTAGCAGCGACACACACTATTTTAATGAATTGATTCTTTAATTATCTTGTTTTATCGTCACTTGTTTGGGATTTCTTTTCAAAAGCTTGGTCGCAGTGAAGTTTGTTTGTGATAATCATTTTTACCAAACTGCACAAACCTCTGACGGTAATAAAGACACAGTATAATGTGACTTTTACCTGTTGGACACTCGATAAGCTACAAACAGAGACATTTGCAGCTGCAGAGACTGGGATCAGAATAAAGAGGCTGATGCAGCAGAGGGAAACATCACAAAGCTCTGAGCCAGCAGCGCTAATATATTTAGTTTCACTTTGTCTGAACATGAGGCTGAACGAGATCCACAGATGAAATATCAGAGAGCAGCTCACATTCTGCTGGAGTCAGGGATGTTCTGGCACGAAAGACCAACAAAAGAGCAACAATCTGCAACATCAGGACAAAAACAGGCCCACAGTGAAAATTAATACCTTTTAAGACTTTTCAACAGATTTTAAAGCGGGAGCCATTGTGTTTTCTTTGTATTTAGGAATAAACTATAACATATAAAGATATAAATGTAGTTTTTTTGTAACGCACAGAGCCTAGAAATAGAAAGAGCTCATAAGCCCCGCCTCTTTATCCACCTTATTCCCGGGGCCGCTGATGTAAAACGGGTTATGGGCACAACTTCCGGTATAGCAACCGGAAGTGTCCTGCGTTGTTGTTTGGATTGAGAGTTTTATTAGCTTTAGCGGTGTAAACAAACTTTAGAAGCGTGTCTCACTTAATTCTCCGACGTTCACAAAAATGGCATTGTGCAGCTCGGGGACATGTTGTGCAGCTCGGGACATGTTGCGCAGCTCGGGGACATGTTGTGCAGCTTCGGGGGACATGTGCAGCTCGGGACATGTTGTGCAGCTCGGGACATGTTGTGCAGCTCGGGACATGGTATTGTGCAGCTCGGGGACATGTTGTGCAGCTCGGGACATGTTGTGCAGCTCGGGGACATGTTGTGCAGCTCGGGGACATGTTGTGCAGCTCGTGGTTGTACTAACAAGAGTGTTGTGTGGAACATGGGCTGCTGACGAAGCGGGAGTGTAGCTGCCCTCCAAGTACAGTTTCTACCAAAAGAGGAGGAAGTCAAAAGGATGTGGCTGAAAAACCTAAATCTGAAGAAGCCACCGAAGACATTATATGTATGTTCTTTTCATTTTGTGAATAAAGTACCCACGGAGGATAATCCATATCCTACATTATGGTTGGGATACTCCAGAGACGCCGGTACTGCGAAGACCTGACAGCAGTGTTACACAAACAGGTAAGATATGTTATACATCTCCATGGTATCTGGTTATTCCAAAGTAACATGTAAACAATCACACGTGAAGCGATAACGTCACAATAGATCAGATATGAACATAAAGATTATAGTGTGAACTGACCTACCTGCTGTTTGTCTTAAATTATCCCTGTACATTTGTTTAATTGTTCTGTATATTCTTAGAATATAAACCTTAATCCTTGTTAAGTTCAGAACTCATTAGATCTGAACTGGACTCACTACTGACATCTAGTGATAAAAAGATAAAGAATTCATTTTAGTAGGCAACGGAGTTGTTATATGCCTCGTTTAAGACATGAAAGCTGTGTTCCCACATTTTATGTAGTTTTCGATCCAGAAAAAAACAGGAATCGTGATCGATTCTACATTTATAATGTAAACAAACGCACGTTCTGTGTCTACAGGAAGTTTCACCATATTTCACGCAAAGGCTCATGGGAGCTAGGAATAAGATGGATAGTGATAAGCCCCGCCTCTTTATAGTGATAAGCTCGCCTCTTTATAGTGATAAGCTCCTCCTCTTTATAGTGATAAGCTCCGCCTCTTTATAGTGATAAGCTCCGCCTCTTTATAGTGATAAGCTCCGCCTCTTTATAGTGATAAGCTCTTCACTGTAAGATTTTATTGTGACATGAATGAAATATGAATGAATGAATACATTTTGATGATTGTGTCTTACACATACAAGTGCCCAGCCCTTTGTGGTTTATAAGACACCATCACTGTAAGTATCCAGACAAAATACATTCTCAAATATTCTCACTTAAAACAAATGAAGTCTGCTGCTTCTTCCAGGTTATTGAAACAAATACAGCCAATCTGTAAACATATCAAATAACAATCTCATCATCATCAAAAAAGACCATTTCAGGATTTTTAAAAAACAATTCATCAAACAGAGGATTCCTGAATTCATCATAAAAGGGACAATAACACAAAAAATGCACTTTGCTCTCAACTTCTCCCAGTTCACACATTCGACACAATCTATTGTCCTCAGGGGTTTGAGAAGCTCCCAGTTTCCTGCTCCAAGAAAGGATTCCTGAGCAGCTGAGCTATCAGGGATCTTTGTTTAGTGACAGATTTGCTTAAAGTGCATATGACAGGTTCCTACAAATTTTCATTTTAATTTAATTTAGTAGATTAACACTAGTTGTAAATATAAATGTTAGTTTTACATGAATCAAGAACAAGATTGTGAAGAAAAGTTTGAAAATCTGTTGAAAATAACAAGGAAGTAGAGCAGAGTTCTAAACTGATGACATCACACTGGAACAAAGACATTTTACATTTCTCACAATGAACATATTTTAATGACTTTTAAAACATAAATGTAACAAATTGAGTGTGTTGTTATGTATTTTAATGTCTCAAGAAGTTAAAACCTGTTACATTAAAAGAGTTGCCTAATTTGTACATGGTTGCTAAGCAACTCCTAGTGTGATTCATCATCTAGAACAGGAAGTAAATTTTTTAACCCTAAAAATGGCTAAACTGGGCAACTTTGCAAAATGTTTAGTGAAATCTTGAATGTAATGGTCTGACTTTGTTTTAGTGAAATGAGTAGTTCAACCTGTCATTGACACTTTAAATAAAATTCTGTTTTAAATGTTTCTTTTAACTGAATATATTTGGTTTCATCACAGTTCATTCAGCCTTGCTCTTCAAATTTGGACATAAGCTTTGTTCTTATTATGTGAACACTACTGGTCAATTCTTATGAAATACACTGAAGATGTGCTTCAACAAAACAGTTGTACCTCCGCTGCCCAGGGTGACTCTGCTTTACTCCACTCTGATACTGACTTTATTAGTCAGTTATCAGTCATATTAATAATCCTATTCCATAATCTAATCACCTCACACTTTCTTTGAATTGAGCCAGAACCCAGCCATGTCACCTTGAGCTGGACAAACGTGTGAACTAACAAAATGCAGCGACTAACCCTGTTTTCTGCAGCGTCCAAAGGTGAGCTCTGAGTGGCCTCCTCTCTTTCTCTCTCTCAGATTTGTGTGTCTCTGCAAAACAAAGACGACCGCTGCTGTGAAGGTTTGTGTTTCTGCTGCGTTTGATTTCGTTTTAGCAGAAACACGATGGCCCTTTCCCAAACGGCTCCCTACTCACTTCCCTACACCCTAAACACTAAGATTTGCTCCAGTGAGGTCAGTGTGTCTGAAATGCACACGGGCAGAGTGAGTAGGGGACAGTCAGACACTTAAGAGTGAGTGAGCAGCAGGTGCCACTAAACAGGTGTAACACTGAAAACAGCCCCACAGGAACAGCTTACATGAGATTAGTTCCAGCTTTTTATAAAAGTTTAAATATGTTAATTAAGTATTTAATAGAGGTTATGCAGGTGACTTAATTTTATTCCATAAATGCTTAGCAACTTTAGAATGAGTGGCATTTCTTCAATGTATTTCTTTGTTGTCGTGGCAACGGCTTGTCTGCAACAACAGTTGATGATTTAGGACATTTTGACTGCAACAAATGGACTCGAAAACTTATTTTTTAAGAAGAAAAAGGTCATAACTTCAACTGTGTGTGATTTCTATGTCTGATAAATGTGAAAGCTAAAGTCTTGTTGTTTATCTGCTTTGCTACAACTGTTGACTTATTTTCTCTTTTTACATGTCAGTTACAAACCCAGTATCAGTAGACTGTTGTGGGTTGAATTTGTTATCAAACTGTAGTTTATTTTTTTTTTTTTTTTCAGTTTTATCTGTTTATTGAACTCTTACAAGAGAAAATGTCCTTTCTCTCCTTAACTCTCATGCATCCTTGCCACTCAGCATGAACATTTAGAATGATGTCATGTCACCTGCATAACCTCTATTTCCAGCACTAATCATTTTAAAATGAATGAAGAAAATATACTGAATGCACGTTTAGCTTTTATTTGTCCTGAAAAAGACTGTTAGAAATATTCTGGACATTTTTAATTGTCTTGTAAACTAAAAAGAAAAAGAGGTTGGAGTAATTTGCACCTCAGACACATTACAGTCTGATCTAAAAATGAATCAGGACAGAAAGTACCTTTGATATTGTGACTCACAGGGCAGAGCTGTCACTGTAAACACTTGTGTCTCATTTGTTTGTATTGATGACAAACTGGTCAAGAAAGATGGAACTGGTGAGAAGAGGAATATTTGGGAATGTTGAGGGAAGTTTATATTTACATTTTTTGTCCCAGTCAAAACAAACACTAAAATGGCCAGTAGGTGGTGATGACGCTGCCTCAGAGTCCCAAAGGACAATAAAAGAAGAAGTTTAAGAGAGTGAAGTGTGTCTGAAATCACAGGAATGAAGAGAACTAAGGAGTGTCCCTCACAGAAGTGTAGTGTGTAGTTCTTAGGCAGAGGGAGTAGGGGCTGGTTTGGGAAAGGGCCTTTGACTTTTGGAAAGAAAAGTGAAACTCTTTGGACACGATTCTTTGCTGCGATTGGTTGAACACAGAATGAGGAAGTCCGCACACCCAATCAGCTCCAAGTATTTCATTAAACGTCCCACCTTTTTAACAGAGATGCATTTGGAGTGAGCCAGGTTAGGAAAAAACTAATATACAGCAACCAATCAGTCCATCTGTTCCATCACCATAAACAGATACTGTCGGTTTAAAGCTGAACTGTGGAACATTCAGTCAGTGATGTCTGACGATCTGTGGATGAACGACAGACGGGTTTGTGGAGGAAAGAGGAGAGGTGTGAAGTGAAGCTGATGTTTGTGTCGGAGCAGAGAAAGTGGGTGCAATGCAGTGAAGAGGAAACGGCAGAGACACACTGACACCTGCTGCTGGACCAGAGTATTACAGCAGGAAAAATACATTCTCTACAGGGAAAGCGTTCAGTCTGCAGCAGCTACAACTCCACCTCACACTGATACTTTAAGAGAAAAAATCACCAAAACTATAGGCACGTGTTTTAGTTAGAATCATTCTTCTTTATGACTTATGTTTGTTCATCCAAGTTAAAGTTAAAGAGAGACAAGTCCAAGTAAAGCAACGAAAAAGCAACAAAAACACAAAGAAAACGCAACGAAAAATGACAAAAACGTGACAAAAATACAATGAAAAGACAAAAATGCAATGTTTACGTGACAAAAAATGACAAAAAGGCGCCGAAAAGTCCAAGTCTGAGTCCATTTGATCAAGTTTAATTTGGAGAAACTGCAGCACAAATCAAAACGTCTCGCTTCATTAAGAGAAACTTTGTAAGAATCTCAATCCGATCTTTAACCGAATGAAGAACTAATTGATGAAATGAAAGAGTTCATGTCCAGCTGAATCTTCATTTGCAGCTGTACAGTTTGTATTTAGTTTACGTGATGTTGAGTGAATCTGTGTTTTGTCCATGATCAGGTCAGATTATCCTCTCCTGACCCTCCCCCTCACACTCACACTTTAGTCACGTCTTTAGTAGAAACTGTCCCACTTTCTGTGTCCGACGCCTCCAAGCAGGAGATTATTTACAGCAGATGTTTGTTCACCTCTGATCAGAACCGGGATTATAATAACGAGCTAAAGTGAAACTAAACAAGCTTTTGTTCAGCTGCAAACTCAGACCAGACCATGTTTCTGCATCACACACGATTTCTGACACATCAAATCTGTCCAGTGTGAACCAGGTTTAAGGTAGTGCAGTAGTCAAGACCATATTATTCCAGACCAAGACCTTTTCAAACCACAGACTCCCAAGATCGAGACAAGACCGAGACCACTGAGAGTGGAGACCGAGACTGCAGTCCATCAAGAACAAAGACCACCTTTGGAATTGTATACAATTATCTAGGGCTGTGGTCGACCAAAGAAGTTCTTGGTCAACTAAAGACATGTTCTATCGACCGATTAATCGACTAAAAAGGGGGCTTGGCTCAAAACTAAAAAATAGGGTTGACAAAAAAATTGCAAATCAATGTTAAAACTAGATACTCATTAGAACAAATATAGGTAACATTAGTGGGACAAAAATTTAAACCAAATCTGATATTTTCTGTAAATAAAAAAGTCAAATTTTCTGAAAAGTTTTAAATAATCTTGAGTTTCATCAAAACTTGTTTGAAAGTAAAATGTTTGATCATAAACTTGGATTTTGAGTTGAAAATGTCAGTCCATTGTATAAAATCTGACTTTGAGAATCAAGTATATCAAAACCGAGTTTGAAATGTATTGTAACAACTTTAATAATATAACTTTGCTCAAAAAGACTCATAATAATATGCCGTTCATGCAAAAACCATAGTTTATACAGAAAATGAATAGTAAACCTTGTGTTTTATAAAAATGATTCTGCTGCTGTTGAATACAATCCTTACAAACTAAATCAAAGAATAAGTCGACTAATAAAAGTTTGGTCGACCGAGACTCCATCGACCGATGAATCGACTAAAGAACTACAGCCTACAAGTATCAGTGTCTCATAATTGTCTGGTATTCACCAGACATGTCGCCCAGAGAAAACCTCGGGGATGTTCTGGGTAGGTGTGTCTGTCACCGGGTTCCAGTTCCACAGAACATTCCCCAACTGTGAGTGTTACTCCAGGAGGAATGGGACAACATCCTCCAGCCCACAACTGACAACTTGGTTTGGTCCACGCGAGGCTAATGGTGGACACACATGTCACTGACGTCATTGACCCTCATTGTGCTCTTGCTGCCATTACTGCAGGACTAAGGCTTTAAAACTGATTGTAACGGTCACAAATGAAAGCTGAGTTGTTAAGAATGATGTCCTGTTATCTTGGATATGTACTATATTGTATGACATGAAAATAACTAAAATATTTGTGCGTGCGTTTATATTTTTGTTCAGTATACCTTGATTCGAGGCATAGTGACGGTGAGAGTCATGTTTTACCTTGATTCCAAGCGTATTCGGATGTAACTTTTACCTTGATCGAGGCGTATTTGGATGTAACTTTTACCTTGATTCGAGGCGTATTTGGATGTAACTTTTTACCTTGATTCGAGGCGTGATTTCTGAGATGTGAACTTTTCTTACCTTGATTCCGAGGCGTATTTGGATGTAACTTTTACCTTGATTCGAGGCGTATTTGCAGATGTAACTTTTACCTTGATTCGAGGCGTAGTTCAGGATGTAACTTTTACCTTGATTCGAGGCGTATTTGGATGTAACTTTTACCTTGATTCGAGGCGTATTTGGATGTAACTTTTACCTTGATTCGAGGCGTATTTGGATGTAACTTTTACCTGATTCGAGGCGTGTTCAGGTGTGACTTTACCTTTGATTCGAGGCATGGTGACAGTGGGAGCGCGCGCTTGGCCACGTAGCTGTGCGTTGAGCCTCTCTCCACCAGGTGGCGTGTGTAGGGCATGTACGTCCTTGCCGTTTGGACCGAAGAGGAAGTCTTCTCTGAACGCGTCCACCAACATCAGGACCACACGTTTAAAGAGCGGCGCTGGAGGAGAGGACGAGTTCAGGGGACGGCCTAGACAAGAGAAACAGAGTCAGAGTCAACAATTCCTCTGCAAAAGTCTCAGAACAGTTCATTTAACTCGACATGAGACAGTTTGCTTTCTATATTTAACGTGTCCGAGAGTGCAGTTTGTTTTGTCATAAGGTGGAAAAAATAGAGAAATATAGAAAAAAGGCAACTGGTTCATATGAATCTGTCAGTTCTTAACAGGTTTTAACTGCATTGAGTTGTTTTTTAGGAGAATTTAGGGTGCAAAATGTTCCACTTTCAGGAAAAAAGTTTTCACGCTGGATTGACCCGGTTAAAGTCAAGTGTCTCTGACCAGGGGCGTTGCACTGGGGGGGTAAATAGTGCTACTTTCCCAAGGCCCAGGGCAGTAAAGGCAGGTCATTGTTACTTATGAGACAGAATTTTTCCTCTAAATGTGTTATTGCAGGTGGCGGACATCAGGGCTGCTCGATTATGATGAAAATAATAATCACGATTATTGAATCATAACTGAAATCACGATTATTCAAACGATCACTTGGTAGAGAGACTGCAGAGCGTTAGGTTTTCTTAAGTGTGATATTTTTTTCTTTTTATCAAGCCTACTCAAAAACTACAAAGCTAAAAACTCAAATTTGACACAAAGTTGTACCTTCATATCTAAACATGCAACCCATTAACGTTTGTCTTTGGATTTGTAAAAATTTAGCATTTTTTAAGTAATTTTTTTTTTTGCCTCATGTGAAATTCAAGTTTTCAAACTGGCATTTAAGGGTTTAAGTTCTAAGGATTTTTATTTTTTGCAGGGATAGATCTTTAAAATGAGGTGGAAAAAAGTATGAAAAATATAAACTATCATCGTTTTTAAGTGGACATTTATGTCCTTAAGGTCTTGAGTGTGACATATTTTTTCCCATAATCCAAAGCACTAGCCAAAAAAAAAAAAAAAAAAAAATTGCCAAAAAAATGTTACAAGATTTAAGCTTTGTTTCCAAATTTCATAGCCGTCATAAATAAACGTGAAATGGTTGGTCGACAAGTTTGAAAAACAGGCAAAATGGACATAAATATCCACAGAGAGTTAAATGTAGTGAGTGAAATTGTGACAGCTCTCACAGAAAGAAACGGATTCTCAGGCGTGTGTTTCATAATATATTTTTTAACCAATCATATTTCAACCTCATGTTGTTGTCAGGGTAGCAGTGAAATCTGCGCCCTGAGGCCTTCACAGTCAGTCTTGAAGGCTCCGTCTCTTAACATAAGTGTGTATCAAACTGTTGCTTCAACCAATCAGATTTTACGTCGACGACGCCGAGGCCTTCTAGCAGGCCACCGGCAACGTCAGGAGAACTAGTGGTTCCAACCTTTTTCGTCTTGAGTACCCCCTAATCATGATCTCACACACAGAGTACCCCTATTGTGTTTTTAGTGTATTTCATTTTTACTCGTATATGTTCATTTATAACTATTGCATTTGATTGTTTTAATAAATTCCATGTCAAAAAATTGCCTCTCAACACATACAATGAGCTGCAAATTACATTTTTTTAACTTTACAATACCTGCATTTCTACCTTTCTTTTTCATCTCCAATCATCCCAAGTACCCCTGGCAAATGTCACGTACCCCCTAGGGTCCACGTACCCTGGTTGGGAAACACTGAACTACGGCATTTGATTGGCTGAGCTCAATCAAGCAATATTATTGTTGTTTTGAGCAGTTTAGTCACAGGCTAAAGGGAAGAAGAGATCGATTTGGTTGCAAATTTATTGGTAAAGCCTTTTTCAAGACGAACTTTTCAAGGAAGCTGGACATTATTAAGAAGACCGGAACTCAACCCCGAACCTAGCCAGCCTGTCACAAGAGGGAAAGGGATTTGGCCAAAGTACTGCGGGACACTTACAAGCAAAGGTGCTTTCCAACAACAACATAATATCTAGAAAAGATAATACAGTGTTTTTTCCATCATTCATTATGATTATTAGAGAACTATGGCCTCCCATGTCATAATTTTTGCCCCATAGTCCTAAACATAAGATGAACCATTTATTGTAGTTGAAATTATTGAATTTTTGGCTGTGGGATTATTATATTATATAAAAGTAGCAATTTTTTATTTTGCAGTTGGTGCTTTTTCATATGTAGAGGCAATCAATTACATTAGACCACCATAAAATATACAAAATAGCTAGAAACGTGAGCGTACAACAGAACAGATTGGCTCCCTACCAAATGTGCCACAAGTACTTTTCTAACTGGATTTTTTTATATGTTTAGACAAGTTAGCTTAAAAAAGTTAGCTAAAATGTAACCCCTCCTCTCTCTCACTTTTACTCCTCCAGCACAGCTCAGTTTGACAGCTCTGCTTGAAACGTGCTTGTGGCCAGACTTTAGTGACACTTTAAACATGTAACATCTGATACAAGCTCATATTCTGTCATAAACACACCACAATAAATAACTATATGAAGTAATAACACTGATTTAGGACTATAATAACTGAATAGAGAAAAAGACAGCTCCAGAGGCCGACACTGCCCACTCTCTCCCCGGGATGAACTCACCGGACACGGGCTCCGGCGGCAGCTCCGACGCGCCGCTGCTGCTCCTGGACGAGACGGAAGACTTGACCGGAGCCGGGAAAAACCCACGCAAGAACAGCCCCACGGCCACGACTTCGCACAGCAGGACACACGAGGCGAACACGGACGCGCGGACTTTCATCTTCAGCCGGAAAAACTACCGAGAAACAAGTTAAAAATCCGCCGTTTGAGCTTTGACGCTGCGGTTAACGTCCCACTTCCGACAATTTAGCGTCAATTCTGGCTTAAAAACACAACAAAACACATTTAAATTATTATATAAATAACATAAATTAAAGCCGTCATGTCCGCTCATTTGATTTAGAAGGTTTGCGGTTTAAATAAATATGTAAAAGTGCAAAATAAATAGATTAAGGTCAGCTAGCTTCATACATTCAGAGCGTCTTCCGCGTTCACGGCATACAACTACGGGCCACGCGCAGGGACAAAACACAACAACGCGACTGATTAAAAGAGCTGCAGCGAACCAAAAAAAGCGATTCTAGTCCACGTTATATTTGTTAAACTTACAAAAACACGTTATATCACAAGTCAGAATGTGTTATTAGCACAAAACAAATAAAAATACATTTGACTTTAAAAATAGTGCAAACAGAAGCTTATGCGCAGCTGTTTTGAGCCTTGTTTGTCTGGTTTTTGTTGAAAAAGAGACACTTATTAAGTCTATGCATCCAAAAACAATGATTACACAATAACCAATTAATTATATTTGTTTGTAGGGGTTGGAAGATAATGAAAAAAATGAATCTCTCAATACATTTTAGCCGTATTTCGAAATATTTTTTAAACAATGTCATTTCAACTTAAACATGTACTTAAAAGTATTACTTACAGTTTAATTATTAGACACATTGTAAATATGTATAACTTAAATAAGAAAAGGGGGAAGTAGTGCTTGAAAATAAGAGGTTTGTAAATTGTTTTTTAGTGTATTTTAGTTTGTTTTAAATTAGATTGCCAATGGAACAAACATTTTCTAACTTAAAATTGGAAAGAAAAGGGCCACTGCACTTGAAATATAAACAAATTATACTGTTCTATTTGACAAATCCTTTTGTAAGACAGCAAAAACAAACCAAAGTTTAGATAAATGTCACTTAACGAATAAAAATCACCTTTTAAACTGTTTTATAAAGCCTTTTGAATTGCTTATTGTACAAATTCTGCTTTACATATACACTTACCTTAACAATATTATCTAAATTCGATATATTGCACAGCTCTACGTTTGTGACAATTTTGCAAGCATTAATTATCATTTTAATACCATTTTATTGTTCAGTCATTGTTGATTTTAGACTGTAAAGACAAGAAATTAAACTAAATAATAAATAATGTCCTGGGAATCTTGCATTGTCATTTCATCATTTAATTGTAAGACTGTTAAAGTATCAGGTGAGGTACTTATATTTACGTTCACAAACATAAGTCCATGCTTCATTAGGTTTTGTCTCCATCTCCTGGTCGATCTCGAGGATGACACAGTTTCATGTTTGCAGAATAAATGTCAGGAGTTTAAGTGATGAGTGAGCCGTTTCCTTGAGACTTTCCCTCAAAAGAATTAAGGCTGAAGATTGTTTAAACTTTCACAAAAAAAATCCCAGTCCAATTTACTTTGGTTCATGAAACAACATACTTCAGGGTCAGTGACTTGAAGCTTCTCCTCAAAAACATAAGTTTCATTTACAAAGTGAAACATGTTCCTCCTTGTTTCTTTTTCGTGACCAGAAATGTGTTTTAAATGAGATCATTTTTAAAAACCAATGAAATTGTATACATATAAGATCTACTACTGTATTTGGTGGTTTGATTTAAAGAGTTGAAACTTAAAGCAGAGAATCTGGACTTGCCTCTTTTTGACTTGAGACTTGCTAAGCAGTGACTTGGTCCGACTTCTGCTGCTCACCGTCAGAAGTGGTCCTGATGAGGTGGAGTCAGTTTAACAGAGTCATGGACGTTTGTGCAGTAAATACATAGAGAAGAGAAGAGGAGAAAGAACACAGGCCTGTGGTAGTTACAGAGAAGAGAAGAGGAGAAAGAACACAGGCCTGTGGTAGTTACAGAGAAGAGGAGAGGAGAAAGAACACAGCCCTGTGGTGATTACAGAGAAGAGAAGAGGAGAAAGAACACAGGCCTGTGGTAGTTACAGAGAAGAGGAGAGGAGAAAGAACACAGCCCTGTGGTAGTTACAGAGAAGAGAAGAGGAGAGGAGAAAGAACACAGGCCTGTGGTAGTTACAGAGAAGAGAAGAGGAGAGGAGAAAGAACACAGGCCTGTGGTAGTTACAGAGAAGAGGAGAGGAGAAAGAACACAGGCCTGTGGTAGTTACAGAGAAGAGCAGAGGAGAAAGAACACAGGCCTGTGGTAGTTACAGAGAAGAGGAGAGGAGAAAGAACACAGGCCTGTGGTATACAGAGAAGAGCAGAGGAGAAAGAACACAGGCCTGTGGTACATACAGAGAAGAGCAGAGGAGAAGAACACAGGCCTGTGGTAGTTACAGAGAAGAGAAGAAAGAACACAGCCCTGTGGTAGTTACAGAGAAGAGGAGAGGAGAAAGAACACAGGCCTGTGGTACATACAGAGAAGAGCAGAGGAGAAAGAACACAGGCCTGTGGTACATACAGAGAAGAGCAGAGAGAAGAACACAGGCCTGTGGTAGTTACAGAGAAGAGAGAGGAGAAAGAACACAGGCCTGTGGTAGTTACAGAGAAGAGAGAGGAGAAAGAACACAGGCCTGTGGTAGTTACAGAGAAGAGAAGAGGAGAAAGAACACAGCCTGTGGTGTTACAGAGAAGAAGAGGAGAAAGAACACAGGCCTGTGGTAGTTACAGAGAAGAGAAGAGGAGAAAGAACACAGGCCTGTGGTAGTTACAGAGAAGAGAAGAGAGAAAGAACACAGGCCTGTGGTGTTACAGAGAAGAGCAGAGGAGAAAGAACACAGGCCTGTGGTACATACAGAGAAGAGCAGAGGAGAAAGAACACAGGCCTGTGGTAGATACAGAGAAGAGAAGAGGAGAAAGAACACAGGCCTGTGGTAGTTACAGAGAAGAGGAGAGGAGAAAGAACACAGGCCTGTGGTAGTTACAGAGAAGAGAAGAGGAGAAAGAACACAGGCCTGTGGTAGTTACAGAGAAGAGAAGAGGAGAAAGAACACAGGCCTGTGGTAGTTACAGAGAAGAGGAGAAAGAACACAGGCCTGTGGTGTTTACAGAGAAGAGCAGAGGAGACAGAACACAGCCCTGTGGTGTTTACAGAGAAGAGAAGAGAAGAGGAGAAAGAACACAGGCCTGTGGTAGTTACAGAGAAGAGCAGAGGAAAAAGAACACAGGCCTGTGGTAATTACAGAGAAGAGAAGAGGAGACAGAACACAGGCCTGTGGTAGATACAGAGAAGAGCAGAGGAGAAAGAACACAGCCCTGTGGTAGATACTGCACTGTTGGTTCCTCAGAGGCTCCAGAGTCAGACCTCCAAACAAGTGACTTAGAAGAATAAATATGTTTTTATCTTCAAACTAAAATAAATCCATAAAAACATGTTTTAAATGTATTTTATTTTAAAACTTAAATTAAATATTTGTTTTCATTATTTACAGGTGAAATTCAGAGTTCATAGACTTCATTGTCTTTGGTTTTCTAACAGTTTTTTTTTTTCCACTTGGGCGGTTCCAGGCGTTTTGACACTGTAGGAACTTTCTGCTGTTCCTGTAACCTTTTTAGCTCCTCCCCTTTTTCGTTGGCACAGAAAAGGAACAAGGAACTACAGAGGCTGATGTGGAAGTACTTTTCTCTCAGACTCATAACTTTTCAGTGATGACACAAGTCGTACCTCCTTTTGATTCACATCGTCCTCTGTAGAGTTAGTATGAATGCTTGCTACTTTTATTTCCAAATCTAATTGCTTTACCTTCAGAGTTTGCTGAAGGTGACGTTGACGGCTCTTTAAGCCCCTGAAAAACACTGCTCGCACCAGTTTTAGGCCAGGGCTTTCCAAGAGCCAGATTTCTCTGAGAAACATGTTTCGATGTCCAAACTGTCCTTCTATTGCTGTGAGACGTGGTTTTATCAGCTGGACAGCCTGGTCTGGTCCCTGGGCCTGATGTTGAAGAGCTCTGCTACAGACACAAGCCCTCAAGGTTTGCCTGACAAGCATTTCTGCAGCTGTGTGGGTCCCCGAGGAGAGTTGTTTTTTTTGTTTGTTTGTTTTTTCCTTGTATAGGAGAGTCTAAGGTCAGGAGATGCTCTGGGACAAGTCTCCATCTGCCTGTTTGTTGTTGGACAATCTGTCTCTGTATTTCTGAATGACTGTTTCTGATTTTCTGATGCTTCTGTTGGTTTTGACCGAATGTTTTATTCTTTGATTGTCTGACTATTCTGTTTGCTAAATCAACAATCATGTAAAGTTCTCTGAGATAACTGCTGTTGTGATTTTGGGCACAAATCGATTGAATTGAAATTGAATTGGGCAAACCTCAAACCTCAGCCTCGCTCTGGCTGATGTGTTGGAATAGTTTTCTCGTGGAGGAGAGCTCACACGAGGGTTATCGAGAAGGTTAGGTTAAGGTACACTTTTTATTGTCCCCGTAGGGAAATTTGTCCTCTGCATTTGACCCATCCTTCAATGCCTCTGGGGCATCTCCTCAGGAGCAGTGATCGCCGCAGTGCAGCGCTCAGGGACCGATCTCCAGATGTTCTTGCTAGGCTTGGTCAGGACTACCGTAGCTGGAGGTTATTACCCTAACATGCATGTTATTGCATGTTAGGGTACCTGAAGCAGCAGGTACTGGGGGCTTAAAAAACATACGAGCAAACTAGCTTGTGCAAGTGGGCTTTTGTCACACAACAAAATGATGCAGCCAGAATGAAGAGGCCACAACTGACGTCACAGAACTTCCCACTGATCTTTTGTTCCTGGAGGAGAAAAGGCCCCATGACGCAGACAGACAGTCCTGAGTGTTCCTGATCCTGGTTCTTTGTACTTTCATTTGTCTTTTCTCTTCAGAACGCTGATGAACGCGTCTTTGGGCACGTCCACGTTCCCGATGCGTCTCATTTTCTTCTTCCCTTCGGCCTGTCTCTTCAGCAGCTTCATCTTCCTGGTGATGTCTCCTCCGTACTGACAAAACACAACACTTTAAACACCAGACTAACTGTGAGACTTATCCATAAATCTGATATATATTTACACATTTGGCCAGCACGTTCTTCCTGTACGCTTTGATCCTGAAACAGACGCAGATGTTAGAGAGAAAAGCTGGTGAAATGACTGTGTTTTTCTGCCTGACTCACGTCTCTCGGGCGATGACTTTGCTCCCGACGGCCGCCTGCACCGCGATTTCAAACATCTGACGAGGGATGGAGTCTTTGAGGCGCTCGCACATGGATTTACCGGAGCTGTAGGCGCGATCTCTGGGACAGAAAACAACATTTAGATCAAACTATTCCACCGCAGAGCTTCGACAGAGCTTTGGGACAGAGAACCAAACCTGTGCACGATGGTGGTGAGCTCCTCCACAGGGCGACCGTTCAGTAAAATCTCCATCTTAATCAGGTCTGCAGCCTCGTAACCTGCGTTTCATAGTCGAAACTGACACAGACACAGAGAGAAGCAAGATTAATGATGCTAAAATAAACTAAATCTGTAAAGTTTATTGTTCCGTTTATTGTACAGGAAGAAACAAACAGGAGGAGCTTTCTTTAATGTTGCGAAACTGGGAAATTCTGAATGTTTTTGAGGCTCAAGACGAGAGACTAACTTCGACTGCACACTAGAAGAGTTTAAGGTTGTTTGTGTTTTAGACTCGAGTCCCAAACAGAATGTTCCACAGACATAAGGACATTCCCAGGATTCTTAGTCTGACAGTGAAGAACAGAGACTTGACAGACTTGTGGAGCAGCAGCGAGTGGCAGAACAGTGTGTGTGTCACGTGACTTTTACACTCAAACTGCAGATGTAAAAGTCATGTTCTATAGTCTGGTAAAGTTGCTTCTTCTCACATCATTTAAGGAGCAGGTGAGTTGGAGATGACGTGTGTATAAAAGAATCCTGCACTTTGACTATGAACACAAAGAGTTACATTTATTTACACATGATGAGGCGATGTTTCTTCTTTATTTGACAGACACACAGCAAGCGACAAAAATGACGTGAACAAGCAAAACCACAGCCGTGCGTCCACGCATGAATGGCCACACCGCCAATTGCAACAGAATATGTGTGCGAGCCACTGTCCCTGTGATTTTCTCTGTTAAGATTTGTCTGTCTGTGTTTCTGCTCATGTATCAGGTCTATAGTGAAAATAATCACATGAACAGGTTTATATTTCCCCTCTGGACAGGCTGATCATGGCAAACTCAAGGTTTTCAATAATAAATGTGAAAACTCAAACAGGATCTGAAGCTGGATCCTTCACACAGTCCAGGTCTGTCCCAGGACCTGTCCCAGGACGTGTGGTGCTGATAGCAATACAACAGTAGAAGCCTGATTTCTCTGTATTCTACGCTTCTACGCCTGGGACAAGCCACAAAAAATAGGTTAGATTCTTCCTCTCTGGACTTTCACGTGCACAACGCTCGCATGACGTGTCGCTTGTTACACGGGTCAAGCGCTGAATGTGTGGCTGGTTCCATTGACTTTGCATGTTTTCTAAACAATACGCACGCAACACATGGCTATTTCATTGCACGTAGGGCTTGCGTTGCACGAAAATCGCTTGCAAAGATGATTCAGTTGTAAAGGTCCTGACTCGTGCAGCAGATGCTCCTGACAAACAGTCCAAACAGAGTCACAGCGACGCACAGACAGAAGGAGAGAAAACACAACACATCTCTTACACTAGCCACACTGAACTGAACTCAGAGAGGGAAACATCAGGACTACAATCAGGACAAAACCACTGTAGTCTGGAGAAGCCTTTACTAAGCACAATACATCAAACAAGTGTGCATGAAGAGAAATACAACTGCAGCTGTGGTATGGTATTTTAGAGACAAAATTGTCTTTTTTGTTATGTTCATGTTTATCAATTGTGGTTCCCATTTTTGTTCTCACTCTGTCTTCTGTCTCCTTCTCCTTTTTTTTCGTCTTTTTTTATTTTTTTTTTCCTCGTTTCTCTCTCCCTTTTCTCTTCTTTTTTTTTCTGGTTTTTTTTCTGTTCCCCTTCATCTTCTTGGCGTTATCACCTACTCTGGCGTATTATCGCAGTAGTGTTTTTTAGATCATATGACTTTTTGAATGTTCTTGGTTCGTTAGAAATCCATTTCCACTTGTATTTCTGTTTCATGAGGTATTATATGCATGTTACTTCATTTCTATTAATCTCTCTTGTATCGTTTTTTCGATGTTACAGCATTGTTTCTTTCTGTCTATCTCTTCTCTTCTGTCTGTGCTTCTCTGCAATACTACAGTACATTTTTTTTTTTAACTATTTTCACGAGCAAGTTATGAACGTTCAGGTGTTTTTAGATTCAGTGAAACTAGGTAGTCAGGGATTTAAAGTGGCAACTTCTTACCTTTTTTTTTCGTTCGCTGCTATCTATGAACTTGAGGTTAATTTCTTTTCTCCTTGGTGTAAAGTTTCTTGTCTGTTAGCTAAGTATTTTGGTTCTAAATCTTTTATCTGATTTGGTTTTCTCGATAGCTGAGAGACCGACAGAAAGCGCTCAGCGGGAATGAGCCGGGTTTACGATGGTGATCCTCCTAGCAGCCGTTGTATCCGTAAGAGAAGTCAAAGAGATTTCCTTGTTTTTACAGACCTTTTTGCTTCAGTACCAGGTGTTTTTGTTACTATGTGTCTGATGTTCCCTGTTTTAGTTTTCCCAGTTCTTTTTAGTCCTTGTTTTTTTTATGTCTCTGCCTTTTATGTTTCCTAGCTCTTTTATGTTCTCTAGTCTTTTTATTGTCCTTGTTTTATTTGTTCTTCTTTTGCTTTTTATTGTCCTGCTTTTATTGTCTTCATTGCTTTTTAATGTCCTGTTTGTAGTTCCTGCTTTTTATGTCCTATTCCTTTAGTCCTGTTTTTTTTTATTGTCCTTTGGCTTTATGTTCTCTGTCTTATTGTTCTTCTTTGCTTTTTATGTCTCTTTTGTTCTTTTATAGTATCCTTGCTTTTATGTTCTGTTTTTAGTCCTTGTTTTTAGTCTGCTTTAGTTCTCTGTTTTTAGTCTCTGTTTTTAGTTCCTTTGTTTTTAGTCTATTTTTTTGTCTTTTTTCTAGTTCTCCTTTTGCTTTAGTCTCTTTGTTCTTTTAGTTCTTGTTTTTTTTATGAGTTTCTCTGCTTTTAGTTCCTTTTGTTTTTTATTGTCCTTTGCTTTATGTTCTCTTTTTGCTTTTAGTCCTTTTTGTCTTTTATGTCTCTGCTTTTATTGTCCTGTTTTTTTATTTGTCCTTTTTGTCTTTTAGTCTTTTTGTCTTTTTTTAGTTCCTGTGTTTTAGTTTCCTCTTTTTCTTTTTATGTCCTTTGCTTTAGTCTCTTTTGGTTTTTTAGTCTCTTTTTTTGATAGTCCTTGTGTTTTTTTTATGTCTCATGCTTATGTTCCTTGCTTAGTTCCTTGTCTTTTTATGTCTCTGCTTTGTTGTTTTAGTTCCTTTGTCTTTTTATGGTCTCTGTTGCTTTTTATGTCTTGTTTTTTTATGTTCTCTTGGCCTTTTTATGTCCTTGTCTTCTTTAAGTTCTCTGTGCTTTTATGTTCCTGTTTAGTTCCTGTTGCTTTATGTCCTGTTTTTTAGTTCCTGCTTTTTATGTCTCTTTTTTTTTTTTTTGTCTTTTATGTCTCTTGTTTTTTAGTCCTCTTTGTTTTATTGTTCCTGTTCTTTAGTGCCTTGTTCTTTAGTCTTGCTGTTTTTTAGTTGCTCTTTGCTTTTATGTTCTTCTTGTTTTTAGGTCTCTTTTTTTTGTCTTTTATGTTCCTGTTTTTTTAATGTTCGCTTGCTTTATTGTCTTGTTTTTTATATGTCTCTTGCTTATAGTCTCTGTCTTTGTTTTTAGTCCTGTTTTTTTATGTTCTCTTTTTTTTTGTTCTTTTTTATATGTCTCTTTTTTTGTGTTCTTTTTTATGTCCCTTTGCTTTTTAGTTCTTTGTTTTTATGTTCCTGTTTTTATCTGTTCCTTTGTTTTATTATGTCTTTTTTTTTTGCTTTTTTATATGTTTCCTGTTTTAGTTTCCTTTGGTCTTTAGTTTCCTTGTTTTTTTATTGTTTCTGCTTTTTTAGTCCTGTTTTTATGTTTCTTTTTGTTTGCTTTTTTTAGTCTCTTGTTTATTAGTCCTGTGTTTTTTATGTCTCTTGTTTTTTTAGTTCTCTGTTTTTTTATGTCCCTTTTTGTTTTTATGTCCTTGCTTTTTTATGTCTTTCTTGTTTTTATGTTCTTGTCTTTAGTTCTCTGTTTTTATGTCTCTTTCTGTTTTTTTTTTATGTCCCTTGTTTTATATGTTCCTTTTTTTTTTTACTCTCTTTTTGTTGGTATGTTTTTTGTGGCGTAGTGTATCATGTAACTATTGCTTTATTTATTAGGTCCAGTTTGTTTGTTTAGGTCATGTTGTACGTATCACTATTGTAAGCATTGAACTCTTTGCTTTCTCATATGTATCTTGCTGGTTTTATTTATCTCTCTTTCTATTGTTGCATTGTTAAGGCCTTTTCTTTATGTGAATCTCCATGTTCCCTGTATATTCACATAATATGACATCTTAAACTTTTTTTTACTCTTTGAACACTATTTTTTTATACTCTATGTGTATGAATGTTTTCTTGAATATCTAATCTTTACTGTTTTCAGTTTCTATTTCCTGTTTTCTGTTTCTCCTGTTTTTCTCGTTGCTAGTTGTTTTGATGTTTGTCTCTTTGATTTTCTTTTAATAGTGTTTTCAGTGTCGTTATCTAATTTGTTAATAGTTGTCATTTTTCTTTTTCTTTTTTTCTTTTTTTATTTTTTCTGTTTTCTCTGGTGATCATTTGAGTCTCTATGTTTTCGGAGAACTCTATATCGACGGTACTTTTTTTTTTTGTTTTTTTTTTTTTTTTTTTTTTCTTTTTTTTTTTTTTTTTTTTTTTTTTTCTTTTTTTTTTTTTTTTTTTTGTCTTGTCTATTTTTTTTTTTATATTTTATAATGATTTCATATATTTTGTAATGAGTGTTTTTTTGTTTTATTTGGTTGTTGATGTTCCTTCCACTTGTTTTTATTTTTTTGGTGTTGTTGTCTCCTGTTTTTGTATTTGTTCCATTGAGTTTCGTTTATCTTTATTCTTTCTTTTTTTTTTTTTTTTTTTTTTTTTTATGTTTTTTATATATTTCCTTGTCTTTTTTTTGTTCTCTTCGTTTTTATAGTTTCTCTCTTTTCTTTTTTTGTTCTGCAGTTTTTTATGTCCAGTTTTATCTCCTGTTGTTGTTGTCAGTCTTTCATCTCTTTCTAGTTTCTGTTCTTCCCTATGGGCCAGGTCTTTGCTTGTTCTCTCTTTAGCCCTGTTTGTAATCTCGTTTCTTGTGTTAGTTTTTCCCTTTGTTTTTTATTTATAGTCTTTCCTGTTGTAGCCTCTTTTGTTTTATTGTTCCTTTTTTTCACTTCTTTCTCTAGTCCTCTTTGTCTTTCTCCTATGTTGTGTCCTAGTGCTGCTGTTCTTGCTTCTGTAGTCTTTGTTTTTTTTAACCTTTCTTTGTTTTTATGTCTCTGTTTTTTTTAGCTTTCTTTGTTTTTTTATGCTCCTGTTTAGTGTCCTTTTACTTCTTTTCTCTATGTTCTCTTCCTTGCTTCTCTCATGTGTGGTCCTAGGTCTCTGTTCTTTGTCTTTCTGTCTTTTTAGTCCTGTTTTTTATGTCCTCTTTTTTGTTATGTTTTAAGTCCTGTTTTAAGCTCCTTTGTTTTTAGTCTTCCATCTCTCTTCTAAGTCTCCGCTTTTCCTAGTGTCTCTTTTTAGGCTTTGTCTTCTGTCTCGCTTTTATGTCTTCCTGTTTTATTGTCTCTTGTTTTTTTATTCTGTTTTATACCCTGTTTTGTAATGTCCTCACCTTTTTCTTCAGTTTCCCTGCTCTTTCTCTTTGTGTCCTATGGTCTGTCTTGTTCTTTTTTTTTTTTTTTTCTTTGCTCTTTATAGTTCTCTGTTGTTTAGTCTCCTGGTTTTTATGTACCTCACCCCAGCTTACGCTCTCCAGGGCCAGGCTGACCTGTCTCGCGTAGTCGCTGTTTTAGTGCTCCGTTTTATGTACTTCACCTTCCTCCACGTCCCGCTTCCCTATGGTTGTCTCTATGTTTGTCTGCTTGTCTATCTGCTTTTTTTATGTCCTAGTTTTTTTTTAAGCTTCTTGTTTTAGACTTCACCTCTTTCAGCCCGCTCTTCTCTATTGTGTGTCTCTATGGTCTGCCTTGTCTTCTGTTTTTTTAGCCTTCTTTTTTTTAGTTCCCTGTTTTTTAGCTGTTTATGATCTTTCTAATTCTTTCTCTAGTTCCCTGTCTTTTTTTTTTTTCGTTTTTCCTAGGTGCCTAGGCTTGTCTTTGTTCTGTTTTCTTTTGTCTTTTTTTTTAAGCTTCTCTGTGTTAGCTCCTTGTTTTTTTATGTCTTCTCTGTTTTTAGACTTTTGTATCTCTTTTCAGCTTTCTCTGTCTCCTCAGAGGTCCTATTAGTTGTTCTTTGCTGTTCTTTCTTCGTTTGCTATATTCTGTTTTCCTTGTCTATTTCTTGTATGTGCTCTGTTTTTCTAGTTTTAGTTCTTATGTTCTCTTTCTTTTTTTTTTTTCGATGGCTGCTTTTTGTCGTTTTTTTTTTTTGTATGTTTTTTTTTTCCTCGGTTGTTCTATTCTTTTTCCTTGTATTCTGTGTTCTCTATGTTGTGATATTATCTATCCTTTTGTTAATGTTAGTTAATGATTAAAGCGTGTGTTTTTTTGTTATATATGTCTTTGTGTTTTAATCAGTCTTGTTCTTTTGTTAAGTGTCTGTGTTTGTTAGGTCTTGTGTTTTTTGATATGCGTTTTGTTGTTAATTTGTCTGTGTTTTTTGTTCTGACCTGCGAACACCATGGGTTGGGAACCGGTTTGTTATTGCCTTCTGTGTCTATGTATGGCTTCATCTGGGCCTGTGTTCTCTTGTGTTAGGATCTTAGATGTTGTTTTTCTCTTGTATTTTTCTGTAAGTCTTCTTTTTTAATATCGTTCCTTTTTTTTTCTATTTTTTTTTTTTTTTTTTTCTTCTTGGCCATCTAACTTGTATATCACTCATACTGCCTCTTCTTTTTCTTAATTAACTTGTTGATTGTTTTATGTAGAAATATATATTATTCATTTTTTGATGTTATGTAGTAGTTGGATGTAAAGATGTATGGTTAAGTCTGAGGTTAGTATGAGAGTATATAGTAAGGTATGAGATGTAGAGAGGTGTAAGATGATCTGAGTGTATAGTGTTTTTTTTCTATTTTTTTTAGGTGAGTTTCTGGTTGCGAGTCTTTTTATATGTGATCTTAGTGTGTTTTCTCCTATTCTTTATATTATGTTATTTTTACCTTTATATTATTTATTTTCTAGGTACATTTTTTTGTTTACCAGTGTATGTTTTTTTATTGTATTTTTCACTTTTTTGACATTTCTTTAATATCATCCAGAGGTATTTTATTGCTTTTGTTTTGGAAAGCCCAATAGTCCACATTTATTCTTCTAATTCTTCTATAATGTTGATTCCTGTTTCTATTGTACATTTAGAATCTTTTATTTTTTTTGTCTAAACTTTTTTTTTTTGTCTGGTTTACTTTTGACTAGCTCTCTTTTATGTTGTTTCTTTCAGCATTTCTATTTTTTCTTACATGTTGCATTGTGGTTATATTTTTTTTTGTGTTTTTGATTGTTTATTATTATACTTATGAGTTGTGGGGGCTGGGTTTTTTTTTTCTTCTTTTTTTTTTGGGTTTTTTTTTTTTCTTCTTTATTTTTTTTTCTGTTTTTGATGTATTTTTTTTGTAATATATTTAAAGTCCATTTTTTTTGGTTGGATCTTTGTATATTTTGCTATTTTTTATACAGGCCTTTTGGTCTGTAGAAATCTATTTGTATTGAATATTAAATTTTCTTTTTTTTTGTTTTTTTTTGTTTTCATTCTTTTTTTAATCTCTTTTCATATTGGTCTGTTCAAATCTTATCTGTTTGTTAGGTTCTATTTTGTATTTATAATTATATTATTATTGTTCTTTTCGGCAATTTATTTTTATAATTCATTTTCTGGTTTTATAATTCAGTTCCATATTTGGATTAATAATCTGTATATATATTCTAATGTTGTAAGTGTCGGGTTTTTGTGGTGGTGTATCTTCTCCTCCCATTATATTTTTGTATATGTTAATGTTTGTATTTTTCGTTCAGTTTTCTCTATTGTTTTGTTAGTATGTTTTTACATATATTGTGTCTACTTTTTTTCTTGTTTTTTTTTTTATTTATCTTATTATAGGTCTTCTTTTTTAGAGTCCGGTTCATTGTTCGTGGTTCATTTTGTTTTGCGTCTATCTTGGTTATTATTTTTCATTTTTATTTATAATTGGGTTTTTTTCCCTCATTTCTTTAAGTATTTTTCATGGTATATATATCTTATTTTATGTATTTTTTTTCCATTGATCTTATTTTTTTGTGTTTTTTCTCTTTTTTTTTTTTTTTTTTTATTTTTCATGTGTTTCCTTCATTGACTTATATTTATATGGATCGGTATTATTATTATTTTTTCCTATGTATTTTTTCCTTCTCTCTTAAGTGACTTGCGTTGTTTTTGTTGTGTAACTAGTCCTTTGTATTGTGTACTATTGTCTTTTTTTATGTTTGCTTTTATGGTTGGTATATTCTGAGCTACTCTCCGTTTGAGGATACTCTTATCAACATGTATCTATAGTTGTGTGTAGATCTTATTGCTATAACTTTCTCATCTATTAGAATATAGACTCTTAGTTCTTTTATTTTACAGCTGTTATTGTTTTTTATGTTTCTCTCGTTGTTAAATCTCTTTTGTTTTGTTAGTCTGGTTTTATCTTTTACTATGTCTTGTGTTTTTATGTTCCTTTGTTAGTATACTATTTTGGTTTAGTTCTTGTTATTTTTTATGATCTGCTTTTTATGTTCCTGTATTATTCCTTGTTTTTTGTTTCAGTCGCTGGTTTTAGTCCTCCGTTTTATTCTTTATCTAGCTGTTTATTCCTGTTTTCTTCAGTTCCTGGTTTTTTAGTCCTTTTGTTTTTGATTATTCTTGTTTTTCTTTTTGGGTTTTTATTTTATCTCATCTTTAGCTGTGTTTTGTGTGGTCTAGTTTTCTTTTTGTCGTGTCCTTTTTTCAGTATTATTCCTTCCGTTGTATCTTTTCTCTTTGTAACTCTTTCTGTTGAGGTTTTTTCAAGATGAGTTTTTTTCTCGTATGACTGATTCGATTCTTCCTTTTTTTTTTTTCCTGTTATATTTCTTGTTTCGCCTGATATCATATTTGTATTGTCTCTTACTGTTTGCGATTGTACTTTTTTGCCTTTTTTTTTTTTTTGTCTGTGTTTTATTTTATTTGGTTCGTATATGTAGATAGTTCTGTACATCATCTCAGAGCTTTTGTAGTGCGGTATGTAGTTCTTGGTGTTCTGTCATGCATATTGGTCTGAGTTGACATTGTGATTGTATTCATGGCTTTAGGTTTTGTTTTATGTGTTTGATCTGTATGTGATAAGTATTTTTATATAATACTTCTTATCTTTTTTTGGGGAATTCTCTCCACGACCGCCTCAAGGACCTTCTCCACGTTTGTGCCCAGCTTAGCAGAAATCTGGAACAGAGAAAAGTAAAGTTACAACTCAGAACTACAGCCTTAAACCTCCATAAATCGTTTGGAGCATTGCTGAAGCTGTGTCAGATCAGACACAAGATGACACTGATTATTTTCTTGCAGACAGCAGATGAAACACCATTTCTAAAACACATGACTGTCCTGAGCTTAATACCGTTTTTATTGTTTCATGTTTGAAGAACAGGAACAAAGAAGCAATATGCTTTTGTCCATTACAACAAACACAAGAAAGATTAAACGTCTGATAGTTTTTTTGTAGATGTCGTTTAGATATTTTTGTGTTTGAGAAGTTTGTGAATCCCTGAGCGCAGATAAATCCTGGTTTAAAGACGTCTGAGAGGTTTGAGCTGAAACGAAACGAACGCTGAAGCAGAACAAATGTAGATGAATGAGTCGTGTCAGTCTCATTAAAAACACATTAATCTGAGCGAGTTTTAATGACAGATCCACTGCACAGGCTTCAGAACTATTAACCTCTGCAGACTGTACGAGTGATTTAGAGCCTCATCAGTGAAATATTAACCTGTGGGTTTAATACAGAGGGACTTTCTGTAACACATTCTGTAAAATCCACTTTTCTCAGTTTAAACTATGTTCCAACAGGGTCTTGAATATTTTACTAACAGTTGTGTTTCGTTTGAGTAATCTTATGTTGTCCTGCAGCGGCAGCTCCAGTGTTTCACCTACCACTTAGCCCCGCCCACACGTTTGTATTATTTAAAGTCCCCATGACAGGTTGAACTGCTCATTTCACAAAGACGTAGTTAAGGTCAATATATTTAAGGTTTTACTCAACATTTTTCAAATTTCATTCCAGTTTGGCCATTTTTAGCATTAAAAATGTACTTCCTGTTCATCAATGATGACATTTTTTAACTTAAGCCATAAAAATCCACTAGAACTCACTGTTTTGTTAAATGTGTGTTTACAGAGACATAAAAATCTGTTTCTTGTGAGAAAATGTAAAACATCTTTGTCTCCCAGTGTGATGTCATCAGTTTAGAACTCTGCTCTACTTCCTGGTATTTTCAACAGATTTTCACATTTTTCTCCACAAACTTGTTCTTGATTAATGTTAAACTATTATTTATAATTACAACAGGTATTAATCTATCAAATTAAATAAACATTTGAAAAACGTTAAAACCTGTCATGGACACTTTAAGATGACAAACATCTGTATTAACCCTTTAAGCTTCAAAGTAGCACTGGTACTTTGCTCAGTCTATCGGCTCAACAAATCAAGTGTTTATCAGTGGAAATGCTTTGGTTTGTCTCAGGATCAGGTCTGTGTTTGGTGAAGAACATCATTCATGTTTCTATCTGCTGAGCCTGGGTTTTCTCTCGTCCAATCCTCCAGGATCCGCTCTGAAAGCAGGACTTTGATGTTCTGCTGCAAACCAAGTCAATAAAAACAGAACCTTCTTATATTTTTTGGGGGAAAATTCCAGACTAAACTCAGCAGTTTCATAAAATTACAAAGACAGATTTCAGTTTGGATTCTGCAGGTGAATGTTTACAGTCTCTAAACCAGGGGCCGGCAAACTAAGACACACACGTGCCACGTTGGGCACGCACAGGAATTTTGCTTGGCACACGGTGCAGTGGTAAAAAAAGTGACTGTTTCGTTCATTACGCATATGTATGTGCATCATAACTACCGCACTCTCACTGCAGCTCGAGCAGATGATTGACAGCTGCTTTAGTGACACTGTCCACGTTCATTCAGCTTCTCCCTCTGAGTCAGAACTTTCCCTTGGTTTGTGCGCGCTGAGACCGAGCACAGGTTTGACATGGAGAGAACCGGTGTGATGGCCATTGTGTTTGACTCAGAGCTGCTGTATGTGAGCCTTTTGTGATCCGCGAGCTCAAAATGTGAGGTGATTTCTGTTCAAAGCCGTGAAGAAACACACACATGTAACAACGTTGTGGCGTCAACGCACCTCTAACAACAGCCAGACTTTTCAAACAAAACAACTGTCCATATTGTGTCTTCAAACCAGTCTTATTGTGAAAATGCCAGAGAGCGACAGAACATAAACCACAAGTAAAACACACAGGATTCACCTGCTCACTAAACAGTTTGTATCTATTAAGCTTAAACTAAAAATAATGATACATGATAAAAGCGTTATGAGTAAAAGACCTACATCTGCTGCAGAGGAAATGAGGCAGTAAAACAGCAGCAGAAGCAGCAGAATGAAGATTGACTTTTCCTCTAATTTACTGTTTGTTCTAATCTGTTTTCAATGATTGTAGGACAGAAAAAACACCAGGTCATGTGATCACGTCTACAGTGGCACACTCAGAGGCTGGACCTTTAAAAGTGGCACCCGAAGACACAAAGTTTGCCGACTCCTGATCTGTATCATTGTCCAGTAGGAGGAAGTGAACTCAACCTAATACGACTTCATTCAAACACGTATTTAACTCACTCTGATGCACTCGTCTCGTGGAATATCGAAGACTTTCTCGATCTGAGCCTCCACTCGCTCCGGGTCGGCGTTTTTCAGGTCGATCTGGGAAAAAAACAAAACTATAAAAACATACACACTCAGATGTTTGTAAAGAGCAGGATTTAAAAGAACCTTGTTGATGACGGGGATGATGGTGAGCTGAGACTCAAAGGCCAGGTAGAAGTTGGCCACCGTCTGAGCCTGGATCCCCTGAAACGTATAGGGTTAATTTAGAAGAATCTGACACATGTGAGAGGTGTTTGGAGTGAAGTTTGAACCTGGTTTGCGTCGACGATGAGCAGAACTCCCTGACAGGCCGAGATGGAGCGAGAAACCTCGTAACTGAAGTCCACATGACCCTGGAGAAGGACACAGAGTTAAAGATAAAACACTGTAAAGACTTTAGAGACGAGAAAGAGGTAAAGCCAAGCCTGTCTTCAGACAAGAACAGTGAAAACAGTGTCTGCTTGTTTTATCTGAAGCCAATCCAAACTGAATGTTTTCAAAGATTGAGACGTTACAACTCTTATTTATAGACTGACAGAAGTGACCTGAGAACCTGGCTGTGGTTAAAAGGATCTGAGAAATGAAGGCTTCAGATACAACTTACAAGGAGTTAATAGCAGTATTCTAACAACTCTGTCTAAATCAGGCATGTCCAAGCTGCAGCCCGGGGGCCAAATGTGACCCTCAGAAGTAATGCATGTTACAAATCTACCTCATTAAAGTCTATATCAACAATTTTACAGTGCACTTTGGTGGTTTTAAGTCCAAATATTTAAGTATATTTAAGTTTTTTTAATATCTACTTTTATTTGGTCTAGATTGGCCCTACATTTTTCTTTTCTTTTTTTTATTTGAGCACATATCAAAATGTAACACAACACAAAAATATAATATCAAAATAACATCTCAGAATATTGACACTCAAAAGGAGTAGGTAGAAGTATAAAAACTTATTTAGACCTGCCCCCAGTTTTCAACATAAACAGACTGTTGTTGCTTCTCAAAATATATATATATATAAACAAAATAATAAATGGAAATTTCAAGTATTAACAGACAAGGAAATGTTATTTATTACTTGAATATAGATTTACCAAGCAGTTATGACTTATTTGGAATTAATACTAATTAATTAATGTAATGTTTTAAATTTTAAAAGTCTTGAAATTTCAACATTGAAAAACAAGGACTTAGTATGATCTCTGTAACCAACGGCGTAAACAATTCCAATGGCCTTTTTCTGCAGTTTAACTAATACATTAGTGTTGCTATTATCAGCCCGATCTTGCCCCTTTGTCTTAGCCGGTCTTAGCCTTGGTCTTAAGTATTCCTCTGTTGGCCACTAGTGGCTCTCTCCAAGCTCTATACACTGTCAGTGTAGAAGGTCTGGCTCCAGCCAGATGTGAGGGGGTGCAGTTTTTTTCATTAAACCTGACACATGCTCACGCCTGTGACAAGTGAGCAGCTGCTTTAGGATTACAGGCAAAAGAGAACTGTAGCAGCAGCTTCAGTTTGGAAAAAAACTGTAATAATAGAAATTTATTTGGTGAAAGTCTATGTACTTGACAGACTTTAACAACTTTGTCTAAAAATGTGTCTTTTCTTTTACATAAAGCTTGTTGACTTAATAAAAAAGATAATCAGATGTGAGAGTGAACATGGGTCAGTGTGAATGCTATGGAAAGGCCAAAGAGGCCATCATGTATTTTTTAAACCATTTTTTATGTGTCAACACGTTAAAAAAATGTTGGCCTCATTTTTAGACAAAGTTGATCAAGTCTGTCAAGTACATAGACTTTCACCAAATAAATTTCTATTATTACAGTTTTTTTTTTCAAACTGAAGCTGCTGCTACAGTTCTCTTTTGCCTGTAATCCTAAAGCAGCTGCTCACTTGTCACAGGCGTGAGCATGTGTCAGGTTCAATGAAAAAAACTGCACCCTCACATCTGGCTGGAGCCACACCTTCTATACTGACAGTGTATAGAGCTTGGAGAGAGCCACTAGTGGCCAACAGAGGAATACTTAAGACCAAGGCTAAGACCGGCTAAGACAAAGGGGCAAGATCGGGCTGTATAAGTATTACCTCAAACTTCCACACAGTAGCTGAGGTAAAGCATAATAAGTGAACTGTAGATTATGAAAAGAGATTGTATATTCAGAAAATATTTTGCCCTCCCCATTATCGCCACATTAGGCCACCTTAGATTTTATTTTTGAGATATGAGGCTTCCAGCTTACTTTGTGATCAAGAGTTACGCCTAGAAGATCAACAATTTGTTTTTTTCAACATTCAATGACAATTTGTTGTCAGTCTGTATTTCAACATGTGGTCCCTGATGAAAAAGGTTTGTACAACCCTGGTCTAAAGGGAATGAAATATTAGTGTGATCAGGTCAGCCAAGTTGCTTACAAGACAAGCTAGTTCTGATTTAAAACTTTAGGACCTGCAGGTTCTAAAGACCTCAATCAAAGTAAGAAGCATGCATTATATTTTTCCAAATTGTTTCCAAAACTTTCCAGGGTATGAAAAACAGAACAGAATTTTCCACGACTCCTGAGCATTTGTCCTGCTCTGAGTGATTTAACCAATCACACGTAGGAACTTTGTAAAAAGCAGATGACTGTATTCACTCCAAAGACAAAAGGAAAACAGGGAGTCTACATGAATCGTCATAAAAGAAAAATCAAGAAATTGGCTCAAAGAAAAGTGTCAGTCCTGTGTAATTTCACTGTATTGATCTTATTACAGTGTACAGAATCTGTTTATTTAGCTGTTATCTAGTGTGGAGTATCTGTGCAGAGTTTTCCTGAGTTTAAAGACTAAACGTGTGAGTTACCGGTGTGTCTATAAGGTTAAGCAGGTGTGGCTCCCCCTGGTGGCTGTAGAACAGAGATGCAGTCTGAGCCTTCACAGTGATGCCTCTTTCTCTCTCCACCTGCAGCTGGTCCAGCACCTGACGGTTCTTCTCTGTGGCCGAGATCGCTCCTGAAATAAGAGACACTTTAGTCCTGTTTTAGTCCTGTTTTAGTCCTGCTTTAGTCCTGCTTTAGTCCTGTTTTAGTCCTGCTTTAGTCCTGTTTAGTCCTGTTTTAGTCCTGTTTTGCTTTAGTCCTGCTTTAGTCCGTAGTCCTGTTTAGTCCTGCTTTAGTCCTGCTTTAGTCCTGCTTTAGTCCTGCTTTAGTCCTGCTTTTAGTCCTGCTTTAGTCCTGTTTAGTCCTGCTTTAGTCCTGCTTTAGTCCTGCTTTAGTCCTGTTTTAGTCCTGCTTTAGTCCTGCTTTAGTCCTGCTTTAGTCCTGTTTTAGTCCTGCTTTAGTCCTGCTTTAGTCCTGGTTTAGTCCTGGTTTAGTCCTGTTTAGTCCTGTTTTGTTTAGTCCTGTTTTAGTCCTGCTTTAGTCCTGCTTTAGTCCTGCTTTAGTCCTGTTTTAGTCCTGCTTTAGTCCTGCTTTAGTCCTGCTTTAGTCCTGCTTTAGTCCTGTTTTAGTCCTGTTTTAGTCCTGCTTTAGTCCTGCTTTAGTCCTGCTTTAGTCCTGCTTTAGTCCTGCTTTAGTCCAGTTTTAGTCCTGCTTTAGTCCTGCTTTAGTCCTGCTTTAGTCCTGTTTTTAGTCCTGTTTTAGTCCTGGTTTTCAGACCTGTGATCTCCAGCAGTCGGTCGGCCAGAGTGCTCTTTCCGTGGTCGATGTGAGCGATGATGCAGAAGTTTCTGATTCTCTCCACAGGAAACACAGACATGTCCACAGACTCCTGCACAGACACAACACATGTTTGGACTTTTCAGACAAAGACACAAGTAAGGCTGCAACAAGATCATCACTTAACCGTAACTCATCAAATACTGAAATAAATGTTTGAGCCTTTTTTCTGTGTTTTTCTGTGACACACCTTGTACATTGTTTAGGATGCTGGAAAGTCAAATAGAAATAAACTTGGATTGATAAAAAAACATTTTCAACTATGTTATCTCAGCGCAAACAAAACTCTTGTACTTGCGTTCTAGGGCTGGGCGATATATCAATATATATTATTACATAACGACATATTTACTGTCATTGCTGCCCTATTGAGCGCACCTGAATATAAGCCGCACTCACTAGATTAAGTAAGAAAAATGATAAAGTACATATAAGCCGCACTTGTTAATAGTAAGTCTATGAGAATCTATCATTTTGCTGCATTGCCTTATAAGCCGCATAGTTCAAAGCTCATGAAAAAAGTAGCGGCTTATAATCCAGAAATTACGGTACTTGACAAGATATGAACTTGGCCATATCGTAAACATCAAGATAATGTAATTCTGGGGAAAAAGAGTTTTTAAATCTGATAGAAACACAGCTACAGTTATAGAGAAAAGTGCAAGAATTTTCTATTTGTTGTGATAGTGAAATTCTAAACTTTTGTTATGCAAAGATAGAATTGTGTTTTATTTAGGTTTATTATTCAGCAAAAGACATCACTAAAATTTATTTATTTTTCCAAATCAGCAGCTATAGGCTTGGAAAAAAAATCTTTGAGAAAACGTAGTTTATAAGATAGAGATATTTATCGTATACCAAGATATGAAAAAAAAAATTGGATATAAATTTTAGTTCATATCGTCCAGCCCCATTGCGTTCTAATCAACTAATTGATTCACTGATAGATATTCGTTAGTAGCCGATCCATGAACTTTTGTTGCAGCCTTAAACACATGCAGCAATGTGATTAGAGTGAACTTTAAAACATAAAATAATAGGTAATCATTTCATATTTACATTTTTGCAAATCTCAAGTAAGTTTTGAGCTTTTGGCCTCAAGTCCAAGTCAAATCCCAAGTCTTAGCTCGTTTTATCAAGTTTCAAATCATCATTCCTAGTACAGGTGATGGGAAAAAGCAACATTTTAAGTCTCAAAAATGTATTGGGCTTTTCGTAAAAGTATTTAAAATAACTGTAGATAAAAAGAAAAAGCTAAAGTGTTTACTAAGCGTGTAACCAATTAAATATAAGAATCAGGCGTCATAATCTTCTCATAAACGTGTAAATCCTCTGAAATCCAGTGTTTTATGTGTTTAAACCATCCTCACAAGAGTTTGAGGCATTTCACTGACAAGAAAACCACTTTGCTTCCTTCATATGACTTTAGATACTGAAATAAACCTCAGCTTTTCCATTGAAATCACATTATAACTTAGAGATTACAGTTTGACTTCATTCATTGCCTGTTTACCTTGCTAGCTCTCGTGCTCATCAGCTTAATTCCGTTCATAAAAGGAGTTATTTTCATCCAGCGGTGTCTGAGGGTCAAACAGGATCCGTCACTTTTACTTTTGTATAATTTAAACCGAGAAAAGTGTCTTAAAAACGCCGCTTCTCCGCGAAACAGCAGCAGCAGCAGCGGGTTGATCATGTTTACAGCCGTTAGCGTTAGCTCCGAGCGGCTAGCGGCTAAAACAAACGCTTTCTAACGGAACAAACGGCTCCGGAGCTTCACAAAACCATCGACTCACGGGTTTAAAGACTGTTTTTAGGCATAAATGTGAAGTTTGTGGTGCGAAAGGGGCAAAAGCGTGAGTTTCCAGAGCGCAGACATGTTTGACAGAGCGGTCACTGCCGCGGGGATTCTGGACATGGAGTTCAACCGGAAACGAAGAGACAGAACACGACAAGAGGGAAATGTGCCGCGGTTTTAAGGGTTTCGTTTGAGACGGAGTGAACAAACAAGGAAGTGATGCGGAGGTAGGAGAAGTAAACTGTTAACAAATAAATAATTAACTGAATAAATAATACATGAATACGTAAATAAATAAATAATTAAATAAATAAGTTTAAATTATAAATTAATGAATAAGGAGGGAAAAAATACGGCTAAAAAAACAAAAACGCAAATACTATAAGAGCATATGTCAGGTTTATAAAGTTTATTTTCTTTTTAGCTTAACTAGAATGTTAATACTTGTTGTAAATAGTCTATAAATTATAATTTTTACATGAATCAAGAATCAGTTTGTGAAGAAAACACAATTAAATTACAAAGTGTGTTGCTGTGCAATTTCAGAGGTCAATAAAAAAATGTAATTTAAAGCAATCTAAAATATAATAGTTTTAACATTTTTTGTGACTTAAGTATAGTCCAATTTGTCATGGGCATTTTAATGTTTCTAAAAGCCTACAAAACAAACAAAAATGTGATGAAGGAACATTTTGCAGATGTATTTAAATGCAGATAAATAAACTAAATAATCAATTTCGAAATATATTACTAATTATTTATCTGTCAACTAACATTTGCATTTAATGTTTTGTATACAGGGTTTTGGGCCTTAGGCGGGGAACACCCTGGACAGTGGCCAACTCATCACAGAGTTAGACAGACACATTCACTCTCTCATTCATTCACAGGGAAATTTACAGTGATGCCCAGTGAACGTAAACATGCATGTTTATGGAGGAAACCGGAGAAAACCCACAGTGACACGGGGAGAACATGCAAACTCCACCCAGAGAGATCATGAGATGTTGATATGGTCCGACCCAGTGTGGTGTCGAGCTGGTGTCTTGAAGCTTCCCGCGGTAAATAGCTTACAATTAATTCGGGTAAGTTTAGGATTGGGGCTTGGGTGAGTAATATGAAAATAAAAAAATGTTACTGATTTTCTAGCACTGACTTTAAACAAGGGGGTTCTCATCTCGACTGGGAGTCCAATCTCGACATTACACCGGGAGTCGAACCCACAACCTATATATGACTGAAGCTTCTGGAAAGAAAGCATTTATGAATAAAGTGTGTGACTAAGTTTATCTTATTTTTGACATTTTTAAGTTAGAACTCCACTATGTCTTCAATGCCTTTGTTGTTGAAGATACATGTGATTGTTAGAATACGACAATTATAATTTTAATTATGCTAGATCTCCTAGATGTTTAGACAAAAATATGTTGGTCAACTTTATTGTGGTAAATTTAAATAAATAAGCAAAAATAAACCTTCAAAAAGGCTAATATATTAATAACTAAATACATACTTTGAAATAAACACAAAAGTTAAACAAACCAATGAATTATTACAGTTTTGATAATTGTCTTTATGCTTTATGATTGACGTGAAGAAAACTGCAGTGAAAAGGAGTGTAGTAGTTTGTGTAGTTTTGTACTGTTTCCTGTGCAGCTCTGATAGAACAGGAAGTCCCGCCTCCTCGCAGAAGCAGCAGCTGTCAAACGCTCGTCAAACCCGGTGGTGGTATAAATGGAAATCAGTTTCTATGACGACGCAGCCTCAGCAGCAGCACCAGCAGGTTCAGGAGAGAGTCTTCTGTTTGTCCTGCTGCGTCAGATGCCCTCCCATCCCCCGACACAACAACACAGTGACAACAACAACAACACAACAACAACAGCAGCAGTAGTGTGATGATGTCATGAGTCCAGATGGTGGGAAAGAGACAGTTTTTACATATTAAAGGTCCTGTTTTTTTGTGTCTGTGATGTTTTTTCATTCATTCAAAATCTTACATTGTGTTTTGTTTTTAACACATATTCTGCATATTTGGGCAGAATTCTCATCTTGAAGTGAAAACACCTGGTTCCAACTCGTGATGTCATTAGGTGGTAATATAAGAATTGTGTTTAAAGGCGTACATTTACCACGACACAGAAACAGAGTATTTTGAGCACGAGTTCACAGCTGTTTTTAGTTCTTACCGTCAATTAGACAGATGAAAAGTAAAAAGATTTCACAGCGTTAAAATAACACGGGTTTTGGTTGCAGCCACTTGGGGACGTTTTCTTTAGGTTTAACGGGTAAGTTTAAGCTTCAAGTTACTAAAATGTGTAAGTTTATGTCTGGGGCTTGGGCAGGTTAAGATTAGGCGACATGGCGGTGCAGTGGTTAGTGCTCTGGCCTCACAGCAAGAAGGTCCTGGGTTCGACTCCCGGGCCGCCTGGGGCCTTTCTATGTGGAGTTTGCATGTTCTCCCCGTGTCTGCGCAGGTTTCCTCCTTCCACTAAAAACATGTCCATTAATGCCTCCCCCAGGGCTCCCCTGTAAAAGAGATTCTGAATCTCAGTGGGACTTCCCTGGTTAAATAAAGGTCAATTAAATTAGAATCAGGATTTCATTAATATTCATAAAGAACACGTCTTAACAACCACCATAGAAATGAACTGGGACTGTGACACGTACCATAATTACACAAACAGCTGTGAACTCGTGCTAATCATATCTAATTTACATGTCCTGTAATGTTGTGGTAAATGTACGCTTTCTTGTGAGATCGGGCTCCACAGAGCGATCTCTCCAGTCCAGCGAGCCACGGCTCTGTTCCAGGATCTTTTCCCCTTGGAAGGAACTTTTTCCGGATTGTCAGAGCGTTTCAAAACCAAGCGAGCGCTGGTGAAGTGAATCCGGTGGTTTTCAAAATAAAATCATTATGCGACTACTACTAACGCAAATACATCACAATTATCAACATATACACGGCTATTTAACACACAGGATGTAGGATACATAAGCGTCCTGTACTTATCCACTGTGCGGCCAAAAAATCAAACAAGAAAAGTAGTGACGTGAAATAAGCCTGAAACACCACACAAGTTTTTTACATACATGTGTCAGTGATCACCTGAACTCTCAAGTTGAGCGTGAACCTGAACTCATGGTCTCACAATGTCTAGAGTCTGTACCAACACATGCTCCAGTCTCAGTGTGAGTGGTCAAAGCACCAGACAGATCAGGGTCTGGATCTGGATCTGGATTGGAGCTGTGTGAATCTGGTGTTAAACTTAGTATTAGTAAATAACCTTAGCCAGGAGAGAATGAGAGTGGAGACATAAAACTTTAAAGCAGAAATTGTACTTGCATTTCAGCCAACTGCCCTGTTTTTTTACAGTGAAATGTGTTCATATTAATGTTTCAGGATGTATCATGTTTCTCTGCAGATAAAGTAATGTGTTTAATTAGTTTGATCTGATAAAGACTCATTAATCATTTGTAAATAATTAATGTTGTGATTAAACCTGCAGCAGATGTTTGTCTCTAAAACAAAAAAAAAATGTGTGAAGAACAGAATCATGTTTCTACTGCAGGCGTGCGTTTGTAAAGTCTGCGTTTGTAAAGAGAAGAATCCAGACACTTGTGTTTCAGAGATTATTTTCACTCTATAACGAGCTGATTCCACATCCTACATAGCTATCCGCTGCGCAGCGCCACGATTTCGCAGCAGTTGCGCACCTTTGTAATGAATGAGGTCCGTTCCACATCTCACATATGCGCTGCACAGGTCTGCGCCTCAGCTCCGTCCTTCCAGCGCCGTCCAACAAAATTGCGGATCAACGGTAAAATCTTCTGCGCCCAGGTCTGACCTGATAAAGCGCAGCAAACAGGAAACAGAACGTGAACTACGTCCGGATCTTCAAATTAAAAACACTTTCCACTGACTTTATTTCAATCACAGTACTTGTATTTAATCTTTATACAAATATTTGCTTTGCCAGTTAAACTAAAGGCAGCGCACACTGGGACGCTCTGCCGCGCTGCAAACTGGGCGCCTCCGTTAATTTCCATGAATGTACACCACCAGGCTCGTGGTGGTGCGCGGCGGCGCTTTACAACGCGCAGAAATTCGGTTTTGTTTGTGTCTGTGGCGGCGCCGGCGGAGAGGATCCAAGATGGCGGAGTGAGTGGACGCTTTTTTGCAGGCTCCGTAGTATAAAGTGTTTCTTTTGTCCTTGTTTGAAATTTCTGCGCGGTTTGCTGCTCAGAACAAGAGACTTGAGCTTAACAACAACTTTTGAGTGAGTGGAAATCCATATATCACACTTATCACTCTGTTACGGAACTTTTACTGGCTAGCTTAAACAACTATGGATGACCACGACTACAATCTGGCCGCCTTTAAGGATGCATGCAGTGAAGATGTTGGTGCTAGCATCGAGTTGGATGATCTGTCTTCTCCGGAAAAGTCAATCAACCTTGAGCACACTCCACTGAAAGCACCTCACCGAAAAAAAAGAAGAGAGAGAGAAACTACGAGGAAACTGCAATTGAGTCTGTTTTGAAAGCGGTAATGGAGGTGAAGGCAACTCTGGACCAACAGACACAAAAGATGGATGCTCAAACCGAGCTTTTGAAAAAAGTGGAGACTAAGATAGAAGCTAACACCGAAAAGATTAAAGAGAACAAAGCAAACATCGATATGCTGCAGTTGAAAGTGAGTGAGCTCCAAACGGAAAACAAGAGCCTGAAAGAATCATTTGCTGATCTTGCCAGGTATAAACGGCGCTGGAACCTAAGGTTAAATGGTCTTACCGAGAAGGAGAGTGAAGACACCCGCGAGCTTGTCATTGGGATCCTCACGAGGGTGGTGCCGTTGTCTGTGGAGCGGCTCCGGGAGACGGTGGACACGGTTCATCGCCTCGGTAAAAAAGGCAATGCGGCAACATCCAACAACACTCCGCGGTCAATCATTATGCAGTTTGTGTCAAGGACTGTTCGTGATGATGTGTGGAAGAGATCCAGAGACGCCCGCGTCTGTAAAGAGCTCCACATCCACTTTAAAGAGGATTTCTCGAGAGAAGACCGAGCGGCGCGCGCAAAGTTGTGGCCACTTGTCCAAGACGCACGGAAGAGAGGCCAAAGAGCGTTTTGAAAGAGGGTTACGCTCTGATCAACAACCAACGAGTTGATCCAGACTAAGCTATGCAAACATTTTTCATTGTTCATGATTGTATAAGTTCTGAGAGTACACCGCACTTTATAGTTTTGTTAAAGGACACAGACAATCTCATTCCTGCGCATCTTTCGAAACTTGCGCTTTATCTAGATTTCCAGGTATGTTGTCTTTTATTTCATTGAACGCTAGGGGGCTTAAAAATATTGTAAAAAGGAAAGCCGTGTTTTATTTTGTAAGGAGCAGAATGTCAATTTTGTTTGTTTACAAGAAACTCATTCGAGTGAAGAAGATGTTATGTTTTGGAAAGCTCAATGGGGTGATTCTATTTTTGTTAGCCATGGGACTTCACATTCGGCTGGGGTTATGATACTGCTTAATAGATTTCCAGGGAAAATAATCAGCCATGTCAGTGATTCTAATGGTCATTGGGTAATTGTTATAGGTGAATATAATGACGAAAATTTTGTTTTAGTCTGTGTTTATGGGTACAATGATAGAACAAAAACAAGGGGTTAATTGAAGAGTTATGCAAACAAATTTCTGACTGTGGGAATGCGTTTTCAACAGACAAAATTATAGTTGGAGGTGATTTTAACATGGTACCTGACTTGTGGATGGATAGAAACCCTCCGAGGGCTTTATGTCATAATATGATGACCTGATTGTTAAATTAATGAATAGTGCTAATCTGATCGAGTGTTGGAGAGTCAAAAACCCTACAACTTCTCAGTTTTCCTGGTTCAATGCATCTGGAAATGGTCAAAGTTCTAGAATAGATTTTTGGCTTGTTTCCCTTTGTTTTGTAAAAAAGTTAAGCAATTACTTTTAGAAATTGATGCTTTGGATATGGGTGCGCTAAGTAAATGGGAATGGCTAAAATTCAAAGTAAAAGAGCTTTCAATTCAGACAAGTAAATTTTATCAAATTATAAAAGACGAAAACAACAAATCCTTATCAACAATATAACAATATTGTGAAAAAAAACAATTATCTAATGAAGAAACAGATGAATTAAATAAATTGCAGTCTGAGTTGGATGCTCTTTATATGGAAAAGGCTAAAGGAGCATTTGTAAGATCTCGAGCACGCTGGCTTGAAGAAGGGGAAAAAAACAGCTCTTACTTCTTTAATCTTGAAAAACACAGACAAATGAGAAAAAAAATTAACACATTATCGATAAATGGATCTGTAATTAATGACCCTACTGCAATTAATAATGAAATTTATAGTTTTTATTCCCAATTATATAAGTCAAATTTTTCTGATTGTGACTGCCAAAATTTACTTAACTCTTTACGTGATTTTAAAACAACTATTGATGTGGATTTTAAAAATTTTATGAATGAAAACTTAAAAATTGAAGAATTAGATAATGCATTATCAAAGATGTCCTCCGTAAATCACCAGGAATGGATGGTTTGACCATAGAGTTTTATAAATTCTTTTGGAAAGAAATTAGATTGCTGCTTTATAAAGCTCTCCTGGAATGCATTTCAACAGGTCATCTATCCAGTACTATGAAACAAGGAATTATTACTTTAATTCCAAAAGCAAACAAAGATTCCATGCAACTGGATAACTGGAGGCCTATTACTTTGTATGTAACGACTACAAGATTTTAGCCCATGTGTTTGCAGATCGTCTTAATACAGGTCTGAAGATATTATTGATGAATGTCAATCTGCTTTTGTGAAGGGTCGAAATATACACAATCATATTAGATTAATATTTGACATGTTAGATTAAAATCATATATTGAAAATAGTGGCTTAATTTTTTTTCTAGATTTCTACAAGGCGTTTGATTCGCTAGAACATTCTTTTTTGATTGAAGCCTTGAAATTTTTGGGTTTTGGAGATTTTTTTCTGTAATGTAATCAAAATGTTTACACAGACATTTATAGTTCAGTTTCATTAAACCCTGGACTATCATCTAGGTTTAAAGTACAGCGTGGCATTCGGCAAGGTTGCCCTGTTTCGCCTAAACTGTTATTTGGCAACTCAATTATTGGCCATTCTCATTAAGAATAATCCCGAATTACAAGGCATAAGTGTCTTTGACAGACAGTACAAAATCAGTCAGTTTGCTGATGACACAGCATTATTTTTACTAAACAGTCAAATGGTTGAAAAAGCACTTAATTCAGTATCCTTATTCACTAAAGCATCAGGATTAAAATTAAATATCAACAAATGTGAATTCTTCCAATTCACTCATGTATCTTAAGATATTCTGTCTATTAGAGTAGAGTATTGATTTCAAAAAACTCAATTAGAAGAGAAGATGTAAATATTTCAAATAGATTGATTGAGATGAAAAAGGGTCTTAGTCATTGGTTAACCAGGGACTTGACAATATTGGTAGAAATCTTTTGACTAAAGCAGAAGGGGTGTCCAAAATCGTCTATCCCTGTCACTCAATGTATATATCACCTTTAACATTAAAAAAGCTAACTCAATTATCTTTCAGTTTCTATGGAAAAACAAAACTCATTATGTTAAAAGATCTCAACTAGTGAGAGGATATGATAAAGGTGGCATTAATGCACTAGATTTTGAGGCTATGATTGGCACCTTAAAAATCAAATGGCTAAAAACTTTCTTATCTCAACAAGACTCTATGTGGTACCATATTCCTAACTCTATTTTTAAGCAACTAGGAGGAATTAAATTTCTTTAAGTTGTGATTTTGAGATTAACAAAATTCCAGTATTATTGGTCTAACTTCCATAAACAGATTCTTCAGTTTTGGAAAATGTTATTTAATCATAATTCACTCCCCATTGTCAACTCTTTGGAATAACAGAACAATACTCAGTGGTAGGAAATCTTTGTTTAACCAGAACTGGTTGGATAAAAACATTTTATTTGTAAAAGATCTAATGGATTGTGATGGTAACCTTTTGAATTTCTCGGTGTTTATGGAAAAATATAATTTTAATGTGAGTATAGATTTTTAAAAAGGTTTGTAAAGCAATCCCAATATCTTTAATTCATTTGATTAAAGTACACTTCAGTACTCTGATGTGAAAATAGCATTACCCATTTTGAAGGTAAAGGATTTTAATTTTATTGATGTAAAATTCAACAACAAGGTTATTAATGTGTATATGAGACAGATGATTTACAATGATTTTGACAGATCTTCTTTTGAGGATAGGTCTAATCCTGATATTAACAAGATGAAATTAAAGCATTTTCAAAATTTGTAAAATGCCTGTCTCTCCAAAAGTGAAAGAAACTCATTTTAAAATAATTAATAATATTTATCCCGTGGGTCTGTTTCTCAAGAGAAGATTTAAATTTGAAATTGAACCTTGTACTTTCTGTAATCAGAAGATGAATCTTGGATCACCTGTTTTTCAATTGTACTATTCCCAGCTTTTTTGGGCTGATATTAGAAATTGGCTAAACTTAAAAATGAACATTCCCAATTCAACATTAACCATGTCTTATACTATTTTGATAAATTGGATACGTCTTCTGAAATTGTTGTAAACACTGTGCTGATGTTGGCTAAATACCATATCCATTGTAGTAAATGGAGAGGACACAAGCCTTCGTTTGCATGTTTTTTGAATGAATTTAAGCTTTATTATAGCTCTCTCAGTACAATTAAGAATTGGAAATTTGCCATTGTAACATCCCATCTGATTTCAAAATCCCTGCTGTTTTGATGATTGCTCCTTGGAAATTGGTGAAAATTGCAACTGTATTTTTGTTTGCATAATTATTCTAATAAGCTTGTATTTCTATGCGCCCCTAGCGATTTTATTTTGTTTTGTTTTCATTATTGACGCACTGTCCTCTACTTGTGCTTGTAAGTTTGTTTAATAAAATAATTTTGTTTAATAAAAAAAAAAAAAAAAAAAAAAAAAAAAAATGTGGCGGCGCCGGCCCAGGAAATGACCCTGCCGGCACCCGTAGTTTCTTCTTCTACGATTTAAATAAAGTATAGTAAATAACAGTGTTCACTTGTCGCCGCTATTTCATAAACAATGATGAACGAGGAATGCCTTTCATTATTTAAGACAAAATTATCATATTACTCACCCATTACGACCGCGGATCGTTGAAAATAACGGCAAGCGTCGCGGCATTTGGTGAGTGTTGACACTTGGGTCTGGCGCGCGCAAGTGACGTGCCGCGGCGCGCTGCGCTTTGGTGTGGTTGGCCATCATAGTTGACGCGCGTACAAGACGTGCGGAAATCTGCCGCGCGGAGAGCTGGACCGCAGACGCTCGTAGCTTACATAGTCCGTGTGGCACGTCCGCGCGCAAAAGCTGATACTCTCCCGAAACAGTAGAGGGCGAGGTACAGTATATAAGTCCAATGTGCAGCACGTTGTCAGAGGGAAGTAGTAGCAACACGTTGACATGGCAACCATGATGACAACACAAACACTGCTGGACGAAGAGGAGGAATTGCTCTGTTTACTGCTGCTGTTACGAGGGCGAAATGAAAGAAGGTGGTCGACTCGCCCTCTAAACAGAAATCGACGCGAGGATGGGGAGTTCAATGCGCTGGTGAGGCCAATGCGAGCGATTGACGAGGAGGTACATTTCAAGTACTTTCGCATGTCAGCATTCCGGTTTGACGACCTGGTAAATCGTCTTCGCCCGTTCATCCAACACCATGCAACACACAGCTGCCCTGTCTCGTTGCAAGAGAGACTCGCTGTGACCCTACGTGTGCTGGCATCAGGCAACAGTCAGCAGAGTGTGGCACAAAGCTACATGCTGGGCACCACCACCGTTTCGCTCATTGTGTCTGAAGTTTGTGAGGCACTTTGGCAGGCTTTGAGTGGGGAGTTTGTGGCTCTACCTGGCACTACCCAGTGGTCTGCTATTGCTGCTGATTTCTGGCGTTTGTGGAACTTTCCCAACTGCATTGGTTGCATCGATGGCAAACATGTGGAAATAAAGGCACCACCACATGCAGGGAGTGATTATTACTCATATAAAAAAAAACACACCCTGGTCCTGTTAGCAGTTTGTGACGCCAACTACAAATTCACAATGGTGGACATTGGAGCGTATGGAAGAGAGAGCGATAGTGGAATCTTTCAGGAGTCTATCTTTGGGAGAAGGCTGTTGGATGGTTCCCTAAACATTCCTCCACCTGCTAACCTGCCTGGAACATCCATCTCACTGCCTCATGTGATCCTTGGTGATTCTGCATTTCCACTCCACCAGAATTTAATGAGGCCTTTTCCAGGTAAAAAACAACAAAACATTGTATTCTTAAGTAAATACATGTATGCAGATTTTCATGGATGCTATATGGCTACCTGTATAGCATCCATGAATAGATATACAGCCTATCCATGTATTAATTTTATCTGTGTAACTGTAATCTATTTCTAATCTATAGGCCTAATCTATTTTATTACTTGCATATTTTAGTGCAATATTTGTTTACCTATCTTATATATCTATCTGTGTATTTTACTTGTTAATACTATTATTACTGCCCTTTCATTTTTATCATTATTAATATTTTTGTGAATGTATTTGTCTGTGTAACTTAATGTAAAGCATTTTGGTACAACACTGTTGATTTTAAATGTGCTATATAAACTGACTGGCCTTGACTAATAATCCATTGTCTTTACATGTTTCAGGACAATCCCTTCAACTGGACCAGCGGGTCTTCAACTACCGCCTCTCGCGTGCCAGGAGGGTAATTGAAAATACATTTGGCATCCTTGCTGCAAGGTGGCGAATAATGAGAAGGCCAATTGAGTTCCACCCTGCCAAAACCGTCAAAGCTGTGAAGGCTTGTGTGGCTCTACACAACTTTCTTTGCAGCACAGATGCAGCCAATACCCCAGCCACAAGATACATTCCCCAAGGTTTGTGGATTCCACAAATTCCAATGGTGAGGTTGTGGGTGGGGAATGGAGAAGAATCGTCGCCGGTGATGGCAACCTTCTGGATCCTGGTCGTCTCAGCGGAGCCAGAGCATCTCGAGCAGCAACATCGGCAAGAGATGAGCTAAAAAAATTCTTCATGTCGCCCCCAGGGATTGTACCCTGGCAGGAAATGATGGTCAGAAGAGGGTGCCTTAATTGACTTTTCTTTACATTTAGTAGCCTAATTTCATAATTTTACAAAGTTGACAACTGTGTTTTCTTCAGAATTGGAATTATTTCTGTTGACTTATTTTGGTAATTAAAATGGTTATTCCTGCTTTGTCCACATTTTGTGTTAAATACTATTTTGTGCCATAAATGCCAAAAACAAACAAACAAACACACCCACGCACACACAAAAAAGGAAACAAAACCAAAATACATAAAGGGGGGTGGGGTGCAGAATCTACAAAGGTTCTTTTATTACAAATAAGAATAGTCAAAACATGGAAACTGCCAAAGGTGTAATGCACAACATATAGGCCAGCCTGTGTTGAATGTAAACATGTAAATTCAAATTGGGTTATCATTTTTAAAGAAAGACTATGTACATAACCATAGCAACTATATAAATTAAATATTAGGCTATTTTAGTCTGCTTTTCATTTCAAATGAAAATTAGCCTACTAAAGTGACAAATGTATTGCCATGAATAAATACAAAAACTTAAAATTCCTAAAGTGACATCAAATAAGGTAGCTCATCATTGCAGATGAATACTTTGTACCATACATTGTACTATATCAACGCAAATTACTGTGACAGTTCTTCAGTATTTGACTCAATGTTTGCATTATTTGATTCAATTGCATTATAAAGAAGCTGAAGAATTTCCAAATGCAGTTTTAGTTTGTTTTGTGGTGAAACTTTTCCAAGTAAATCTGCCACAACCTGTGCAAAACGCATATCTTCATTATTTTTACTGATGCCCTCTCCTGATCAATCCTCTCCAGCCTTTTCAGCACAGCATCCTCCACCCTTCTTCTCCTCTTTGTCTCTGGGCATTGCACTTCTGGGGCAGCATGTTCTGAGAAGAGCAACAGTAGGAAAATACAGATCAATCAGTTACAAAAATGCTGTATTGTGTCCAAAACAGTCAACATGCTTTTTAGAATGATCTGCACAGCCAATAGGTGTTTTCCCCACACGAAAGTACATAGAACTATGTTCCCACATTCCTTTAGCTCCTGTTTAGTCAAAGCAACTACCTTGTCCCCACGTTTGCGTTCACACAGCATCAGTTTGTGAAAGTGGGGCTAAAAAGCTTATAATTAGCACCTGTGTAATCTGGAACATTTAAACATGTTGTTGTTGGTGTTAATATAACAAAAGTTGTTTTTTTTTCCCTTCTCCTTAAAATGATGTACAAACTATGATGTACAAAAGCTAAAAACAGTACTACAATAATCAATTGAAAACAATTATTCACTGTTATTCCTAATATTAAGATTGTTTACAATTTTTTAACATTTATTTGGGAACTACTGCTTTTAATAAATTTCTTTTCTAGGAAAAAGGAAGTTAGTCTAAATGTGAGAACATATAAAACATGTTGGAGAAACAAATTTGTGTGTAAATGTGTTTGTGTCACCAAAACATTAGGGTTAGTGTAAAGTACTTGCCCCAGAGCAGAGGCAAAAAAAGTCCCTAAAGAGTCCATAGTTCCTGCTCTGTGTGAACGCTACTAAAATGGGGACTGGAACTTTAAAAAGTAGTAGGAACTGAAAAAAAAGTTACTACAGTGGGAAAAGGCCTATACAGAATGCGCACTACTGTCTCTGTACACAAATAGGCCTACTATTCCATTACTTTTACCTCTACTTGTTGAAGGGTAGTGAAGCTGCTCATCAGACCACAGAATGATGAAGATGTGCTCTGAAGGCTTGATGAGGAACAAGGAGAAGGAGTAGATCCAGGAGAGGGCAAAGGTCCAGGGAAGGTGTAGGTCCAGGGGAAGGTGTCGGTCCAGGGGAAGGTGTAGGTCCAGGAGAAGGTTGAATCTGATCCTTTAACATTGAACAAATGAATTGGCCTAGTATCACCAGTATCAAAACATACAGTACAAGTTATACTGACCTCCAGGTATGTTGGTGTCTGTTTCTCTGTGTTTAATGAAAACAGACAGCCAGGCCAACTCTCTGAGAATAGGAGGAGAGTTTTTGCAACCCCTGGATCCCCACTCTTTCCTTTTAATCCCCTTCTGGCCTTCACATATCTGTCTCTTAGATTTTCCAACTTTTTTTACACTTGCCTCATCCCGCCCCAATGTACATGCTATTTCCCGCCAGGAATTGTTGACAATGCTTAGATCACGATGATCTTTATGTGTAGAATCATACAAGTGCCTGTATTTGCGCACTTCAGCCACAAGTAGTTCGCTGTCTTCCGCCATTTTCCAATGTTTTCGTCCGCGCGGATCGTCCGCGTAGTCAGGAATTTTTCTCTGACGCCGACGCGGAATATCTGATCTATGCGGACGCCGCTTGAGGAGGCGTGTCTGCCAAAATGACGTATTTCCGCCGCGCGGACCCTCGCGGTCTCGCGGATGCGTCAAGTATGAAACAAGCTTCAGTCAGCTGTAAACTTTCACTTTATGTCACTGAAACACTGACGAGGAATACTTTTTATCAGACTCATTGACGTATTGCCTTTACCCTCGTGGAGAGAAAACACACACAAACTCATGTGATGTGAGTTAAGAGCCACCCCATCAAACACTGCATTATCTGCTCCTGCTGCAATAAAGAGCTATTTTGGCTTAATTGAAACTTTCATTTCCTAACTTGTCCTCTCCGTGCATGCTCTTCTCGTGCCTCTCGAGGCTCAGCCTGGCGGGGACAACATGCATCCAGTAGGACAGGCTTTGTGCATGAAATCGAGGGTGTTCTGTGGTGCAGCGCTGCGGATACGCAGGATGGGATTCCTGTGTAAAGGCCTGAGTCTGAGAGTTGCTGCTGCACGTAGTCACAGAGCAGTATTTCAACACCCCCCCCCCCCCCTCTCTCTCTCTCTCCATCTCTTTGCTCTCTCTCTCTCTCCTCTTCGCTCTCTCTCCTCTTTTTCTCTCTTCTTTTTCCCTCTTTTTTCTCTCTCCTCTCTCTTCTTCTCTCTCTCTTCTCTTTCTCTCTCTTCTCTTTCTCTCTCTCTCTTTCTCTCTTCTCTCCTCTTCTCTTCTCCTCTCTCTCTCTCTTTCTCTTCTCTCTCTCTTCTCTTCTCTCTCTCCTTCTCTCTTCCCTTTCTCTCTCCTCTTCTCCTCTCTCTCTCTCTCTTCTTTCCCTCTTCCCTCTCTCTCTCTTTCCTCTCTCTCTCTCTTCTCTTCTCTCCCTCCCTCTGTCCTCTCTCTCTCTCTCTCTCTCTCTTCTCTTTCTCTCCCTCCCTCCCTCTCTCCTCTCTCTCTCCTTCTCTTTCTCTCCCTCCCTCCCTCTCTCTCTCTCTCTTCTCTTTCCTCTCCCTCTTTTCTCTCTCTCTCCTCTTTCTCTCTCTTCTCCCTCTCTCTCTCTCTCTTCTCTCTCTCTTCTCTTCTCTCCCTCCCTCCTCTCTCTCTCTTCTCTTTCTCTCTCTCTTCTCTTCTCTTTCTCTCTCCCTCCCTCTCTCTATCTCTCTCTCTCCTCCCTTCCTTCTCTCCCTCTTTCTCTCCCTCCTTCTCTCTCTCCCCTCTCTCTCTCTCCCCCCTCTCTCTCTCTCTAACTCTCCCCTCTCTCCTCCTTCTCTCTCTCTCTTTCTCTCTCTCTCTGATTCAGCAAAAACAACAAATTAAGACGAATATTCTGAATTTCTGAAGTTTGAACCGAGACTAGAGAATCACCTTTAAACAGTGTGATTGTACTTTTAAACCACATAACTGTACTTTAACTTGAGAAGTGAACTCCGTTACTTTTGCCCAGGTCGTCCCGCTTTCGAACAGAAAAAACGCAGATCGACTGGAGTTGGACACAAACACAGAGAGAACAGCTCGCTAAACAGGCGCAGACATTAACTAACCGTCTTTTTGACTCCGACATAAAAAACAGAGGCTCGTTTGGTACAAAGACTGGAATGATATGTTATTAAAATTGTGCATCAAACTTCCACCTGTGAAACAATCGACTCTGGAATGTTCAGGACTCACAGAAAAGAAGAAAGAAGCTCTTTTAGAAAAACAGGAAATCAGAAGTCAGCGGCTTGTTCTTTTAATCATGCAAACGTTAAACAGAGGAGCAGAAGTCTTTTTACCCCACCAACAGAAGTGAAAGTGAAAGTAAAGCCTTGTCCACTGCTCAAGTCAGACTGAAACTCAGCTCCAGTCTCTCTGAGGTCACATGATCAGCCTCAGAACAAACTCGGATCCTCCTCCACTGCAGTGAGATTTTTCTTAAACTAGGGCTGGGCCGTTAACAGAAAATCAAGAGATTGACTTGAGCTAAATCGAGGGATCGAAAACCAATCTTTTGTCAGTAAAAATGTGTAGTTAGGAGCAAAAGTCAAACTTTGAGTGAGATTACTGATATAGACGGTATAGTTTCAAAACAAAATCTAATAAAAGGGACATATTAAAGGTTTTTTCTTTTTGTTTATGTTCACGATGTCATTTTTCTTTTGTTTTTTGAAAAGGTTAAACAAAATCAAATTGAAGATCAACAATAAGAGAAAAAAAACTGTAATTATATTTTTCCCAGATCGCCCAGCATCAACCCTTCTGGATCTCACAGCCTCTCTCAGTTCAGTCTGTTTTACACACACAGGGACTTCAGTGGCTTTTCTGCTCATGAGGAAAGAGAGGGAGAGAGTCATCCCATTAAGGATTTCTCAAACATTAGTATTGTTTTTCACACGTAAGCTCGTGCGCTGACTCTTACGCCAAACCTGTGCACTCACGATCCAGATGACAAATACTGGGGATGGATTACGTGAGACAATCACCAAAAACTAAACCAAAACGCCTGTCAGAGGATTGTTTATTTTTACTCTTTCAACTTTGTGATTGAGTGAGCTGTGAGTGTCTGAGAAATTAACTTATTCATAGGTTGTCCAACAAATTACAAGCAACATATCTAAAGTTTAAATGAGACCTATTCTGTCAAATTCACTTTTCTAAGTTTTTAACCTGTTATAATGACCTTCCTTCATCATTAGTTTACTCAAAGTTATATTTAAATTGATTTATACATGTTGGAGTAATCTTGTTTTGTTCTTCAGCTGCAGCTCAACTGTCTCACCTACCACCTAGCCCCGCCCACTTGTCTGTACTTTCTATAATCACAACATTAACGTCACAGTAGAAGCTTATATCTTATTCAAAACTTGCCTCCCGAGGNTCCTTGCTGCAAGGTGGCGAATAATGAGAAGGCCAATTGAGTTCCACCCTGCCAAAACCGTCAAAGCTGTGAAGGCTTGTGTGGCTCTACACAACTTTCTTTGCAGCACAGATGCAGCCAATACCCCAGCCACAAGATACATTCCCCCAAGGTTTGTGGATTCCACAAATTCCAATGGTGAGGTTGTGGGTGGGGAATGGAGAAGAATCGTCGCCGGTGATGGCAACCTTCTGGATCCTGGTCGTCTCAGCGGAGCCAGAGCATCTCGAGCAGCAACATCGGCAAGAGATGAGCTAAAAAATTCTTCATGTCGCCCCCAGGGATTGTACCCTGGCAGGAAATGATGGTCAGAAGGGTGCCTTAATTGACTTTTCTTTACATTAGCCTACATTTCATAATTTTTACAAAGTTGACAACTGTGTTTTCTTCAGAATTGGAATTATTTCTGTTGACTTATTTTGGTAATTAAAATGGTTATTCCTGCTTTGTCCACATTTTGTGTTAAATACTATTTTGTGCCATAAATGCCAAAAACAAACAAACAAACACACCCACGCACACACACAAAAAAGGAAACAAAACCAAAATACATAAAGGGGGGTGGGTGCAGAATCTACAAAGGTTCTTTTACAAATAAGAATAGTCAAAACATGGAAACTGCCAAAGGTGTAATGCACAACATATAGGCCAGCCTGTGTTGAATGTAAACATGTAAATTCAAATTGGGTTTATCATTTTTAAAGAAAGACTATGTACATAACCATAGCAACTATATAAATTAAAATATTAGGCTATTTTAGTCTGCTTTTCATTTCAAATGAAAATTAGCCTACTAAAGTGACAAATGTATTGCATGAATAAATACAAAAACTTAAAATTCCTAAAGTGACATCAAATAAGGTAGCTCATCATTGCAGATGAATACTTTGTACCATACATTGTACTATATCAACGCAAATTACTGTGACAGTTCTTCAGTATTTGACTCAATGTTTGCATTATTTGATTCAATTATATAAAGAAGCTGAAGAATTTCCAAATGCAGTTTTAGTTTGTTTTGTGGTGAAACTTTTCCAAGTAAATCTGCCACAACCTGTGCAAAACGCATATTATTATTTTACTGATGCCCTCTCCTGATCAATCCTCTCCAGCCTTTTCAGCAGCATCCTCCACCTTCTTCTCCTCTTTGTCTCTGGGCATTGCACTTCTGGGCAGCATGTTCTGAGAAGAGCAACAGTAGGAAAATACAGATCAATCAGTTACAAAAATGCTGTATTGTGTCCAAACAGTCACATGCTTTTAGAATGATCTGCACAGCCAATAGGTGTTTTCCCCACACGAAAGTACATAGAACTATGTTCCCACATTCCTTTAGCTCCTGTTTAGTCAAAGCAAACTACCTTGTCCCACGTTTGCGTTCACACAGCATCAGTTTGTGAAAGTGGGGCTAAAAAGCTTATAATTAGCACCTGTGTAATCTGGAACATTTAAACATGTTGTTTGTTGGTGTTAATATAACAAAAGTTGTTTTTTTTCCCTTCTCCTTAAAATGATGTACAAACTATGATGTACAAAAGCTAAAACAGTACTACAATAATCAATTAAAACAATTATTCACTGTTATTCCTAATATTAAGATTGTTTACAATTTTTAACATTTATTTGGGAACTACTGCTTTTAATAAATTTCTTTTCTAGGAAAAAGGAAGTTAGTCTAAATGTGAGAACATATAAAACATGTTTGGAGAAACAAATTTGTGTTGTAAATGTGTTTGTGTCACCAAAACATTAGGGTTAGTGTAAAGTACTTGCCCCAGAGCAGAGGCAAAAAAAGTCCCTAAAGAGTCCATAGTTCCTGCTCTGTGTGAACGCTACTAAAATGGGGACTGGAACTTTAAAAAGTAGTAGGAACTGAAAAAAGTTACTACAGTGGGAAAAGGCCTATACAGAATGCGCACTACTGTCTCTGTACACAAATAGGCCTACTATTCCATTACTTTTACCTCTACTTGTTGAAGGGTAGTGAAGCTGCTCATCAGGACCACAGAATGATGAAGATGTGCTCTGAAGGCTTGATGAGGAACAAGGAGAAGGAGTAGATCCAGGAGAGGGCAAAGGTCCAGGGAAGGTGTAGGTCCAGGGGAAGGTGTCGGTCCAGGGGAAGGTGTAGGTCCAGGAGAAGGTTGAATCTGATCCTTTAACATTGAACAAATGAATTGGCCTAGTATCACCAGTATCAAACATACAGTACAAGTTATACTGACCTCTCCAGGTATGTTGGTGTCTGTTTCTCTGTGTTTAATGAAAACAGACAGCCAGGCCAACTCTCTGAGAATAGGAGGAGAGTTTTTGCAACCCCTGGATCCCCACTCTTTCCTTTTAATCCCCTTCTGGCCTTCACATATCTGTCTCTTAGATTTTCCAACTTTTTTTACACTTGCCTCATCCCGCCCCAATGTACATGCTATTTCCCGCCAGGAATTGTTGACAATGCTTAGATCACGATGATCTTTATGTGTAGAATCATACAAGTGCCTGTATTTGCGCACTTCAGCCACAAGTAGTTCGCTGTCTTCCGCCATTTTCCAATGTTTTCGTCCGCGCGGATCGGTCCGCGTAGTCAGGAATTTTCTCTGACGCCGACGCGGAATATCTGATCTATGCGGACGCCGCTTGAGGAGGCGTGTCTGCCAAAATGACGTATTTCCGCCGCGCGGACCCTCGCGGTCCTCGCGGATGCGTCAAGTATGAAACAAGCTTCAGTCAGCTGTAAACTTTCACTTTATGTCACTGAAACACTGACAGGAGAATACTTTTTATCAGACTCATTGACGTATTGCCTTTACCCTCGTGGGAGAGAAAACACACACAAACTCATGTGATGTGAGTTAAAGAGCCACCCCATCAAACACTGCATTATCTGCTCCTGCTGCACAATAAAGAGCTATTTTGGCTTTAATTGAAAACTTTCATTTCCTAAACTTGTCCTCTCCGTGCATGCTCTTCTCGTGCCTCTCGAGGCTTCGCAGCCTGGCGGGGACAACATGCATCCAGTAGGACAGGCTTTGTGCATGAAAATCGGAGGTGTTCTGTGGTGCAGCGCTGCGGATACGCAGGATGTGGGATTCCTGTGTAAAGGCCTGAGTCTGAGAGTTGCTGCTGCACTGTAAAAGTCACAGAGCAGTATTTCAACACCCCCCCCCCCCTCTCTCTCTCTCTCCATCTCTTTGCTCTCTCTCTCTCTCCTCTTCGCTCTCTCTCCTCTTTTTTTCTCTCTTCTTTTTCCCTCTTTTTTCTCTCTCCTCTCTCTCTTCTCTTTCTCTCTCTTCTCTTTCTCTCTCTTCTCTTTCTCTCTTTCTCTCTTCCCTTTCTCTCTCTCTTTCTCTCTCTCTCTCCCTCTTTCTCTTTCTCTCTCTCTTCTTTCTCTCTCTTTCTCTCTTCCCTTTCTCTCTCTCTCTCTCTCTCTCTTCTCTCTCTTTCTCTCTCCCTCCCTCTCTCTCTCTTCTCTCTCTTCTCTTCTCTTTCTCTCCCTCCCTCCCTCTCTCTCTCTCTCTCTCTCTCTTCTCTTTCTCTCCCTCCCTCCCTCTCTCTCTCTCTCTCTCTTCTCTTTCTCTCCCTCCCTCCCTCTCTCTCTCTCTCTTCTCTTTCTCTCCCTCCCTCTTTCTCTCTCTCTCTCTTCTCTTTCTCTCCCTCCCTCTCCCCCCCTCTCTCTCTCTTCTCTTTCTCTCTCTCTTCTCTTTCTCTCCCTCCCTCTCTCTCTCTCTTCTCTTTCTCTCTCTCTTCTCTTCTCTTTCTCTCTCCCTCCCTCTCTCTATCTCTCTCTCTCCTCCTTCTCTCTCCCTCTTTCTCTCCCTCCTTCTCTCTCTCCCCCTCTCTCTCTCTCCCCCCCTCTCTCTCTCTCTAACTCTCCCCTCTCTCCTCCTTCTCTCTCTCTCTTTCTCTCTCTCTCTGATTCAGCAAAAACAACAAATTAAGACGAATATTCTGAATTTCTGAAGTTTGAACCGAGACTAGAGAATCACCTTTAAACAGTGTGATTGTACTTTTAAACCACATAACTGTACTTTAACTTGAGAAGTGAACTCCGTTACTTTTGCCCAGGTCGTCCGCTTTCGAACAAGAAAAAACCGCAGATCGACTGGAGTTGGACACAAACACAGAGAGAACAGCTCGCTAAACAGGCGCAGACATTAACTAACCGTCTTTTTGACTCCGACATAAAAACAGAGGCTCGTTTGGTACAAAGACTGGAATGATATGTTTATTAAAATTGTGCATCAAACTTCCACCTGTGAAACAATCGACTCTGGAATGTTCAGGACTCACAGAAAAAGAAGAAAGAAGCTCTTTTAGAAAAACAGGAAATCAGAAGTCAGCGGCTTGTTCTTTTAATCATGCAAACGTTAAACAGAGGAGCAGAAGTCTTTTTACCCCACCAACAGAAGTGAAAGTGAAAGTAAAGCCTGTGTCCACTGCTCAAGTCAGACTGAAACTCAGCTCCAGTCTCTCTGAGGGTCACATGATCAGCCTCAGAACAAACCTCGGATCCTCCTCCACTGCAGTGAGATTTTTCTTAAACTAGGGCTGGGCCGTTAACAGAAAATCAAGAGATTGACTTGAGCTAAATCGAGGGATCGAAAACCAATCTTTTGTCAGTAAAAATGTGTAGTTAGGAGCAAAAGTCAAACTTTGAGTGAGATTACTGATATAGACGGTATAGTTTCAAAACAAAATCTAATAAAAGGGACATATTAAAGGTTTTTTCTTTTTGTTTATGTTCACGAATGTCATTTTTCTTTTGTTTTTGAAAAGGTTAAACAAAATCAAATTGAAGATCAACCAATAAGAGAAAAAAAACTGTAATTATATTTTTCCCAGATCGCCCAGCATCAACCCTTCTGGATCTCACAGCCTCTCTCAGTTCAGTCTGTTTTACACACACAGGGACTTCAGTGGCTTTTCTGCTCATGAGGAAAGAGAGGGAGAGAGTCATCCCATTAAGGATTTCTCAAACATTAGTATTGTTTTTCACACGTAAGCTCGTGCGCTGACTCTTACGCCAAACCTGTGCACTCACGATCCAGATGACAAATACTGGGGATGGATTACGTGAGACAATCACCAAAAACTAAACCAAACGCCTGTCAGAGGATTGTTTATTTTTACTCTTCAACTTTGTGATTGAGTGAGCTGTGAGTGTCTGAGAAATTAACTTATTCATAGGTTGTCCAACAAATTACAAGCAACATATCTAAAGTTTAAATGAGACCTATTCTGTCAAATTCACTTTTCTAAGTTTTTAACCTTGTTATAATGACCTTCCTTCATCATTAGTTTACTCAAAGTTATATTTAAATTGATTTATACATGTTGGAGTAATCTTGTTTTGTTCTTCAGCTGCAGCTCAACTGTCTCACCTACCACCTAGCCCCGCCCACTTGTCTGTATTTACTTGTTATAATTCCAAACATTAATACTCACAGTGAAGCTTATATGATTCAAAACTGTCCCATATTCACTTTCCAACAACAAAAAATATTTTTTTAAATCTGTTGCTTTTTACAGTTACATTTAAAATGAAGAGGCGGGGCTTATCAGATCTGCAGTTTTGAACAGGAAGTCACTGGAGCTGTTTCTATTTTCAAGCTTTTCAACTTTGTGTTTTACAATGAACAAAAGGTAAATTACTGATCTGCATGTTCAAGTTTCTTACTAAATATTTTTAAAAAACACAATAGGTCCCCTTTAAGTTTGTAATAATAAACTGGATAAAGTGCCTCAATGAAAAACAAAGGATTGCTGAGAAATTCAACTCAAAAGCCACGAAAATCTAAAAAGAAAAGTGTGTGTTTCTGAGGGAAGGCCGAGCTGCATCGAGTCTTCTGTTGACGCACATCACACATCACATATCTCTCTCTCTCTCTCTCTCTCTCTCTCTCTCTCTCTCTCTCTCTCTGTCGGAAGAGCAAGACTAGAGCGGCTTCAGAGTAAAGATTCAACAACCTGGCAACACTGGTTTTAAGCACTTTCTAGGTTCTACAGAATCTCGTGTGCAGCGTAAACCCAGAGTAAATCCTCTAGTGTGGAGAAAGATCTGCAGCGAAGGAGGATCATAGGTTTGTCTGAGTCCAAGTCCAAGTCCAAGTCTGAGGCCGAGTCTGGGCCTGAGTCCGAGCCCAAGTCTAAGTCTGAGTCTGAGCAGAGACACTCGGCTTAAACAGCAGAAAAACAGACGTTATACTGTAAACCAAAGTGAGGCTTAAACAGGAAGAGGGCGGGGCTTAGGCTGAGGACGCAGAGTGGGCGGGGCTTAGGCTGAGGACGCAGAGTGGGCGGGGCTTAGAGGCTCAAGGGCCGGACACAAAATGGACGACACGATTAACAAAAAACAAAGCTAAAAAGTTTGGTCCAAGTGTAAACAAGACAGACTTTGGGTTTGGAATGTTTCAATGATTTAAAGTCTAAACTAAACCAGGACTAAACCAGGTCTAAACCAGGTCTAAACCAGGTCTAAACCAGGACTCTAAACCAGGACTAAACCAGGACTAAACCCAGGTCTAAACCAGGTCTAAACCAGGTCTAAACCAGGACTAAACCAGTTCTAAACCAGGACTAAACCAGGTCTAAACCAGGTCTAAACCAGGTCTAAACCAGACTAAACCAGGTCTAAACCAGGACTAAACCAGGTCTAAACCAGGTCTAAACCAGGTCTAAACCAGGACTAAACCAGGTCTAAACCAGGACTAAACCAGGTCTAAACCAGGACTAAACCTGGTCTAAACCAGGTCTAAACCAGGTCTAAACCAGGTCTAAACCAGGACTAAACCAGGACTAAACCAGGTCTAAACCAGGTCTAAACCAGGTCTAAACCAGGACTAAACCTGGTCTAAACCAGTCTAAACCAGGTCTAAACCAGGACTAAACCAGGACTAAACCAGGTCTAAACCAGGACTAAACCAGGACTAAACCAGGACTTAACCAGGACTAAACCAGACTAACCAGGCTAAACCAGGACTAAACCAGGTCTAAACCAGGACTAAACCAGGACTAAACCAGGTCTAAACCAGGTCTAAACCAGACTAAACCAGGACTAAACCAGGTCTAAACCAGGACTAAACCAGGACTAAACCAGGTCTAAACCAGGTCTAAACCAGGTCTAAACCAGAACTAAACCAGGACTAAACCAGGACTAAACCAGGACTAAACCAGGTCTAACCAGGACTAAACCAGGTCTAAACCAGGTCTAAACCAGGTCTAAACCAGGTCTAAACCAGGACTAAACCAGGTCTAAACCAGGTCTAAACCAGGTCTAAACCAGGTCTAAACCAGGTCTAAACCAGGACTAAAGCAGGACTAAACCAGGTCTAAACCAGGTCTAAACCAGGACTAAACCAGGTCTAAACCAGGACTAAAGCAGGACTAAACCAGGTCTAAACCAGGTCTAAACCAGGTCTAAACCAGGACTAAACCAGGACTAAACCAGGTCTAAACCAGGTCTAAACCAGGTCTAAACCAGAACTAAAACCAGGTCTAAACCAGGTCTAAACCAGGACTAAAGCAGGACTAAACCAGGTCTAAACCAGGTCTAAACCAGGACTAAACCAGGTCTAAACCAGGACTAAAGCAGGACTAAACCAGGTCTAAACCAGGTCTAAACCAGGTCTAAACCAGGACTAAACCAGGACTAAAGCAGGTCTAAACCAGGACTAAACCAGGACTAAACCAGGTCTAAACCAGGTCTAAACCAGGTCTAAACCAGGACTAAACCAGGACTAAAGCAGGTCTAAACCAGGTCTAAACCAGGTCTAAACCAGGTCTAAACCAGGTCTAAACCAGGTCTAAACCAGGTCTAAACCAGGTCTAAGATGCTGTAAATGAAGCTCAGATAAACACAGTGCTTTTGTAAAACTGCCTGAGTTTGAGGTGAAGTTTCTGATTTGTTCCATGTTTTTTTTCTCACGTTACAAAACAAGTTTAAACACTCAGATACGTTTAGAATAGCGTCCATAGTCCGTAGACAGTATCTTGAGAGGTTTGTGCAGACGTGATGCAGGTAAAACGAAAGTGAAGTAAAAGTTTCACAGTTGCGTCGTGAGCGGATCCGGAGGCAGGACTATGGCTTTGGTCAGACACAGTGATCGACAGGACGACACTTCTGGAACGTTCAGGACGTCGTGTGTGGCAGTGAGCTGGGGTTTGGAGGAGCGGACGGACGCGCACGGATCACGCGCCTGTCGCCACGGAGACACACGCACACGGGTCACGCGCCTGTTACCACGGAGACACACGCACATGGATCACGCGCCTGTTACCACGGAGACACACGGGACGGAGGCTGTCAGTGTTTGTTCTGCTTTACTCAGAGAACCAGGCTTAAAGACCGACTCAGACTTCAGCAGAGGAAGAGAACTAGCTCCGACTGTTTCCCAAAGCCTGGTGCCTCGGCCAAGCATCGACATCATCCAAGTCATGTTCCAGTGTTCATGTCCTCCGTTTGGTTAGTTTGTGCCAAGGATACAAGTATACATTTTACTGCCTCGATCTGGAGAATTTACCCACAATGCACTATGATCATTTTAAAAAGAAAAATAAATAACTTTACAAAAGTACTTATAATGCAAAATAGGCAGATATATCCATCCATCCATTTTCTTCGGCTTTATCCGGAGTCAGGTCACGAAGGCAGCAGCCTGAGCAGGGATGCCCAGACTTCCCTGTCAACACACACCTCCTGCAGCTCTTCCAGTGGAATCCTGAGGTGTTCCCAGGCCAGTCCAGAGACATACAGTACAGACCAAACGTTTGGACACACCTTCTCATTCAAAGACTTTTGTTTTTAATTTTCATGACTATGAACATTGTAGATTCACACTGAAGATATCCAAACTATCAATTAACGCACGTGGAAGTATAGTACAGCCAAAAAGTGTGAAACAACTGAAAATATGTCATATTCTAGGTTCTTTTGCTTTGATTCCTGCTGTGCACACTCTCACATTCTCTTGATGAGCTTCAGGAGGTCGTCACCTCAAATACTCTTCCAACAGTCTAGAAGGAGTTCCAGAGATGCTTAGACCTTGTTGGCCCTTTTGCCTTCACACTGTGGTTCAGCTCAAACCATCTGGACTGGGTTCAGGTCTGGAGACTGTGGAGGTCATCACACTCCTTCTGGTCATTCGTGGTGTTTATATCTTCTGTGTGAATCTACAATGTTCATAGTCATGGAATATAAGTAAAACTCTTTGAATGAGAAAGTGTGTCCAAACTCTTGGTCTGTACTGTAGTCCCTCCAGCGTGTCCTGGGTCTTCCTTGAGGTCTCCTCCCGGTGGGAAATGCCCAGAACACCTCCCTGGGGAGGCAGAGGAACAGATGCCAGAGCAACCTCAGCTGGCTCCTCTCAATGTGGAGGAGCAGCGACTCTACTCAGAGTTCCTCCAATGTGACTGAGCTCCTTACCTTGTCTCTATGGGGGCACCTCTGCAGAGAATTTGATATAAAATACTTCTGCTTCATTATATTCACATGCTGCAGCTGTGTCAGTTTGGACGGAGAAAAGATACTCTTGGATTGAAACAAATTGACTTTGAAAGCAAGGTTTTGGGAAACAGCCACTGACGTCATTTTGTTCGTTCTGCCTTTGTTGATCAGGTCAGAACTTATTTCAAAAAAGTGCTGCTGCTTGTCTCTGATTGGCTCTTTTTTTAAAGTTGGCGAATCTTTTTACAGTTCTGTGCTCATGTTACTTTTGTCAGCCTCGTCTGTCGGGCAAAGTACGATTACAAACTAACGTCCTACCACTTCTCTGTTTTGTTTGTTCCTGTGGTAAAACTGAATAAAACTCTACCATAACGTTCATTGTCACTTTGTTCTCGCAAAGTATTTCTGAACAAATCTCTGACCTCAAAGAATTTAAGAACCTCTGCTGTCGCCATTAGCGTTAGCCTGAGCAGAGATGAAGACTCCCTCACACCAGTTGTTCTGTGGTTTGAGTCTCTCACTCTGCCGTCCTGTGATCTGGATTTACCAAACGGCTAAAGCCCTCTACAAGGTCTCGTATGTGTGTGAGCTGTCCACCGCGAGAAAACTGGACCAAGACAGGACCAGAGCTGGACCAAGACAGGACGAGAGCTGGACCAAGACAGGACCAGAGCGGGACCAAGACAGGACCAGAGCTGGACCAAGACAGGACCAGAGCGGACCGAGACAGGACCAGAGCTGGACCGAGACAGGACCAGAGCTGGACCGAGACAGGACCAGAGCTGGACCGAGACAGGACCAGAGCTGGACCGAGACAGGACCAGAGCTGGACCGAGACAGGACCAGAGCTGGACCGAGACAGGACCAGAGCTGGATCGAGACAGGACCAGAGCTGGACCGAGACAGGACCAGAGCTGGACTAGAGACAGGACCAGAGCTGGACCAAGACAGGACCAGAGCTGGACTAGAGACAGTCTGAGCTCAGTGTGAGGCGTCGTGTTTTCTCCTGCAGCGTCACACGAGGAATGTTTGAAGAGTAAAGGTTTATATTTGTGTTTATAACGTGTCTTAAACCCGTCGACTCCTCCAAACCTCCTCCAGCGTTTTAAACTCTGCGTCTGTGAAACGTCGGCAGTGCTTCAGCGGAATCGTTACGAAAACAAAAGTCCAAACACTAAAACTAAAGTCAGGTTTCCCACTGAGTTAAGGCCGTTTTTTCAGAAAGAGAAAGAGACGAATGTGGCCCCAAAGCTCCAGACACAACAGAACAAACGAAGCTTCAGAATCAGAATAAATATAATAATAATATAATAATAATAATAGTCCTACACAATATAATACATATTGTTTTTGCTTCGGCTTGGACGGAAATAAAGTCTCTTCATTTTGGCAACTCAGGATTAAATAAATAAATAAATAAATAGCTTTGACTCAAACATTATAATATCGTGGAAACAGGAACACAGTTAGAACCATAAATGAAGTGTTTTTTTCCTCTTTTTTTCTCTGTACAGCGGCACGAACTCAAACGGCTCGGACCGGAAGCGACGCAAAGGGTTTTAGCAGCAGGATTTCACTCTCGAGTCGCAGAAAAGTAAAGATAAACATTTAAATTAAAGTTGAACAGTTCAGAGTTAGACTAAAGATGAACGGTTAAGAGTTAGACTAAAGATGAACAGTTCAGAGTTAGACTAAAGATGAACGGTTCAGAGTTAGACTAAAGATGAACGGTTAAGAGTTAGACTAAAGATGAACGGTTAAGAGTTAGACTAAAGATGAACGGTTAAGAGTTAGACTAAAGATGAACGGTTAAGAGTTAGACTAAAGATGAACGGTTAAGAGTTAGACTAAAGATGAACAGTTCAGAGTTAGACTAAAGATGAACGGTTAAGAGTTAGACTAAAGATGAACGGTTAAGAGTTAGACTAAAGATGAACGGTTAAGAGTTAGACTAAAGATGAACGTTCAGAGTTAGACTAAAGATGAACAGTTCAGAGTTAGACTAAAGATGAACGGTTCAGAGTTAGACTAAAGATGAACGGTTCAGAGTTAGACTAAAGATGAACAGTTCAGAGTTAGACTAAAGATGAACAGTTCAGAGTTAGACTAAAGATGAACGGTTAAGAGTTAAACTAAAGATGAACGGTTCAGAGTTAGACTAAAGATGAACGGTTAAGAGTTAGACTAAAGATGAACAGTTCAGAGTTAGACTAAAGATGAACGGTTCAGAGTTAGACTAAAGATGAACGGTTCAGAGTTAAACTAAAGATGAACAGTTCAGAGTTAGACTAAAGATGAACAGTTCAGAGTTAGACTAAAGATGAACGGTTAAGAGTTAAACTAAAGATGAACAGTTCAGAGTTAGACTAAAGATGAACGGTTAAGAGTTAGACTAAAGATGAACAGTTCAGAGTTAGACTAAAGATGAACGGTTAAGAGTTAAACTAAAGATGAACAGTTCAGAGTTAGACTAAAGATGAACGGTTCAGAGTTAAACTAAAGATGAACAGAAGTAAAGTCTGAAAACTGGAACAGAAAAGCTCTGGATGCTACAAACTCCAGTGTCATGAACAGAATCAGAGAAAAGATCAGATTATATTTCAGAAGTGTCCAAACTGTGGTCCAGGGGCTAAACGAGGCCTTCAGATCTGCCTGTATCTTTCTTATTTTCACCTCCTGACTCCGCCCACTTGTGTGTTTAAAGCTGGCCACACACTACTCGACTTTCCAGTTGTGACTAGTTGAATAGAAAGTGGATCTTGCCTCCACGCTAAGAGGAGAGACAAGAAGAGGTGAGTGTGTTTGTTTATGGTGCTTCTGCTTTTGTTAAAGGTGAAAAAACTATTGTGTGAGGAGCAGATTTGACTTGGTTTGATGTTTAGAGAGAAATTTCATTATTTAACTCGTCATTCCCATTTTACTTGCACATATCTCTTCGGAAAAGATAAATCAGATTTATATTTCAAACATGTTTAAAAACCTGTGACTGGAGTCTGGTCTAGTCTATACCTGCTCCAAAACTACACAAACTGTACACAAAAAGTGTAGTGTGTGACCAGCTTAACAAGTTATTGAAAACTAACTGTTTCCAAGCCGTTTAGAACCTGGTTCTTAATAAAGAATCCATTGAACTGAATGGATTTGTGCTGCTTCACAGTGAAATGTCACAATGAAACAGTTTCTCATGTGGTCTTGAAGAATAAAACACACGTCTCACACAGACTGAAGCCTGAATCTCTCTGAACTGATCTGCTCATGATCAGTCTGGACAGACTGAGGCTCAAAGCCGTCAATGGCAATATTTGAACCTGTTCGGTTGAAGCGTCTGAACCCAGAAATAGACAAAAATTACCGTAATTTCACACTATTGAGCGCACCTGAATATAAGCCACAGTGTTCACAACTTGTGAAAAGTAGCGGCTTATAGTCCAGACATTACAGCATGTGTTTTGTTAAATACAAGAGAAGAGTTCTGTTTTGTCTAAACATCACAAATCACATCAGGACAAGCAACTTGCTTTATCCCAATCCTTTTTGGTTGTGATTAATAAGATTGTGTATGAATTTATTTTTTTCTCTCGCTTTGTGAATATTGACAACCAAAATAAACTAATTTCAGTCTATCACGTCTAGGTGGAACTTTTAGGTCCAAACAGTCACTTATTCTAATGAAATCATTCTGATTATTTCTGCTGTGCTCACACAGATGGATCTGTGCATGTCTCTGAATTCAGTTCTACACATAAACTCATCAAAAGTAGTTGGCAGGAGCTTGGATCTGATTGGATGAAGCGTCCGCCTTAGCGATGTTTAGCCAATCACAGAACACAATCATATAGTCCAGATGGAGAAATGTTCTAACATGTTTCTCATTCACAAATACACAAAAAGCTTCTTCTTGTGGGCTTAAGTCCCTGCCTCCGCCGCACCGCCATGTTTGTAGTTTTTGACCCATAACGTTAGAGAAGACTTGTGAGCATGTAATACTCGCTTTGAACCTTCAAGATTGTTTCTCTTGGATTTGTAAACCCACAAATACCACAAGAACTCGTCCTGCTGCGTAAGGTTAATACTACTGCGCTGTGATTGGTCCAACACACCCAGTCTCATGAAATGTGTCTATGGTGGATGTAAAGATGTGTTATTATTTATGAATATTAATGAAATCCTACTCTTAACTAACTCCAAGCCTCAGTCCTAAACTTACACCAAACCAGACCAAAACATGAACATGAGCCGTATTTATAATGAACGAGAGAGAGCCTGAGAGTCACATGACGTTTAAAACAATATTCTGAAGTTTGTGTCTGAGTGGAAACAGTCTGGACACTTCTGAGCTAAACCTGGTTAAACTTTAGACTCTTCCTGCTGATAAAACCCCCGTCCTGCGTCGCTCCGGTCGATATTTTGACTCCACACGATAATAATTATGCTCACGATAAGAAACCATGGATAGAAATATGATACACACATTTACAAAACTCTTAAAAGTGCAGAGTAGAAAACAGCCGACTCCAGGCTCAGAGTTCGACTGGAGCTAACGTCCCGGCTCTCTCCTGGCGCGTTCCCGGAGCGTTCCCAGCCCGTTCCCAGCGCTCAGGCCGAGGGAACCATGTCCTTGATGACCGGCTCGCGGTTGAGGTACGTGGCCCAGTAAACCAGGTTAAAACTCCCGAAAAGCACCGGGAACAGGATGCGGGACATGCGGTCGATTTTGCTGACGCTGTTGAAAGTCTTCTTCTGCTCCGGCCCTTTCCCAGAAGCCCCGGCGGCGCAGGCGGGTTTGGACGGGTCCGAGGAGGAGGCGGCGCCCCCTTTGGCGATGGTGGGGTAACGAGCCCGACGGGTCTTTGCCCAGAGTCGGAGCGTAGTTCGCCACGGCAACGGCGTAAGCGTTGTTCTTCTTCATCACCGAGGCACGCTCTTTTTTCTGAGAGAGAGAGAGAAAAGAGGGGAGAGGGAGGGAGAAGAGAGAGGGAAAAGAGAGAGATAGAGAAGAAAGAGGGAGGGAGAGAAAGAGAGAAGGAAGAGAGAGAGAGATGGAAGAAGAAGAGGGAGGGAAGAAAGATAAGGGGTGAGGGAGGGAGGGAAGAGAGGAGGGAGAGAGAGAGAGAAAGGGAGAGTAGGGAGGGAGAGAGAGGGGGAGGAGAAAAGAGGGGGGGCAGGGAAAGAGAGAAAGAAAGGAAGGAAAGAGGGAGAGAGAGAAGAAGAAGAAGGGAGGAGAGGGGAGAAAGGAGAGAGAAAAAGAAAGGGGGTAGAGAAGAGAGAAAGAGAGAAAGGGGGAGGAGAAAGAGAGAAAGAAAAAGAGAGAGGAAGAGGGAGGGAAGAGAGGGAGAGAGAGGGGGAGAGAGGGAGGGAGGGAGAAAGAAAGAAAGAAAGAAAGAAAGGAGAGAAAAGGAGAAAAAAGAAGGAGCAAGAAAGAGAGAACGAGAGAAAAAGGAGGGGGTGGAGGGAGAGAAAGAGAGAGTGAGAGAAAAGGGAGGGAGAGAGATAGAGAGAAGAAAGAGGGAGGGGAGAGAGGGGGCAAGGAGAGAAAGAGAGAGGAAAGAGGAGAGAAAAAGAGAAGAGAGAGATAGAGAAGAAGAAAGAGAGAAAAAGAGGGAGAGGGGGAAAGAAAGAGGACGGGAAGAGAGCGAGAAGGGGGTGAGGGAAGGAGAGAGATAGAAAAGAGGCAAAGAGGGAGGGAGAAAGAAAGAAAGAAAGGAGAACGAGAAAGAATGATAAAAAGAGAGAGGGAGAGAGTGGAAAGAAAGAGAAGGTAAGGAAAGAAAGGAGAGAGAGAAAGAAAGTCTCAGTCGAGGTTTAACAGCTCCAAAAACAACAATGTTAAACACATACGACTCATTATCAGCTCTTATACTTAGACAGAAAATAAAATATAAACAAAATACATTTATAAAGACGGCCCGCGGCTCCGTTTTGGGCCCTGGACTTGTAGTTGTGGACCCTTGACATAAATAATCTCATGTATTTGAAAGACTTGTGCAGCAAACGTGTCTTTTATAAAACTTTCGGGCAAAGACTGAGCGTGTTTCTCACCTTGTCAGTGACGACGCTCTTGCCGTCCCAGGCCCAGCCGCGTTTGGTGAAATAGTTCACCGTAGCGAACTCGATCAGCGCCGAAAACACGAAGGCGTAGCACACGGCGATGAACCAGTCCATGGCCGTGGCGTAGGCGACTTTAGGGAGAGAGTTACGAGCCGAGATGGACAGAGTGGTCATGGTGAGGACGGTGGTCACGCCTGAAGGAGAGAAGAAAGAGGGTTAGAGAGAGAGAGAGAGAGAGAGAAGAGGGTTAGAGGAGAGAAAGAGGGGAGAGTTACGAGCCGAGATGGACAGAGTGGTATGGTCAGGAGGTGGTCACGCCTGAGGAGAGAGAAGAAGAGAGGGTTAGAGGAAGAGAGAAAAAAAGAAGGGTTAGGGAAGAGAGATGGACAGAGTGGTCATGGTGAGGACCGGGTCACGCCTGAAGAGAGAGAAAAAGAGGTTAGAGAGAGAGGAGAGAGAGAGAGAGATGGACAGAGTGGTCATGTGAGGACGTGGTCACGCCTAAGGGAGAGAAGAGAGGTTAGAGAGAGAGAGATGGAAGAGTGGTCAGGTGAGACAGGGTCAGCCTGAAGAGAGAAGAAGAGAGGGTTAGAGAGAGAGAGAGAGAGAGAGAGAGAGGAGAGATGGACAGAGTCCGTCATGGGTGAGGACCGGTGGTCCACGCCTGAGGAGAGAGGGAAGGAGAGAGATGGGTTAGAATGGAAGAGAGAGAAGAGAAGAAGAGGGTTAGAGGATAGAGAGAGAAGAAGAAGCGAGGGTTAGAGAGAAGACGAGAGAGAAGAAGAAGAGAGGGTTAGAAGAGGAGAGAGAAAAAAGAGAGGGGTTAGAAGAGAGAGAGAGAAGAAAAGAGAGGGTTAAGAGGAGGAGACGAGAAGAAGAAGAGAGGGTTAGAGGAAGACGAGAGAAGAAGAAGAGAGGGTTAGATGGAAGAGAGAGAAGAAAAGAGAGGGTTTCAGAGGCAGAGAGAGAAGGGAGAAGAGAGTGGTTAAGGCAAGAGAAGAGAAAGAAGAAGAGAGAAGGTTAGAAGAGAGGAGAAGAGAAGGAAGAAAAGAGAGGGCTTAGAGGGTAGAGAGAAGGAGAAAGAGGGTTAGAGGAAGAGAGGAAGAAGAACAGGGGTTAGAGAAGAGAGAAGAAGAGAAGAGAGGGTTAGAGGAGAGAGAGAAGAGAAGAGAAGGTTAGAGGAAGGAGAGAGAAGGAGAAGAGAGGGTTAGAGGACAAGAGAGAAGAAGAAGAGAGGGTTAGAAGAGAAAGAGAGCAGAAGAGAAGAAGAGAGGGTTTAAAGAGGATGAGAGAGAAGCAAGAAGAAGTAGGGTTAAGAGGAGGAGAGAGAAAGGAGAAGAAAGAGGGTTATGAAGGAGGAGAGAGAAGAAGAAGCAGAGGGTTAGAGAGAGAAGAGAGAGGAGAGAGAGGGTTTAGAGGAGGAGAGAGAAGAAGAAGAAGATGGGTATAGGAAGGAAGAGAAGAGAAGAAGAAGAGAGGGTTTAGAGAGAGAGAAGAGAAGAAGAAGAGAGGGTTAGAGGAGCGAGAGAGAAGAAGAAGAGAGGGTTAGAGAGAGAGAGAAAGAAGAAGAGAGGAGTAGAGGAAGAGAGAGAAGAAAAGAAGAAGGGAGTTAGAGAGAGAAGAGCAGAAAGAAGAAGAGAGGGTTAGAGAAAAGAGAGAAAAGAAGAGGGTTGAGGAGGAGAGAGAAGAAGAAGAGAGGGTTAGAAGAGAGAAGAAGAAGAAGAGAGGGTTAGAGGAAGAGAGAGAAGAGAAGAGAGGGTTAGAGGAAGAGCAGAGAAGAAGAAGAGGGGTTGAGGAAGAGAGAGAAGAAGAAGAGAGGGTTAGAGAGAGAGAGAACGAAGAAAGAGAGGGTTAGACGGAAGAGAGGAGAAGAAGAAGAGAGGGTTTAGAGGAAGAGAAGAAGAAGAAGAGAGGGTTTTAGAGGAGGAAGAAGAAGAAGAGAGGGTGAGGGAAGAGAGAGAAGAAGAGAGGTTAGAGAGAGAGAGAAGGAGAAGAGAGGGTTAGAGAGAGAGGAAGAAGAAGAGAAGGGTTAGAGAGAGAGGAGAGACGGAAGGAAGGGTTATGAGAGAGAGAGAATAAAGATAGAAGGGTTAGACGAGAGAGGAGAAAGGAGAAGAGAGGGGTTAGAGGAAAGAGAGAGAGAAGAAGAGAGGGTTAGAGGAGAAGAGAGAAGAAGAAGAAGAGGGTTTGAGAGAGAGAGAAGAAGAAGAGAGGGTTAGGAAGAGAGAGAAGAAGAAGAGAGGGTTAGAGAAGAGAAGAGAAGAAGAGGAGAGGGTTAGAGGAGGAGAAGAGTAAGAGAGAGGGTTAGAAGGAAGGAAGAAGAAGCGAGGGTATAGAAGAGAGAGAGAAGAGAAGAGAGGGTTAGAGGGTAGAGAGATAAAGAAAAGAAAGAGGGGTTAGAGGAGAGAGAAAGAAGAAGAAAGGGTTAGAAGAGAGAGAAAAGAAGAGAGGGTTAGAGGAGAGAGAAGAAGGAGAAGAGAGGGTTTAGAGGAAGAGAGAAGAAGAAGAGAGGGTTTGAAGAGGAGAGAAGAAGAGAAGAGGGTTAGAGGAAGAGAGAGAAGGAGAAGAGAGGGTATAGAGGAGAGAGAGAAGAAGAGAGAAGGTTAGAGGAAGAGAGAGAAGAAGAGAGGTTAGAGAGAGAGAGAGAAGAAGAGAGGGTTAGAGGGAGAGAGAAAAGAAGAAGAGAGGGTTAAGGAAGAGAGAGAAGAAGAGAGACGGGTTTAGAGAGAGAGAAGAAGAAGAGAGGGTTAGAGAAGAGAGAGAAGGAGAGAGAGGGTTAGACGGAAAGAGAGAGAAGAAGAAGAGAGGGTTAGAGAGAGAGAGAAGAAGAAGAGGGTTAGAGGAAGATGAGAGAAGAAGAAGAGAGGGTTAGAGAGAGAGAAGAAGAAGAGAGGGTTAGAGGAAGAGAGAGAAGGAGAGAGAGGGTTACGAGGAAGAGAGAGAAGAAGAAGAGAGGTTAGAGAAGAGACGAGAAGAAGAAGAGAGGGTTAGAGGGAGATGAGAGAAGGAAGAGAGGGTTAGAGATAGAGAGAGAAGGAGAAGAGGGGTTAGAGAGAGAGAGAGAGGGACAGAGTGGGTGCATGGTGTAGGACGTGGTTACTCCAACAGAAGAGAGAGAGAAGGAGAGAAGGTTAGAGAGAGAGAGATGGACAGAGTGGTCATGGTGAGAACGACGATGGAAAGTACACGCCTAGAGGCGAGAGAAGAAGAAGAAGGGTTAGAGAAGGAGAGAGGAGAGAGAGATAGAAGAAGAAGAAAAAAAAGAGTGGACAGAGTCGTCATGGTCAGGGGTGGTTAACGCCTGAAGAGAGAGAGAAATGAAGAGAGGGGTTAGAGAGAGAGAGAGAGAGAGAGAGGAAGAGAATGGAACAAGAGTGGTCATGGTGAGGACGATGTTACTCACTGAAGAGAGAGAGAGAAAGGAGAAGAGAGAGGTTAGAGAGAGAGAGGGTTAGAGAGAGAGAGAGAGAGGAAGAGAGAGAGAAGAGACACGAAGAGAGAGTGGTCATGGTCAGGAAAGGTGCAGCCTAAAGGAGAAGAAGAAGAAGAGAGGGTTAAGGAGAGAGAGAAGAAGAAGAGCAGGGTTAGATGAGAGAGAGAAGAAGAAGAGAGGGTTAGAGGAGGAGAGAGAAGAAGAAGAGAAGGGTTAGGAGGAAGAAGAGAGAAGAAGAAGAGAGGGTTAGATGAGGAGAAGAGAAGAAGAAGAGGGGTTAGAGGAGGAGAGAGAAGAAGAAGAGAGGGTTAGAGGTAAGAGAGAGAAGAAGAAGAGAGGTTAGAGGAAGAGAGCAGAAGATAGAAGAGAGGGTTAGGGAAAAGACAGACAGAAGAAGAGGAGTGGTTAAGAGAGTAGAGAGAAGAAGAAGAGAGGGTGTAGAGAGAGATAGAGAGGAAGAAGAAAAGGGTTAGAGAGAGAGAGAAGAAGAAGAGAGGGTTAGAGAGAGAGAGAAGGAGAAGAGAGGGTTTAGAGGGAAAAGGAGAGAGAGAGAAGAAGAGAGAGGGTTTAGAGGAAAGAGATGAGAAGAAGAAGAGAGGGTAGAGAGAGAGAGAAGAAGAAGAGAGGGTTGAGGAAGAGAGAGAAGAAGAGAGAGGGTTAGAGAAGGAGGAAGAAGAAGAGACGGGTTAGAGGAGGAGAGAGAAGAAGAGAGGGTTAAGGAAGAAGAGAGAAGGAGAGAGGGTTAGAGAGAGAGAGAGAGAAGAAAGAGAGGGCTGAGGGAGAGAGAAAAGAAGAAGAGAGGGTTAGAGGAAGGAGAGAGAAGAAGAAGAGAGGGTTAGAGAGAGAGAAGAAGAGAGGGTTAGAGGAAGAGAGAGAAGGAGAAGAGAGGGTTAGAGAGAGAGAAGAAGAAGAGAGGGTTAGAGGAGAGAGAGAGAAGGAGAAGAGAGGGTTAGAGGAAGAGAGAGAAGAAGAAGAGAGGGTTAGAGGAAGAGAGAGAAGGAGAAGAGAGGTTAGAGGAGCAGAGAGAAGAAGAAGAGAGGGTTAGAGGAAGAGAGAGAAGAAGAAGAGGGTTAGAGGAAGAGAGAGAGGAGAAGAGAGGGTTAGAGGGAAGAGAGAAGGAGAAGAGAGGGTTAGAGGAGGAGAGAGAAGAAGAAGAGAGGTTAGAGGAAGAGGAGAGAAGGAGAAGAGAGGGTTAGAGGAAGAGAGAGAAGAAGAAGAGAGGGTTAGAGAGGAGAGAGAAGGAGAAGAGAGGGTTAGAGGAGGAGAGAGAAGAAGAAGAGAGGGTTAGAGGAAGAGAGAGAAGGAGAAGAGAGGGTTAGAGGAAAGAGAGAGAAGAAGAGAGGGTTAGAGGAGGAGAGAGAGGGACAGAGTGGTCATGGTGAGGATGGTGTTCACGCCTGAAGGGAAAGAGAGAAGAAGAGAGGTTAGAGAGGGAGAGAGGGAGGGAGGGAGAAAGAGAGATGGACAGAGTGGTCATGGTGAGGACCGGGTCACGCCTGAAGGGAAAGAGAGAAAATAAGGTGTATTCAGACCAGAAAAGTGCAAAAGTCTGCTTGTTTGATTTGGTTCGTATTCTCACTGCGCTGCTGTCAAGTGGACTTTAAACATAAACAGACAAACATATGTGAAAACCAGCGCTCTCATTGGACAGATCTGACGTGGGGGCGGGGCTAATCAGAAAAGTTAGACTAAACAGTAACGTAGCAACCTATTATTCGTTTGTTATCATAACGACCTAATGATAATTGCCATAGACTTGTAAGTTGTTTGTCAGTGTGGAAAAGTGAAAATGAAGCAGGACGAGACAGTCCGGCGGCAGATGAGTAGATTTCAGCGGGACCCGAGATGAGGCGGCAGGAGACTGGGTTTGTGAGCGACAACACACAGACTGGGAGCTTGCAGGGAGATGGAATTGGCAAAAATGCAACAGAGCAGCGGGGAATAATAGCCTACTTATGCTTCAGACTTTCTTATTTGTCTGGACATATGGATTTAAATGGACTAAGCGAGTCAGGACCCGGAGGTGCTTTGGTAGTCTGGTTTATGAGGATCCTCGTCTCTGCTTCATCACGGTAAGAAGGCTGTTGTGCTGTTATTGTGCAAACACGCAGGGTGACCATCGCAAGAATGAAAGGGCTTAATGTTTTCAGACCAAATGTAGACAACAGAATAAACAGTGTATATGGGGTGTTATGCTTGAAATACACATCTTCATTAGAGTGAATGATTGGTGTACAACTTTCACAAAGACAAAACCACAATGAGAGACTGTATCATAAGACAGGTGCGCCTTGTCCAGGTGTTCTGTCGAGATGTGACCCTGTGCGTGACGTACCAAGCTTCCCGCGGTAAATAGTTTACAATCAATTTACAATTAGGCATAATTCGAAGGTTAAGTTTAGGATTGGGGCTTGGGTGAGGGTTAGCAAAAGTAATTAGAAAATAAAAAAATATTACTCATATTTCTGCACTAACTTTAAACGAGGGGGTCCAATCTCGACGGGGAGTGCCATCTCCACAGAACACCGGTGCTTCTCCCGTCTCTCTGTGTGTTGTGACGGTGGCTCGTCAAGTCCAAAAGAGCACATGTGTTTCATGTTTGTTTCGGATCGAGGCCGTTTGTATTCAGACCATAAGTGATCCAGAATCTGTTTTCAATCAGCTCGGGACCGACCTGAAGAGGTGGTCTCAGCCCAATTGTTTGATTCGGATCAGAGTTTGCTTGTCTTTATTCAGACCTGAATCTTCCGGGGAAACAAATTCTGGACTGTTTTAATCTGACCAAATTTTGTAGGTCTGAATACACCCTGAGAGAGAGAGGTTAGAGGAATAGAGAGAGGGAGTAGAGGGGGAGAAAGAGAGAGAGGTGGAGAGGTGAGAGAAGAAAAGCAGGTTAAACTCACCGAACACGGTCCGGGCCGGCACAGACTCTCTGTTGAGCCAGAAGGAGACCTGGGACAGAATCACAGTCATGATGCAGGGTAAGTACGTCTGGATCACAAAGTATCCGATCTTCCTCTTCAGGTGGAAGTGAGCCGTCATCACCGTGTATTCTCCTGCACAGAGAGAAGAACAAGGGTTAAAACAGTGTATTCTCCTGCACAGAGAGAGAGAACAAGGGGTTAAAACAGTATATAACCAGACTATTCAGGCAAACAAATCCTGATCCCAATCAAAGGTGCAGCGTGAGTGCAGCCTAAGCAGAGCCGGACCTTCCTATACGCAGACTACGTAAGTTGTGTAGGGCCCCGCCTTCTGAATTGAGACACGGCCGCTTCCCCTATGCTGCGCTAAGTCTGACAAAAGCAGAAACAGGTGTCTGATCATTCTATTTTGCGCCAATAGGACAAGTAGGGGCTGAACTACGAACACATAAAGTTGATGTACTTAAACGTCTGAAAATCGCGAAAACGACCGCTGAGAAAATGACCGCGGCAAAATACAGAGAATTTCTGCACATTTATGTTGAATTATTTCAAAAGCCACTTAAAACATGAGGCTGTTTGTCCCGGAAAAGTTTCAGACGTTAGTATCCCTGTCCAAAAAGTCCAGCGCGCTGATGCAGTTTATCATCTGTTTCAGCATGAGAGAGTGTAGAGTGAACAGAGGCGGAGCTCACAGGGAGAGGGACAGGGCTGGGGCCCCACTTGGAAACACTGACACCAAGTTAAACTTAAAGAGGTGCAATAATATAATACTTATAAAATTATGCATAAAATGTCAGATTTGTTGGTCAAAAATAGCTCACTCCAAATTCAGGGAAAATGCATCTGTTTTTATCAAAAGTTTCCGGGGAGAAATATTATTTATCTTACACTTATTTTTGTCTATTTTTGTGTATAGTTATAAATTATAATGAAAAAAGTCCATTTAAACGCTGCTTTGGATTGACTGATTAAGGTTTGTAGAAAAGACTGAAGGGCCCCGAAGCTGATTTTTGCTTAGGGCCCCCAAAAGGTTAGTCCCGGCTCTGAGCCTAAGAGTCTTTGTGGTTTAGAACAGCCTGGTCAGTAAACTGAATAGATGTCAGGGGCAGAGCTCGTGTTTTACGTTGGAAACAGCAGATGAAATAACACAAACTCCAGTATATAATCACTCATTCATCAGGAGTGATCCAAACGAACTCTGAGGCTTTTATTAAACAGACTTTTGTATTTGTGTTGACCTGAAGAGTCATTGTGCAAAATGTGAAGCACTTCTATCAAAGTTTGTACAAAAATGGAGCATTTAGTTCAAAAACCTCGTTAGACAAACACGGCTCTATTTGAATAAACTAATGTCCAACCATCAGCTTCAAATGTTCATCCTGATGTTCCACCTTCTCCAGACGATTTAAGCCACTGAAGTGTAGATAAAAAGAAAGAGAGAGAGAGAGAGAGAGAGAGAAGAGGGAGGAGGGAGAGAGCAGCGTGTAGTGAAGTCAGAACAAGAGTAAACAAGACGAGACAAGAAAAAACACTTAAGCCAGAGAAGGAGAGAAAGAAAAGAGAGAGAGAGAGCAGCGTGTAGTGTGGTTAGAACAAGAGAAGAAGGAGGGAGGGAGAGAGAGAGAGAGAGAGCAGGGAGTGTGGTTAGAACAAGAGAAGAAGGAGGGAGGGAGAGAGAGGAGCATGAAGAGAGGAGAGAAAGGGAATTCCCAGAGGAGAGAGAGAGAGAGAGTTAAAACAAGAGAAGAAGGAGGAGGAGAGAGAGAGAGAGAGAGAGCAGCGTGAAGAGAGGAGAGAAAGAAAAGAGAGAGCGTGTAGTGTGGTTAGAACAAGAGAAGGAGGAGGAGGAGAGAGAGAGAGAGAAGAGAGAGAGAGAGAGAGAGAGAGAGAAGCAGCGTAAGAGAGGAGAAAGAGGGAATTCCAGAGGAGAGAGAGAGGATGGAAGGAGGAGAGGTAAAACAAACAGACAGGGGAAGAAGAATGAGTAAAGGAGGAGAGGGAGAGAGGGAGAGAGAGAGAGAGAGAGAGAAAAAGAGAGAGAGAAGGGCAGAGGAGGAGTGAGGCGCCTTTTTAATGATGTTGATGTTCAACCAACATAATTATGTTCAAGTCTTTGTTAAATGTTTCATAAACTGTCCTAAATATTCATCAAGAAAGAGAGAGAGAGAAGGAGGGGAGGGAAAGGGAGAGAGAGAGAGAGAGAGAGAGAGAGAGAGATACATAGAGACAGAGAATCATAGAGGAAAAGTGGAAGACATTTTTGAGAGTCAACTGAACAAATGATTTCAGGAAAAACATAACATTTTCTTCACAAATGTTATGACCTGCATTTCTCCTTCTCTCTTTACTCCTCACTCCATTCTTCTCTCTCTCTCTCTCGTCCTCTTCTCTGTCTCTCCTTTCTCTCTCCTCTTTTCCCACTCCTTCTCTTTCTTCATCTCTAGTCTCTCTCTTTTCTTCTCCTCCTCATCTCACTCTTTATCTCCTCTCTCACCTTCTCTTCTCTTTGTCTCTCCTTTCTCTCCCTCCCTCTTTCTTATCCTTCTCCTCTCTCTATTTCTATCTCTCTCTTCCTGCTCTCACTCTTTCTCCCCCTCTCTTCCTCTCCTCCTTTTCTGTCTCCTCTCTTTTTCTTCTCTTCGCTCCCTCCTTCTTTCTCTTCTCCTCTCATTCCCTCACACGCCAATTTCTTTCTTTTTTCTCTCCTCTCTTCTTTCTCCTACTCTCTTTTCCCTCTCTTCTCCCTCTTCCTTCTCACGCTCTCTCTTTCTGTTTTTCTCTCTCCTCCCCTCTCCCCCTCTCTCCCCCTCTTCTCTCTCTCTCTTCCCCTCTTCTCTTCTCTCTTCTCTCTCTTCTTCTCTCTCCCCTCTCTCCTCTCTCTCTCCTCTCCTCCTCTCTCTCCTCCTCCTCTCTCTCTTTCTCTCTCTTTCCCCTCTCTCTCTCTCTCTTCCCCTCCCCCCTCTCTCTCTCTTTCATCCCCCTCTTCTCTCTCTCTCTTCCCCCTCCCCTCTCTCTCTCTCCCCCCTTTCTCTCTAACTCTCCTTCCCCCTCCCACTCTCTCTCTCCCCCCACTAACTCATACATCTCTCTCTCTCCATTCCATCAACTCCCTCTCTCCTCCCTCCCTCCAATCTCTCTCATCTCTCTCTCTTTCTTCGTCCCTCTCCTCCCTCCTCCCTTCTACCCTTTCCTCTCTCTCCTACTCTACTCTCTCTCTCCCTCTCTCTCTCTCCTACATCTCTCCTCCTCTCTCTCTTGCCCCTCTCTCTCTCCTCCCCTCTCTATCTCTCTCTCTCCTCCTCTCTCTCCTCCCTCCTCTCTCTCTCTCTCTCTCCTCTCTCTCTCTCCCCCTCTCTCCTCTCTCCCTCTCTTCTCTTCTCTCTCTCTCTCTCCTCTCTCTTCTCTCTCCCTCTCTCTCTCTCCTCTCTCTCCCTCCCTCTCTCTCTCTCTCTCTCCTCTCCCTCCCTCCCTCATCTCCCTCTCTCCTCCCTCTCTCCTCCCTCACTCTCTCTCATTACTGTCTCTCCCTCTCTTTTTCTCTCTCTCTCTCTCTCAACCCCTTCTTTTTCACTTTCTCTTTTCCTCCAGCTCCTTCCTCTCTTTCTTATCCTTTCTCTCTCTCTCTTATCCTTTCTCTCTCTCCTAACTTAAAAATCTAAGTTGAAAATCTTTGACTCATGTTATCAAGTTATATCAACATAAAGATTTAAGGTACTTTGACTAACTGACCTTTTTTTAACAGTGATAGTCTAAATCATAATCTGTGTGTCTGAACCAGGCGTGACGAACCTGAGGCTCATTCAGAAACATTTGAACCTCCAAACGCTCTCATGCTCTCGCCCCCTCTCCCTCTTTCCCTCTCTCTCTCCTTCTTCTCTCTCTCTCTACAGCGATTAGCTTCGTGCAACTGTAAGTGCAACGTCAAAGCAGAGCTGTTTAAAGGGAACCCTGGATATGACGACAAATGTGGCTTAAACACTAGTACTGGTCATGCTTATTAAAATAAAATACAAACAAATATATAACTGCTTACTAATTGTCATTGTTTATGTTGTTTTCAAGCCACTGGGAGCCGCCATTTTGGTTGATGACATAAAATAGTGTTTCCATGGTTACTCCTGTGGTTTGATCGATGAACCGTTGAAACAAAAACACCACTGACAGTGTCCAGTTCTTCCTCTTCCTCTTGATTATCTTTAGTTTGACTAGATTCTACATAACTTAACTGAGGAATTCATGTTGCTTAGTTACCTGCTACTGCCTGTTACCTGACAACACTATTTTATGTCATAACCGCAGCAAAATGGCCGCCTCCATGTCATTTCTTCATAACACTCCTTTGATAAAACAACAAATGCTTTTGATTTGCAAGAATGTGAACAGAAGTTTAGTGACCTGACTAAAGCAGCAGTGTTTTCTCTGATCACACAGGGTAGTCCTGAGTTTGACTGACGCTCCTAAAGCCCCGTTTTAAGGGGTGGAGCTAAGGGGGGTTGTGGAGCTGGGGCTAAACACACCGCACGAGGTTTTTGGAGAATGACAAGTGAAATGCCTCACGCAGGCAGACACTAGGCTGGTTTCTCTTACGCGCTTACCTCTGTGGGTCAGACCTTGCACACAGCACGCCAAAGCGCCGATCAGCCGCGCCCGAGGAGCAGCTAAAGTCCCTCGTCGACCCAAATTATATAATTATTTAAATCTATATTGATGTATTTCAAAGACTTCAGCAGCTCTACAGCTCATCACACACTGATCAAACATCAGAAGGGAAATCTACTTGGATTTACAGTGGTTTTACACTTCTTTTTTTCCTTTCAAAACCTCACATGTCTGACCTGACCAGCCCAGAGATAATAAAGACAACATATAAACCAGCTTTTGTTTAAGTGGAGTTGTTCTATGAGCTGTATCTGCTCCTGACCTCCTCATAGAGACACAGAGGCAGCAGCTGCAGCCGCTTCTCTCTCCTCGCTCCTGGTGTGTTACTTTCCGCCAAAACAACTCGCTGGACAACACCAGAGAATAGTCCAGCCTCTCTGCAGTACTCTCTTCTGTTCAGAGCCTGTGCTGGAGCTGGGGACCAAAGACCTACTATCTGGGATATAGAGCTCAACCTCCTGCACCAACTCAGGCTCCTCCTCCACACTCCACGTCCCAACAGCCACTTACCCTCGACTGTCACTCTGAGCCCCAGATCTCCACAGACCCAGGCCTTCGTGAGCAACAGAAAAGACAAAACCCTCACAACTCTTAGTCCTTTCTCCCCTTCTCCCTCTTTCCCCCTCAGTCAGACTCACCAGTGCTGGACTTAATCGTCTCTTGTCCCACAGACTGTCCCAGCAGGTCGTACTGGTTCAGTCTGGAGCTCTCTCCTTCCACCACCACAGAGTCCGAGGCGTTCCTGGTCCATTTGTAGGTCACTTCAGAGATCGTGTAGGCGTCTGAAGACAAAAAACACAACATTATTATACTATATACGTCTGTAAATCCTGCAGGACGTGAGCAGAACGAGGCTGTAATTGTCTTGTTTAATGACAGATACAGATGCGACCTTTTGCCTCGTCCCTTCCTTGTGTTTTAGTTTGTTTTCTGATGAATAACCTGAACGCTGCGGCAGAGTAAAAGTCCTAGAGAGCAGCTTTAGTCTCAGGTGTTTGTTCTTGTGAAGAGGAGATTCGTTGGTCTGACTCTTCCACCTTTCTTGTCTCACTTCAGACTTCACATTTACATTTCTCCGTCTCTGATCGCTCAGAGTCGTGACGCTCTGATGAGTTTGGAGTTTCTCATTTTGTTTTCCCATATGGAAAAGACCTATGAAAAGTATATAAGATTTTTGTATGTTCTTAAAGAATTCTATGTTGTTTATATATGAGGGAAAAACAACATACACAGATTTTACCAAATCAATGTATTTCTAGTCATACATGAATGCCATATATGTTATATCTTCCAAACTTCTCATATGTTTTTATTATGGAAAATATAATGAACTTATACTTCTGCTCTTATGGTATTTGCCAAACAGTTTTTAAGTCCTTTATCAGAGGCCATCTCTGGACTAGACTTGCACTGCAGAGAAGTATCTAACTGCAATGTTTTCTGACCAGTTTTGTGAATGCAATTAGATCTGATATGTCAATGTTGGATCCTTGTTGTTGACAGAAATTAGGTATTTTGTTGTTTCTTGTCTTCTTTGCAGTATGTTGATTACCATTCTAATTCAGATTTTGTTTACTTCCTAATCACATGGTTTTAGGTCCTCCTTAAACAGGCGTCCCCAATCTGCTGATCGCGATCGGCCAGTTGATCTCCGAGGCAGTGGGAGTCAATCCCCAAGCCCAACCCTGTTTATACGAACTTTACCTGCGAACTACACGTGCAAATTACAAGCGCAAATCTAGGGGTCAGTTTATATGAGTTTTCACAAATCCAAGATGTTTCTATGTCAGATTGGCTTCTCTTTTACACAACAATGAGCTATGTGTTCATTGAATCGGCGTTCCACTGGATATGAAGACGGTTACGTCACTGACAGTAATCGCTACTTAAGACTGGAGGAAGTTCACAGTCACCAAAAATCAGCAGAAGAAGACGCACAGTGGTCACTGTAGCAAAAGCATCCTGGATATTTTACTCTGAAAATGTGGTAGCAGCAAAAATTTTATATGTTCAAGCAACTGCCTGATCAAATATCGGCCAAAATAAGCAAAATAAGGCTGATGTGCAAAAATCCGAATATCGGCCCCGATATATCGGCCGGCCGATATATTGGTCGCTGAAAAAGGTTGGTGACTATTGTCCTCAAATGTTACATTATCAAGTTTTGGACTGAACATGTTTAAAATCCAATTTCATGTGTATTGTATGTGGACTGTTATGTATGAGTATTCAAAGATACATGTGAATCTCTGTGAAGCTCGGTAGCACAGTGGTTAGTGCTCTGGCTTCACAATACAAAGACTGTAGGTTCGACTCCTGGCTGAAGCTTTAGTAAATGTCATATTGCTGACCTATACAAACTTATACAAATCATCTAAGGTACTCATAAGTTAAATATACGATACCTACGTGATGTATATAAGTATTTTGACATGTTCATATACAACTTGTATATTCATACATATATTTTTAGATAAGAATCATATAGGGACAATATAATTTAAATATTGAAAACAGGTATAATGCATATAATATTTCTATAGGACTTCAAAAATCCCCTATAAGATTTTTATGTTGCTTTATATATGAAAGTGGCCATAATCGGTCTAATTTTTTATATGACATATACTGAATTTATAAGTATCACCATATACATTTTTAGTATAGAACATCTATTGCTTACACTATAAAACCATATAGTTTTTTTTCATATGGGTTGGGGGAAAAGGTCGAGGCTCGTCTGTCAATCACAAACTCACAAAGCGGCTGTGTTTGTGAAGCTTCGGACTAAAGGAAGGCTGAGTTTAGCGTCATTTTAGAATATTTAATAGTGTTGTACTTACAGCTGCCGAACTTTAGGGGGCAGGAGTGGAAATCCATGGGGAAGTCCTCCAAATGCATCGGACACTCGGCGTGAACCGTCAACCTGAAGGAGACAAGACACAAGGGAGGTTTAGTCCTTGTTTAGTCCTGCTTTTGTCCTGGTTTAGTCCAAATTTAGTCCCATTTTTGTCCCACTTTAATCAGGCTTTGGTCCTCTTTAGTTCTGGTTTTAGTCCTGGTTTGGTCCATATTTTAGCACTTCTTAAGTCCTGTTTTTAGGACTTCTTTAGTCATGTCTTCGTCATGCTTTAGTCCTGTTTTGGTCCAGTTTTAGTCCCAGTTTTAGTCTGACTCTAGTCTTGTTTTAGGCCCTGCTTTCGTCTTGTTTATGCCTGGTTTAGCTGTTGTATCTCATGGTGTACAACAGCATCTTGTCATCTTTAGCCCTGTTTCAGACCTATTTTAGACCTGGTTTAGTCCTGTTTCAGACCTATTTTAGACCTGGTTTAGTCCTGTTTCAGATCTGTTTTAGACCTGGTTTAGTCCTGTTTCAGATCTGTTTTAGTTTAGTTTTGGCCCAGTTTTACCTTGTGGTGTATAGCAGCGTGCCGTCGTCTTTAGTCCTGCTTTGGTCTTGTTTTAGATCTGGTTTAGCCCTGTTTAGACCTGGTTTAGACCTGGTTTAGTCCTGGTTTAGACCTGGTTTAGACCTGGTTTAGTCCTGCTTTAGACCTGGTTCAGACCTGGTTTAGTCTTGTTTTTACCTCATAGTGTACAGCAGCGTGCCGTCATCCTTGATCCGCAGCAGCTTGTTGGGCATGGTCATGTTTCAGACCTGGTTTAGTCCTGGTTAGACCTGGTTTAGACCTGGTTTAGTCCTGGTTTAGACCTGGTTTAGACCTGGTTTAGCCTGGTTTAGACTGATTTAGACCTGGTTTAGACCTGTTTTTACCTCATAGTATACAGCAGCGTGCCGTCATCCTTGATCCGCAGCAGCTTGTTGGGCATGGTCATGTTTAGACCTGGTTCAGACCTGGTTTAGACCTGGTTTAGTCCTGGTTTAGACCTGGTTTAGACCTGGTTTAGACCTGGTTTAGACCTGGTTTTAACCTCATAGTATACAGCAGCGTGCCGTCGTCTTTAATCCGCAGCAGCTTGTTGGGCATGGTCATGTTTAGACCTGGTTTTTGGCCTGGTTTAGTCCTGGTTCAGACCTGGTTTAGTCCTGCTTTAGTCCTGCTTTAGTCCTGGTTTAGTCCTGGTTCAGACCTGGTTTAGACCTGGTTTAGTCCTGTTTTAGTCCAGTTCTTACCTCATAGTGTACAGCAGAGTCCCATTGTCTTTAATCCGCAGCAGCTTGTTGGGCATGGTCATGTTTAGTCCTGGTTTAGACCTGGTTTAGACCTGGTTTAGACCTGGTTCAGTCTGTTTTACCTCATAGTGTACAGAGCGTGCCGTCGTCTTTAATCCGCAGCAGCTTGTTGGCATGGTCATGTTGTGGGCCACAGACTTCTTGCCGTTGTGGAAGAACGTGTCCGGAGTCCAGATCTTTGAGGCCATGAGGTTGTTCAGAGGCAGAATGTTCATGGGACCTCGAAAAGTCAAACGCTCGTCCTTCCAGCTCTGACGGAAGAACACGTCGATGGTGTACTCCTGAGGAAACGACAAAACAAGAAGTTAGAAGAGGCACCAAACCATGAAGATATATGAGACACAAACATGAAGATATATGAGACACAAACATGAAGATATATGAGACACAAACTGGTGGACCAATGGAATAAGACACAAACGGAACATGTGAAAAGACAGGAGACGATGTTAAAGGACATAAGTCAGAGTCAGTAGATCAGAGCTGTTTGTTAACTGCGAAACACAACATTGACCTAAAACAGGCTCATTCTGCTTTAAGACTGAACAGTGTTGGAGTGTCCAGTGGACATGTGAAGTCAAAGTAAACCCGTGTCTTGAGGCGTTGAGCGAGTTTGCATCCAGAACGTCTACATTAGCTTTACTCGGGCGTCTGCTGTTGCTGCGTTTTGCAAAGTAAACTCTCAATCTGCGCCGGATGCTTTGGCCAGTTGACTGTGAGCATGTGAGATGTTTATTTTCTAATTGTCAAGCTTTAATGTTAACATTTATGGTGCATTCCAGGCTATTGGCAACTGCGATATTTCCCACTTCGTACTTGTAAAAATGCGCTGGAGCCACTCGAACTGGTAAATGTCACGCTTCTAAAAAGGCCACATTTAAGGAAGTGTCTCTTTTAGGGTGCATTCACAATACAAACCGAACCGAGCTCGGCTCGATTGGGAAGCAAAATTGCAACATTGTATCTTTCTGTAAACTGGCTCGGTTCGCGTTCACAATACACTTTTTGCCATCGAACCAGCGCAGACGAGACACTTCTGCTCCTCGCCTGTAGAGGCGCTGTGTGACAGAAACACGTTACGTCAGCAGCAAAGAAGACACCGGCTTCTCGGCTAACAGCGGCTACAGCTAACTTACATCAGCTATCCCACAACTTCTTTCACATTTACGGGACCAGAGTGAGTGACAGACGAAGTGTCGGAGCAAAGACAGTGACTTTCACTTTAGACGAGAGAGGAGGGCTGCAGTAAACGTAACAGTCCAACGTAAAGTTCATCTGTTTGAGTAAATCTGACTCTGAAAGGTCGTCTCTGCTCACTTAGCTGTGTAACTACATATTAGATGAATATAGACCATTTCCTGCAGTAATGTGAGCTGTAGTGTTACTTTCTGTACTCGTTTTCATCTAAGAGTTATAACTTTGTTATTTTTATAAATAACGTGAGAAAACAGTGACATACGGTCGTGTGATCATAATAATTCACTTAATCATCCCCGTCCTTCTCCTGTTACTTTCATGTGTTTTTGTGTATTATTTGTCTCATTATTGATCTCACACAGTGTTTGTTGTGATTCTGAGCCTCATGGTGTCTCAGCTGGATCGTCACTGTTCACTTCCTGGTTTTGTTTCTCTCTCGCTCCGTTTGCTTCACAAAACAAACGAACCGCTCCAGAGACCGACCTCTCCAACCGGACCAGATTTGGACATTTTGGACCGGATCAGAGTTTGTTTGCGCGTTCACAATTACCCAATCGAACCGAACTATCCAGACAAACCAATCCTGATCCGAATCAAAAGTGTGTTGTGAATGCACCCTTATATAGTGCTTCATAAAGTTGGTACGATTATTGTTCTTTGTTTTTACAATTTATTTATTTAGTGACTTGAAAAACCACAATTATCGATTAACCCAATTCTGGTTTGTTTATTCTCTGTGTTTGTTTGTTTGTTTGTTTGTTTTTGTGACGGATGTTAAATCTTTCCTGGAGAGCCGCAGCGGACGCCAGTGTTTGTGCACGATTACCCACAATGCACCGCTGCGTGTGTCTGATGCTAATGAGACGCAGGAGCTAGCGCCGCGGCTAACCTGACGTGTGCCTGTTTCCACGGCGACGGTCACAGCTCTGGTCGAGTTTATGTTCTTCTCGTCTTTGAGGGAAACACTTTTATCTGATTTTCTTTCTTCGCTGTGATTGGTTCAACGCAGAAGTCAAAGTCTGATCAGGGTTGCCAGGTTTTCAGAGAGAAACAAGCGACCAAGACTTTGAAAGAAAACATGTGACTTCAGGCCTTCAGTAAAAGTTCTTCTCATTAAATCAATTTATTAAAACATTGTGTGACCCCACTAAACAGTTTCTGATATTGATAACGACTTTTACAGATGTAATTAAACTCTAAATCCATGCTTCAGTCATAGGTGGAGATATCAGAGGTTCAGTGGAAGGAGCCAATCAGGTGCTGAACAAGGACTGAATCTCTGACCTCAGAACCAATTATTATTAAGTTTTGTACTGATGTAAATGTAAAAAAAAAAAACATTTGTCAAATAAAATTGCTTTGGATTTGGTTTTAATTTTACCAAAACATATTTGTACAGTACAAAAAAGTATAATCCTTTAAATGAAAAGTTCTTTGTGCATTACACTGGACCAGAGTTGTTAGTAAATGACTCTCTAAATTGTTTAAAGTGAGTCTAAACACTCGGTCAGAGACTGACTCCGCCCACAACTGCACCTCAAACAGACTTGCAGAAGTGGGAGATGCCCGGAGCCTTTTAACTCTTTCACTGCCAGCCCTATTCTCACTTTGACCTCCTTCCCTGCCAGGACTTTTTGCTAATTTTAAGCAACATTCACAGCTCCACAAAAAACTTTGTGCAACTGGAATCATGACATGTTGTACATCAAATGAGACCTACAAGTGTCTACTTTCATTTAAAAAAATAATGTTATTCTACATTAATCCGTTCTCTTTTTATAGGCATTTGAAATTCGTTGTTTTCATTACATTTCAGCGTTTGACGAGAAACTTTTGAGATGATGCCCTTTTCTAAATCAAACTTCATGTCATGTTATTTTTGTCTGTTCTACTTTTTGGTGAAAGAATATGAGCCAGTACAATGAAATAATGTCTTTAGGATAAAAATACAAGCTTCACGTGATTAAAACAATGAGGACGAGTGTCTTTTTTCATCTTTAAACCAACAAAACCTGTGATACAGACGAGGAGACATCACAGGACTTTTTCTACTTTCTAATACAGATTCTATAGATTCAGACACTTTCACAGCAAAGATTATATTTAACCCTCCAAACATGAGAATACAGTAGTTTGACTCACTCTGACACTTTGGATCGCTACAGAGGAAAAGTCCAGTCCTAGTCCAGTCCTAGTCCAGTCCTAGTCCAGTCCTAGTCAGTCCTAGTCCAGTCCTAGTCCAGTAGGATCGTCTTTTCTTCATTTTAAAGATCAAATATCTGCTCTAAACTTACTCAACTATGTTTTTAGTCCAAGATGTGTTGCCTGTAATCCGTTTGAAAAGAAAACGATCCTTTAGAGGAATGATCACGTAAACACAGCCGACTGCGCTGCATTACGAAAACAGAAAAAGACGTGCATTTTCCGGGTCCTGGGCTTTCCTCTGCGCTCTTGTGCTAATGTGATACTGCCCTCCGGTGGTGAATATATGAAAGTGCAACATGATTGTTAAATGCTGATGCACCGGACACGTGCGTCAGAGAACCCTCTATCGCCGCATATAAAAAAAAGCTTATGACGACAATTATCGTCATTGGCAGGGAAAGAGTTAAGAGACGCCCAGATGTGTGAACAGACTTTGATTGACAGCACCAAATATGGACATCGAGCTTGTGAGTGTTTTGTGTTGAGCGATCCTGACGTGTGGAGAAGTTCACAGCTCTGAGGCTGTGCACAGGTCGAGATTCTTTTTATTAACTTTGCAGACACAAGTATGAAACCTTTGATTGAGCTACAGAAGCACATGAGCTCATGATGTGAACATGTGAGTATTTTCTCAAACTGAAAATGAGAAAATTAAACAACGAAATGAGTATCGAAACCTGCACACTAGAGACCTGCACGGGACTAGATTTTCATGACCGTTCCCGTCCGATCCCGATGCCCCCGTGTGCCTGCCGCCCGAGAAACCCCCGCTGGTCCCGTCGGGTCCCGACTTCACGGAGGTTGCGTGGTGGCCCCAGGGCATAACAACATGGACACAAATGACTAAACTCTGCATAACTCTCTGCATCTAGTTTTAAAATGATAGGCACCAGCCTAAATAATCTGTAACAAGGAATTATGTTCGTTTGACACATTCAATCATAAAGCCATGATGTCTGTGTATTTCTTACCTGAAATTCAAAGCTCTTCACACCTCCAGTTTCTGCTAAACAAACACTTTACGCAGGGATCCCACTACAGCTGCACTCCGCTCCGCCTCCGAAGTTGCCCGCAAACTCCGTGTGTATTATCTCCATCTCCTCGTGCGTAAAAGCCAGTCCTTCATTCATTCCTCTGGGCCCGTGCTGCGGCTGCTGGCGCGAGGACTCACAGATGATACGTACGCTAGACTAGGGAAATACAGCAGTGGGTTTACGTGTCTGCACCTCGCAGGTGTCCGTGTTGTGTCTCTCTGTTGAGCAGCAGCGCGCACAAAGCCGTATTTCTTTCTTGCTACGTAATATTTTGAAGACAGCAGAGAGAGCGTGAGTCCGGTCGGGACCCGAGGTGTTTGGCCTGACCGCCCGTTCCCGCCCGAGGCAACGTTAAAACCGCCCGATCCCGAGGGTTTGCTCACGGGGTCCCGATGCAGGTCTCTACTGCACACCTTCACACCACACACCACATTTATTTAGCTGAGCCAAATGACTGATGTCACTTCACAGCGGACATTCGCTTTCCAACTTTATTTGCATAGATCAGGGGTTCTCAAACTTTTTCAGACCAGGGACCTCTTATCAGCTCAAAAATCCTCCAAAGACCCCCTATCACTTTTCACTCTGGTATCACATTAAAATTCACAAATTAAAGCCAAGTTATATATCAAATTTGAATAAATGTTTAATTTCCTGTGGTCATTTTTACTTGTTTCTATTCAAAGCTATCTGTCTTTTGTTTAGTATGTTTAGAATGGCAAATCACAGGAAAGTGTTATATTGAAAAAATGAGAAATGTTCCAAAAAAAATTTTGGGGAACTCCCTACACATGGTTCAGGGACCCCAGGCGTCTCCGGACCCCACTTTGAGAACCACTGGTAGAGTGCCTTTCACAGACACAGAGTCACAAAGCCCCCCTCCCTCCACACTCAGTGACAGTAGACTAGAGCTGGGCGATTTGGCAGAAAAATAACATTACAATTTTCTTGGAGCCAGATCACGATTTCGATTTTATCACGATTCTTGTAGATTGTTTATTTTCTTATTGTCTTTGAGGTAAACACACTTCACTATCATTAGCTAAATCCATCTGCCAAAAGCTGACCAGTGTTGCCAGATTTTCAGAGAGAAACAAGCAAACTCTGCCCTTCAATAAAAGATTTGATCAATTAGAACATTATGTGTACTTACAAGTGTAAGTGTTTTTGTGACATTAAAAGTGACTTTTAGATATTAAAACATGCTAAAAATCAAGTTTAAGTCATAAAAAATGATATATTTTCCTAAATCAAACCTGAAAAGTTGCTAAAATTCATTCCTTTTATGAAATAAAAACGCAGTCCCAAAGAGACTTCAAAAACGAAGCCCAAAGTCGCTAAAAAGACCTGCTGCAACTCTGAACTAAAAGTAATAGTTTGAACAAAATAGACACATCAAATAGAGAAAAGGGAAATCATGATGTATGACGAT